>SNVD02001107.1:0-144855 GCA_013180625.2 Boswellia sacra | reverse complement strand
GCCACATGCACTGCTGAAGACTGCCCTTGGAGAATCCATGCTTCATTTATGTCCAAATCAGTGAAGACATTCAAAGTGAAGACTTATAGGAACATTCATGATTGCCAACGGGTTTGGAAGAATGGAACTGCAACTCCGAAATGGCTAGCAGGGAAAATTGAGGACATGGTGAGGGCAAATCCCAACATTAAAGTAAAGGACATTGGTATTTTTGCCAAATCTAAATGGAATTTGCATGTTAAGAAACACACACTTTACCGTGCAAAAAAGATAGCTCTAGAAAGAATTGGGGAGAATCATGAGGAAACCTATGACTTGTTACCGAAGTTTGCAGCCATTATCTACTCAAGAAACCCTGGCAGTTTGGTGGTGGTGGAAACAATAACCAGAAATGAGAATGGGATTAATCAACGTAGGTTTCACAGATTTTTCATGAGTTTTCCTGCAATGCGAGATGGTTTTATTAATGGTTGTAGGCCATTCATAGGGTTGGATGGGTGCCACTTAAAAGGTCCCTATGGTGGTATGCTCCTGAGTGCCATCGCCCTTGATGCAAATGGTGGTATTTTCCCATTAGCAGTTTCTATTTGTGAAGCCGAGAGGGAAGATTCTTGGTGCTGGTTTATAGAAAGGCTATACAACTATATTGGAGTGGCAGATGGTAGTCCTATCACTATCATGAGTGATAGGCAAAAGGGATTAATGAATGCTCTACATAAATATTGGCCCACTGCAATTTTTAGAAGGTGTGCTAGACATATCCATTCCAACTTCAAGTCTAGATTTGCAAGTCTAAAAATGGATGATCTCTTTTGAGAAATTTGTAGGGCTGCAAACAAAACTGATTACTTGAGAGCACTGGAGACAATAAGAGAACAAAGCACTACAGCATACCAATGGCTAGTTGATATTGATCCCTCAGTTTGGTGCAAGTGGGCTCTTGATACATCTTCAAAGTCAGACCACGTTACAAACAACTTCACTGAAAGTTGGAACAGTTGGCTAGGTGAGTGGAGGTTCAAGCCAGTCACAACACTAATGAATCACATTAGGAGGAAAATGATGAGAAAGCTACAAAAGAAAAAAATTTTGGGAGCATCACTGACGTCAAAAGTGCCTCCTAGAATTAAAAGTGAGATGACCGCTTTAATGGATAAGGGGAGGCAGCTAAGACTTATCCACAGTGGCAATGGTGAATATGAGGTATTGGATGGTCTAAGGACTTATGTAGTGAATCTGAATGGGTTCATGTGTGATTGTGGAAACTGGCAGCTTTCTGGCATTCCATGCAAGCATGCAATGAGTGCCATATGCTACACAAGGCTAAATGTAGAAGACTATGTCCATCCATTGCTGACAACTGAATCTTATAGAAAAACTTATGCTGGAATGATCCATCCTTTGCCTGATCAAAGTAACTGGCCAGGAGGCAATTGTCCTAAAATTCTCCCTCCCGAGAGAGTTAAAAAAGCTGGTAGGCCAAAGAAAGTCAGAAGGAGAGAGCCTCATGAGTCAGTTGTCAGGCATAAGAGATCTTTTATGTTGCATTGTAGCTTTTGCAATGGAGATGGTCACAATAGAAGGACATGTAGGCTAATTCCATCTAATGCAAGGGTACTAAGGGCACAGGTAAGTACCATTTTATATAGCAAATTCATTTATAACTACAACTAATATTACTTACATTTTTTTTTTCTTGTTTGGCAGGGTTTGGGTGGTCCTTATTCAGGACTAGGAGAAACAAGTGGAGCAAATGTCATTGTCAACCACGTAAAACCACTACACAATTTCCACTCAAAATTAGTTCTCTGCAAGCTAAAAATAATAATAGTTTACATTACTTTTTGTAGGAAAGTTCTAGTCACTATCAAGGGCAAACCAGGCAAACAAGGGAACCAAGTGTTACTGACAACAGATCAAGCCAACCTGAACCAAACACTCAACCAAGTCAGAATCAAGTATAGATGTGATGATTTGAGTTTGAGCAAAACTTCTCTATTAATACGTTTCTTGGCCTATATGTAGTTCTATGAGTTTCTTGGCTTCTCAAACTATGACTTTTTGTAGTATTCATATTGCATACATTCTTGTAATGCATGCAAAATGAATATTGTTAGATGAGATATTTTTGGTTTTTTTTGGGATATTGTGGAGAAGCATCATTCTGTTATTTTGGATTACATAAATTAACAATGGGCAATGTTATGGTTTAAAGGTTTTATTGTAATGCAGAGATCTAAATATGTTGTGTTTGTTGCAAAATATAAATGTCCAATGTTTTATTAAATTTTTCTTCAATTAGTTTGTACGCTTGTGTTGGTATCAGTTGTTAAATCTATGTTTTATACAGAGGAAAATGCGAAGCATGTAACACTGGTCAATGGTTATATCTCTGGGTTACAGCTTTCATACTCATCTTTTATATAAAAGGGTATTATGGTCAAATGCCTAAAATTAATAAGGCTACTGCCTTCGAAATTTGATACCATTTAAATATAATAAACTTGTCCAGGTTTCAATATTATATTATTACTTTTCGCTAGGAGAATGGCAATTTCGTCTACTTGCTTCCTGCCACCAACGGTCAACAATCAACAAGTGGACTGCCGTTTAATCTAACGTTTTCAAGAAAACCTCAGGGGGTAATATGATATTTTAAAAAATTGAGGTCCTAACCTTTTCTTTTGTCTAACCTCAGGGGGTAAATTAGAATTATCCCAATTATAAATGGTATCAGCTTGAATGAGAGATAAGATAATAGGTGATAATATTACAATTATCACTAATTATCTTAATAACAATAGAAGATAAAGGCTAGGATAAGGTCTAGGAATATCTAAAATAAATAAATGAGAATAATATATAAGGATAATCTTAATCTATAAGACTTTTAGTATCTTGCTCTCACCCTTAATCTCAACTATTATTTATCAAAATATCCTCAAGTGTGCCTTGGCTTTAAAACATTGGGCTAAGTGGGTCTCATATTTCCTAATTGTGCAAACCAAACCATAGCCAACCAAGAAGCCCCATGGGTGGCTTGGGTCTCCTTGATCTAAATGTACAGATTGGGTACAGTTTTAAGTATTGATTTAGATACTGATATAGCCCAATAGCCCAATACTGATAGATAGTACATATATTGTACAGGATTGCTTGCTAGACTTTAATTATGGGTTTAATCTGAGTCAAGTTCCAAGATATTGTGGTGATGATACTGACTTTATTGATTATATTGAAATGCCATGGACTTTGATTTTTATTGAATATATAGGTTCAGATTTGTGATTTGACCGTGAGGCCTTAGCCAAAATCAAGCATAAACAAAATCTAAATAAAACAATTAACAAAAATGAATAAATTATACAAATATCCTGATCTAAATTTTCAATTCATTCACCCTTCATTTAAAAAAAAAAAAATCTTCGAATAGAGAAAAAATAAATAAATCTTCCCTGACTTGTAATTCCATACGCTCAATAATGTTTTAAAGGAAATAGTTAATTAATTAAATTAGATGAGAATAAAAATTGTTAGACCTGTCCAACTTGATAAGTTAAAAGCATATTTCATATTTGAATCTACTTCGAAAACATTGAACTGGGAAAAATGTAAAAGAAACTGTTAAAAACTTCTATCGGAGTAGAATTAACAGAACCCTATAAAGCATATTGTTAGCTCTTCAATAATTTCAGCAGTCGTTTCCAACAGGTTCTTGTACTTGTGTGAAGCATTAGTTGAAACCAGAATCCTTCAGTAGAGTTAGAAATGAAAACACTACATTCTTCCTTCTAAAAGAAGCCATCATTAATAAAATTAAAATGTAGCAAAGACATCTAATTTTCTCTGGGCTAACATTGGCCCCTTGTCCAGATATTCCATAAAGAAACTCTATTGACTTATGATAATCCCCACTGTGCATACACAACCATCACAATATTCAATCCAGTTGTGAGACAATTTCAAAATGCATGAATCAGATTCACACATTATGCGGAAAAGTCTTCAACAATGGAGGCCAAATTTGCTCGGGAATTATGAGCACTCCTTCTGAAATTACTATGGACGCTACAAGCTTAACCTATTAGAATTGAGAAAAACTCATCTATTGTGCAATATTTAGACACTATATTCCAATGGTCCTAGCTTCATACTTCACAGCCTGAACTTATCAAGTGTAGGCTTATCATCAAGCCCCCTCGAAAGAAAAGTGTTAAAAAATTCACTTAATAAAAAGTCTTTGTAAATAGGCGGATTTCCTTCTGATATCAACTCTCTGATTGGCCCATAGAGCTTTGGGGTTGCAGTTGCGTGCCCTGTGATAAAGAATGCCACAGAAACCCTTGGACCAACCCTGCTGGCAACAACTCTATGCTTCACGCTTCTGAACTTGTCATTTGATATAGCCTGAGTCAAAGTTAAGGCACCTTAATTCACAAACTTTGCAACAAATGATGAAGATTTTGATGATGGCATAATATTATTATAATTCTGGAAGACAAACCTGGAGAAGGTCCCCTATATTTACCACTAATCCTCCTGTAACAGGGTGAACATCAACCCACTGATGTTGATGGAAGACTTGAAGGCCGCCAATTTGGTCTTGCAGAAGAATCGTAAGGAATGAAAAATCAGAATGTCTGGTTGCTCCCAATGTGAGCTCTGGCTGAGGGCATGGCGGGTAGTAGTGGCAGGTAACATTAATTCCGTTTGTGCATCCCATGTCTTGTAAATGATCAGGTTTCAGTCCTAGAGCTAGTGATAACAGTTCAAACAGGGTGTCGGCCAATCCTGTTACATTCTTTACATACTCCATCGTCTCATTTCTGCATTGTTGGATAAAAAAATTTGCAGCAGGATAAATAGATCCTATATATGAAGCAAAACTAACCATAACCAAAGAGTGGGTTTGCGAAATATAATGTTTCTTGACATATGTAATTGTTCCAATTCCAGAAATAATACAGCCCAGATTTTAATAGTTCATTTGTTATTTTCATCTTCTTATTATCGATAAGTCAAACATCAGCAGATAAAGTTCTAATATTCTTTAATTACTTCTTCCAAATTTTTTTTTTCATCTTAAGGTTTGCCATTCCTCTTCATCCATATTTTTCTTTAAGCAAATCTATCAGGAAAATTTATGACAGGAAGCCCTATACTTGTTTGCTTTCCTACAGTTTTCAAACAACTTAACAATTTAAAGTTTTGCAATTCAAAGGTTCCCTAGAGTAATCAAGTATATGTACCTGCAAACTTCTGGCAGTTCACTGGGATCCAAAGTTTTGCAATTTAAAGTAGGAAAACTTAAACTGTCTCTCCAATTAGCTGTTCGTGAGTGATACAGATCACGGTTGGCGTTAAATCTTACAATTCTCTTTGGATCACGAGTATAAAACTGTTTCTTCAACTCAAGGTCTTGCTCGTTGAATCTGCGTACCCCTTCCAGCATATCATCCAACACATTTAAGGGTATCCCATGATTTACAACTTGGAAAATGCCCCAGGCGTTGCATGCAGTTCGGATCTGATCAACGATCTGCTCTACCTTATTGTCTCTGATGTCAGCAAGATCTACAACTGGTACTTGAAAGCTGGTCTGGTGGGCAGTCAAGTACTGTTCATCCTGTGCAAGCTCTTCAGGTGGTCGAATGAATATCCTTGGAATATTGACAACCCCAGCATCTACTAGCCCTTTAACACCAGCTTTTGTCTCATCAAAAGCCTTAAGCTCTTTAGCTCGATCATATTCTTGATCCAACTCAGTTTGAGAAGATGATTTATCGGCACAGAAGCTCGAGATATCCATTGTCTTTTTGGCTTAAAGAAGATGATGAGAAAATTAATGTAGTGGTAGTGCACTGACATCCACTAAGATTAAACTCGACTAGTACTGTTAATTGGTTGACTCATCTAACCTACAGATAATTAGGAAAAGCTTTGCAGTGCAGTCCGCATTTTAATTGGTTGATATGATATTATGATAATTGTTAGACCTATTTAACTTGATATGATTATGGGTTGTCGTTGTTGATATATTATCAAAACGTGAAATGATAGTGTTATGAAATTTGGACCTCCACCTACGTGACCCGTAAATATCTTGCATTGTAACATCAGGACACATATGTGTCATGAATATATTTGGCCAACATTCATCCCGCCTTTTTAGCAACCCTTGTGCTCTCACTTTGGAAGTACCCACAATATACATTAAGCAAAATATCTTTTTTTTGTTTTTTTTTCTTATTACTCTTAATTGCTGCAGCACTAGTGTTTGATTTCATTACGCAAGGAAAGGATATGTGCCACGGAAAACCATTCGGAGGATGACAAAGTACTCATATGAAGCGTTAACCGAACCAGAATCCTTTAGCAGAATTAGAAGTCAAATTATCATGGTTATAGACTTCCTTTTTATGATATATCAATACTACTTTAATCCAAAGGCTCAGTTGCTAAAGGAAGCTATCATTTATAAAATTATAATGAAAGAAAGCCATCCAATGTTCATTCTGCCACTGATAATGCTATCTCCAGATATTCCGTAGACATATATGAAAATATCTGATTTTTAATTGCAAACCCATCCCTTTCAGCCCAATATAGTGACAATTTCAAATGAATCAGAGACAAATTTCTCCCAACAAAGAAGGCAAATTTGCTTGGCAATAATGTGCTCGCTTCGAACACACTATGTAATCAACAAACTTAATTTATTAGAAAAATTCAAGATAGCACTCGAATTACTAATCGTTAGTACAACATTTGAAAAGTTTATTCCAATATTTCTAGTTTTATCTCTTGAACTGATCAATGATAGACTTATGAGAAGATTCCCTAGAAAAAAAGTGCTAAAATATTCACTTACTAAAAAATCTCTATAAATAGGTGGACTTTCTTCTGATATCAACTCTTTGATTGGCCCATAGAGCTTCAGGGTTGTCGTAGCGTGTCCTGTCAGAAAGCATGCCACAGAAACCCTTGGACCAACACTGCTGACAACAACTCTGTGATCCACGCTTCTAAACTTGTCATTTGATATAGCCTAAGTCAAATTTAAGACACCTTAATTCATGTTGTAATAAATGATGAGGATTTTGGATTTTAAAATGGAATAAGTTCTATCGTAAAGACAAACCTAGAGAAAGTCCCCTATATTCACCACTAATCCTCCTGCAATGGGGTGAACATAAACCTACTGATTTTCATGGAAGACTTGAAGGCTGCGATTTGGTCTTGCAAAACAATCGAAATGAATGAAGGATCAGAATGTCTGCTTCTTCCCAAGGTCAGCTCTGGCTCAGGGCACGGTGGATAGTAGTGGCAGTACATAATAATTCCTTCAGTGCATCGCATGTCTTGTGAATAATCAGGTTTCAGTCCTAGAGCTGCTGATAATAATCCAAACAGGGTATAGCCCAGTGCTGTGACATTCTTTATATACTCCATTGAAATATCTCCGCAATTTTGGAGGAGCAATTGTAAAGAGAAGATAGAGTTAGTTGCTAAGATGTTGGACGACACTAATCATATTACTTACACAGCGGACTCACATAACGTACTTCTTCTTGACAAGTTACTTGTTCCACTTCCAGAAATCTTAATACTGCCCAAATTTTCATCAATTTCAATTTTAATTTTTTTTTGTTTGCAATATAATAACAATTATATCACCAACAAATAACGACATGACATTAAGAAGACAAACCCCACATGGAAAAGAGCGTACAACACCACAACCAGGATCGTTACAACAGCAGCTATAGATGATTTATTATCAAGTACGTACCTGCACACTTCTGGTAATTCATTGGCGTCCAAAATTTTGGAGTTCACAGTAGAAATAATCGAAGTATCCTTCCAATTAGCTGTTTGTGATCGATACAGATCATGATTGCTGTTAAATCTAACATTTCTCTTGGGATCACGACTATACGACTCTTTCTTCGCATGAAGGTCTTGCTCACTGAATCTGAGTACCCCTTCTAGCATATTATCTAACACATATAAGGGTATCCCATGATTTATAACTTGGAAAAAGCCTCAGGAACTACATGCAATTCGAATGAATATCCTTGGAATATTCAGAATCCGGGCATCTACTAGCCCCTTGACACCAACTTTTGTGTTATCAAAAGCCTTAAGCTCTTTAGCTCGATCATATTTGTGATCCAAGACAGTTTGAGAAGTTGATTTACTGGCATGGAAGTTCGAGTTGACATCCATCTCATTTTGGCACGAGGAAAATTATGAGAAAATGTAGTGTTACTCAGTGGCTTCCGCTAACATTTAAATACTAAAACTAACATATAAATAATTAAAAAATGATTGGCTATATTGTTCCATTTTAGACTAAAAGACAACATTTTTAAAGTAGAGAAAGCAACGGTGATAGAGACTAGATACCAAAAAGGTTTAAATAAATCAATTCATACAAACAATAAATTATAGTTGGTGATCAATTGGGTATTTGAGGTGCTTGCAAGGTTGAGGAAGGAAGGGATTGAGTGATGCAAGGCTGCAAGCGCGTCCAGTGCGTGAGTGAGAATAGCAGGATCTGAAATGAATCAAGGATAATAGAAATTATATGGAGTTTTATTTATTGATGAATATAGAAGAAAGCTTTGCTTTCTCGGAAGGAGAAAAGAATTGAAGTAAAGGAGCTTGAAGAGCAAAACAGATATTGTCATTCTTTGTTTATAGGTTTGGGTGTTCAAAGTCGAAAATAAAAAGTTGTTTATTTGAAGGGATTGTGTTGACATTAAGAAGGGTGCACAAAGTATTAAATTTAACTTTGAATTTTCTAAATGGGTGTCCAAAAAAATTAGGTGTTCAAAGTAGTCTTTTTTCCCCCAAATAATCCTATCTATATCGATAATAGGTGTATAAAATAATTTTACGGGTCCACATAATCTTACCTAAAAGATATCATTCGAATAAAAAAAAAAAGAAATAAACCTGTCTTAGCTCATAATATGTTTATATTATAATAGACTAACGGAAAATATTTAACTAGTTATATTAAATGAGAAAAGTGTTAGGTCTGTCTAACTTCATATGATAATTGATAGTATCATTATTTAAAGGTTCACCACAGGCACAGGGGCTTAGAACCGGATGGTCACTATAATAGCCTATATTATATTAGAGATATCAGATAATTGATAGCAGATTGATTGACATTAGATTGATGCATAACATCATGGACTTCCTTGATTTCCTCCTATCAGATATAATATATTGCCTCCATCTCTGCTTTGTTTGCTGCCCATTCGTTATTTATTTTCTTAGATTCTCAATGTATGTAATTGGATATATTGACTCTGGTACCAATCTGCAAACATAAGAATAAATAGACCTTTCTTCACATTTTGTCACACTACAAACGTGATTAAAATATATTGTGAATGTTAGGGACAAGAAAGTTTTTCATCACAAAATAAAACTTAACAGATATGGACTGCAACTACTTTTCATTACAAAATAAAATTGAAGGATATGGACTGGAACCACTTAAAAATATTACAGAATATCTTTGTGCTTGTGTTGGAATTTTGTCAAACATTTGGCAGACGAGAAGATGATGATTTCACTAAAGACGAGAATAATGATAATACAGAGACCTTTCATCTTCTACGCTTTCTACCTTCTAGATCTCAATTGCTCAATTATTCAGTCTCTCAAGTGTTAATACACTCCTCGAAAAGACACGTGATTCGGAAAAGTTTTCCAACAATGAAAGGCAACTTTGCTTGGCAATATAATGTGCTCACCTTCTATTAATAGGCTTTTGAAACAATATGAAATCAACAAGCTTAGTGTATTAGAAAAACTCCACCATAGCACTCAATATTTCTAGCTTCAAAGCTTGAACTGATCAATGACAGACTTATCATCAAGCGCCCTCGAAAAATACGTGCTAAAAAATTCACTTATTAGAAAATCTCTGTAAATAGGTGGATTTTCTTCTGATATTAACTGTTTGATGGGCCCGTAGAGATTTGGGGTTACAGTAGCATGTCCTGTGATAAAGCATGCCACAGAAACCCTTGGACCAACGCTGCTGGCAACAACTCTGTGGTCCACACTTCTGAACTTGTCATTTGATATAACCTGAGTCATATTAGAGACACCTTAATTCACTAGCTTCGCAACAAATGATGAAGATATTGATTATGAATGATAATGCCATAATATTATTATAAATCTAGAAGACCAACCTGGAGAAAGTCCCCTATATTTACCACTAATCCTCTTTGAATGGGGTGAACATCAACCCACTGATTTTCATGGAACACTTGTAGGCCGCCTATTTGGTCTTGCAATAGAATCGTAAGGAATGCAGGATCAGAGTGTCTGGTAGCTCCCAAAGTCAGTTCTGGCTCAGGGCATGGCGGATAGTAATGGCAGACAACATTACTTCCTTCAGTGCATCCCATGTGCCGTAAATGATCAGGTTTCAGTCCTAGAGCCATTGATAATAATTCAAACAAGGTGTAGCCCAATTCTGTGACATTCTTTATGTACTCCATCAAAGCATCTCTGCAATTTTGGATGAGCAATTGTTCAGTGAAGATGCAGTTGTTAAGATGTTGGGATAAATTAACCATACTTACACATTGGACGCACACAATGTACTGTTTCCTGACAAAGTAATTTCTCAACTTCACAAATCTTACCACTGCCCAAAATTTTTTTCCAAATTTTAATTTTATTTGCTGCTGGCAATATATTGATTTTTTTTTTCATCATCAGACAACAACAAAACATCAAAAGACAAACCCCCACTAAGAAAAGAACAGCCTACTTATAGTCCCATACTCAACAACTAGGACCTTTACAAATCACTATTCTAAGCAAAGTCCTTGACATTTATCATACAAAGTTAATATCCAAGCTTCAGCTATTCTGTCAGCTGATTAGTAACTCAAACACCAGCGGATCACATTCCAATATATCTTTTTTCCATTAAACTTTCTTATTATTTCTTTTGTCATAAAACTTTGGCATTCCTCTTCCTCTAGTTTTTGAAGATCAACAACCTGATTTTCTGTAGAAAACTCTTAACATATAAGTTTAATTGAAAAATCTTCAGGGATAACCATATCTAGGCGTTTGTCAAGTACGTACCTGCACACTTCTGGCAATTCACTGGGATCCAAATATTTGGCGCTTAAAGTAGAAATAGTCAAACTGTCCCTCCAATTAGCTGTTCGTGAGTGATACAAATCAAGATTGCTGTTAAATCTAACATTCCTCTTTCGATCACGACTATAGAACTCTTTCTTCACCTCAAGGTCTTGCTCATTAAATCTGCGTACCCCTTCCAGCATATTATCTAGCACATTTAAGGGTATCCCATGATTTACAACTTGGAAAAAGCCCCAAGTGTTACATGCAGTTCGAATCTGGTCAACAGCCTCCTCTACCTTATTGTCTAAGATGCCAGCAAGATCCACAACTGGTACTTGAAAACTGGTCCGGAGAGTAGTGAGGTGCTCATCCTGAGCAAGCTCTTCAGGTGGTCGAATGAATATCTTGGGAATATTCCCAATCCCAGCATCTACTAGCCCCTTAACTCCAGCTTTTGAGTCATCAAAAGCCTTGAGCTCTTTAGCTCGATCATATTCGTGATCCAACTCGGTTTGAGAAGATGATTTACTGGCATCTGAGTCCGAGATACTCATTCTCCGTTCCGCTCAAGAAAATGGTGAAAACGAAGAACCCAATAATGCCGTTCGTTGACTTCCACTGAGATTGAATACTAGTATCTGCAACTTGCTGACCTACCGAACAATTGAATAATCAAAAAGGCTTCGCCATCCAGCGGCATCTTTGACTAAAACAAAATTTTTAAAGAAGGGGAAATAATAAGAATGAAGACTGGATACGGGTTTGTATGGTAGTGTGCTTTGAACCGATACACCCTCACGCTCATTTTGGAATTTTGTCGAACATCTGGTACGCGAACTCCACACGCGTTAACATATTGCCTTCCAATGGAATAAACTAATACAACCAAGCAACTAAACAACAGCACGATTAGACCTTTTCTAACTTTATCGCCAGAGGCCCAGCAGGGATTAGATTGCAACTTCCGTTTTTTTTTTTAGGGGCGAAATTGGAATTAACCGTAATTTCAATTGCCAAACATCTCAATCTCTCTTTGGTGTTTATAAACTTTTACTAACAACCTATGGCTTTTGGCCTTCAATTCCTTGCTACATTTTCACAATCAGTACGAGCTAGGAATTGACATCTGTCATTGTAGTGGTTGCCCACCAAGAAGTTATACCAACGATTGAAGTTCACGAGTCAAGGTCATATTGCCTTTTAAAATGTTTCACTATCATTTCATATTTGTCACATTTGAAAGCCTAGTTGGATGTTTGAAGATTCATTGGATAAACTAGGTTGTATCCGTTCATTAATTTCGAAAATTTTTTTAATATACCTCAAATTTAAATATTATTTTTAAAATTCGATATTTATTTATGTAATCTTACATAAATATCAAGTTTATAAATAACATGGCTTTAGGAGACTATTGCCTAGTTAGAAAGGTGATTGGACCATGTATACGTCAAAACCCTTTCTCAATATCATTCTGTTGGGGAGTAGCTGATGCTTTTGAGCAATTTTGCTTCTAAAGTAGAGCAATTATTTATCTTTTTTAATCAATTATTCACCATCAAGATGTCTTATTACCTTCAATTCTTTTGGATAAAGAGCATTCTGGATTGACAATAAAATAGAAGTCGTTGTTTGGAAACACTGCTGGATAAATCATTCAAGTAATGCTGGCTTCAAAGCTTGTAAAGGGTAGTCTTCCCATCCAAGCCCCTGGCAAAATACTTGCCAAAATATTCACTCACCAGAAAACTTCTGTAAAGAGGAGGATTTTCTTCTGTTATTAACTCCTTGATTGGGCCGTATGACTTTGGCACCACACTACCATTTCCTGTGAAAAAGCAAGCCACGGATATGTTGTGCGCAGCGGAAGCGATCCGTAACAAGTGGTATCAGAGCCAACCCAAGACAGCAATGTGTGGACTCGTTTGGTTCAGACAAGGATGGTGTTGATGCCCACCGGGGCCTTGTCGTTGTGGAGGATTATCGTTGGTGGTTCAGACAAGGATGGCGCCTACCACCGCCGGGGCCTTGTCTGAGGAGGGGGATTGTTGCAGTGGAGTCCTCATTTGGATAATTCTCATTTGGGAATCCCACATTGATTGGTTAAGGGAAGGTCACGGGGCTTATATATGGGAGGAGTTCCTCCACCTAATAGACTAGTCTTTTGGGCTGGATACTTGCTCCATATATGGTGGCCCATTTGTTGTAAAATTATTGTTTATTCTCCACCTTGGCGATTTAGCCAATCCACCACAATACTCTTCTTTTTCCCATATTCTCTATCACAGCAGCAACGCCTCCAAATGCGCCCAATGGCGCGGTCAAACAGGCACAATGTTGATCAAGTCCAAACAATGACTGAACTTGATCGCTGTCACAACCTTAGTCAACATATCTGCGGGATTCTCGGCAGTCTCAATCTTCTGAAGTAAGATTCTTCCTTCATCAATGATCTCCCGCACAAAGTGATACCGAACATCAATATGCTTCGTACGAACATGGAACACTGGATTCTTCGCTAAGTGGATAGCACTCTGACTGTCAGAATAAAGAGTGATCTTCTTCTGCCCAAGTCCCAATTCATCCAGCAATCCCTGTAACCAAATAGCTTCCTTCACAGCCTCTGTCATAGCCATATACTCTGCCTCTGTAGTAGACAAAGCTACTGTAGACTGTAAAGTAGACTTCCAACTCACTGGTGCTCTTGTAAGAGTAAACACATAACCGGTTGTCGACCGACGTTTATCCAAATCACCAGCATAATCTGAATCAACATAACCAATAGCATACTGACCACATGTATCATCTCTCTCAAACACTAAGCCAACATCTACGGTTCTCAACAAATACCGTAGAATCCATTTCACTGCTTGCCAATGTCCTTTACCAGGATCATGCATATACCTGCTCACAACTCCAACTGCATGTGAAATATCGGGTCTCGTACATACCATGGCATACATCAGGCTACCAACTGCATTA
This sequence comes from Boswellia sacra, assembly GCA_013180625.2. NCBI lineage: Eukaryota > Viridiplantae > Streptophyta > Magnoliopsida > Sapindales > Burseraceae > Boswellia > Boswellia sacra. Next base: position 130,737 of record SNVD02001107.1, on the reverse strand, counting down.
GCATACGGAACTCGAGACATATACTCTCGTTCCTCATCTGTACTAGGAGATAAAGATGCACTAAGCTTCATATGAGGAGCAAGTGGAGTACTTACAGGTTTTGACTGCTCTGTAATGCCAAACCGCTGTAATACCTTCTTCAGATACTGCTTCTGAGTCAAACAAATCTTGCTTCTCCCTCTATCTCTGCTAAATATCCATGCCAAGAATCTTCTTAGCTGTCACCCAAATCTTTATCTCAAACTTCGATTAACTGAAGTCTTCAAACTTATTGCAATTTCTTCGACATCAGTCGAAGCTTTAACATATCACAACAGACAAGAAGAGATAAATGAAAGAACCATCACGTAGCCTCCGCAACAATACACAATTACCAAATTTGCTGCTTGTGTACACTGGAACCCAGCATAAAACGATCACAATCGCTTATACCACTGTCTGGGAGATTGCTTCAAACCATAAAGCGATCTTTTCAATTTGCATACCAAATTTTTCTTACCAGCAACTTTGAATCCCTCTGGTTGAGTCATATAGATTTCCTCTTCCAAGTCACCATGTAAAAATGCAGTTTTTATATCAAGTTGAACTAGTTCCATATTCATGTAAGCTACCAAAGGCAACAAAATTCTAATGGAAGAATGTTTCACAACTGGAGAAAATACCTCATTGTAGTCAATTCCTTCCCTCTGAGTGTAGCCTTTAGCCACCAACTTGCCTTGTAGCGTACGTCATTCTTATCAGGAAATCCATCTTTCTTTGCATATAACCATTTGCACCCAATTACCTTTTTACCCTGCGGTAGTTGAGCTAGCTCCCAAGTTTCATTCTTCTGAAGAGACTGTATCCTCCCTCATAGCTCTTCCACTCATCAACTCAGAACATCTGACTGCCTCTCTATAAGTGGAAGGAACATCAGCATCTCCAATTGGAAGTGCATAGGCCACCATATCAGCAAATCGAGCAGGTCTGCGAATCTCACGTCTTGGCCTATCAACTGTAATAGATTCTTGTTGCTGTTGAGGTTCCTGAGTAGAACCCTCACCATCATCTCCAAAATCTCCCTCTGTCACAGGAGTACCATCATCTGTCTCAACAGATCTAACTGGGTTCAATGTCGTCGTTTCAAACTCTACCTGCTGCTGAGTATGCTCCACCTGCTGTGGAGTACCATTCACCTTTGTCTGATTTTCTGATTTCTTCAATATTGAAGACTCATCAAATGTCACATCTCGACTGGATACAATCTTCCTCGAACTAGGACACCATAGACGATATCCTTTCACTCCCGAAGCAAATCCCAAGAAAATCGCTTTCTTGGCTCTAGGATCCAGCTTAGATTCTTTCACATGATAATATGCAGTGGAACCAAAAACATGTAAAGAATCATAATCAGAAACAGGTTGTCCAGACCATACCTCCAATGGAGTTATATCACCAATAGCAGCTGATGGTAGACGATTAATGAGATGACACGCATAAGTCACAGCCTCAGCCCAAAACTCTTTGCCCAACCCAGCATTGGACAACATACACCGAACTTTCTCCAGCAATGTCCGGTTCATGCGTTCTGCCACCCCATTCTGCTGTGGTGTACCTCTAACAGTAAAATGACGTACAATACCTTCATCTTGACAAAATTTCAAAAACTGATCACTGCAATACTCACCACCATTATCTGTTCTGAGATGCTTGATCTTCTTACCAGTCTGTGTCTCAATCATCTTTTTCCATTTAAGGAAAACACGGAGTACATCATCTTTTGATTTCAAACAATACACCCAAGTTCTTCTGGAAAAGTCATCAACAAAAGTAACAAAGTAGTGCCTACCTCCCATAGATGCGGGTTTAGTAGGTCCCCACACATCTGAGTGAACATAATCAAGAATACCCTTGGTATTATGAATAGCGGTGCCAAATTTCACTCTCTTCTGCTTTCCCAGAACACAATGCTCACAAAAATCCAGCTTGCAGGTCTTTGCACATTTCAATAAGCCTCGTTTCACCAAACTGAATAAGGCTTTCTCACCTGCATGTCCCAAACGCATATGCCATAGTCTCGTGATCTCTGAACCTGTATCATTATCAGAAACCATAGCAGCGGATCCAATAACCGTATTTAACATTATGTAATACAAAGTTGTTCATCCCTAGTGCCTCAATACCACAAGAGCGCCGAAGTGACCCTCAGAATACCATCTAAGAATAGAATACCACAGCCTTAGATTCCAAGGCTCCAAAGCAGATGAGATTCTTCTTCAACTTCGGGACATACCGAACATCTGTCAGAACTTTAGTCAGTCCATCATGATTCCTCAAACGGATCGAACCTATCCCAGCAGTATGGCAAATATCATCAATGCCCATATACACAACTCCACAATCAAGCTGTTCAAACTGAAAGAACCAATCCCGATGTGGACACATATGATAAGTTCAACCCGAATCCATAATCCACTCATCAGAAACAGAAGTGGATGGATGACCAACTAGACATATATCTGAATCACTATCATCCTCACGCTTAACAACACATGCATCAGAAATAGCCTTGCCCTTATCTTTCTTTTTCAACTTAGGACAATATTTCTTCCAATGCCCTTTCTCACGACAAAAGGCACACTCATCTTTTCCTAATCTACCCTTCGACCAAGATTTTTCCCTTTTTCCTGGTTTCCTACTATGACTACGCCCTCTCACTGTCAATGCATCTACTGACTCATCCCTATGTTCCCTTTGATCTTTCTTACGAATTTCATAATTCAACAAAGCAGAACAAACTTCTTCAAAAGACAGTTTATCTTTCCCATGGATAAGAGTAATGCATAAATGATCTAATTCATCCGGACGTGAGCCAATCAATAGCATAGCCTTAATCTCATCTTTGAATGTTTCATCTAAGTTTAACAAATCAGCAATTAACTTATAAAACTCATCAATATGAGAACTGATGCTCGTACCTGGTTTCAACTGGAGACGGAACAATCTCTTCAATAGATACAGCCGATTCTCATTGCTTTTCTTCATATATTTGTTTTCCAGCGCCTTCCACAATTTGTTTGCAGATGTCTCCTTAGTGAACGGATACTTTTGTTCTCTACACAAACAAGAGCGAATCAACCCACAAGCTTTTATATGCAGCCTGTCCCAATCTCTTGCACTGATATCTTCTGGTTTTGTTTCTTCCAGAACAATATCCAAATCCTGATGATACAACCCGTCCAACACCTCACTCTGCCATAAGCCGAAATTATTTCGGCCATCAAATTTTTCAACATCTATTTTTGCATTGGTCACAGTCACTGTCTTCTCAGATACAGTAGACGATGAAGCCATTTACTACCTCTCACAAAACAAGACTCGGATACACAAATCACCAATACTACCAAGCTCTCAAACAAACTATGCTATTTCAATAAAGCAATCCAAAATCAACAGCCCAGAAGACAGTAAGTAAGTGCTCAATGAAAATAGCACTAACTACCAAAACCTTCGGCTTGATACCATGTTAGCACAAGCGAAGCGATAACAAACACCAGGAATAACCCAAATCACAACACAACTACGTCCTGCGAGCGTCCCTGATAAACTTCCACTATCTTCAAAAGAGAATTACAAACTTTTGGGTCTACAATACCAAAACCACAAAAAACTATTGGGTCCAAACTGTATTACCTCCAAAAGTGGGGCCAAACGTTAATTACCCAAATAGTTGGGTAATACTACAAATACCCAAAATCAAAAGGGGAAAAAACAAATATTACAAACTTTAAGGTCCTTACGGAAAGGCCCTTAAACTATGAGGTCTTATATGTGAGACCTTACAACTTTAGGGGGTGGAGGATATTTCTCTTGGTACACTCATAACTCTCCTACTTGGCTTCTTTTATAAGCCCAAAAGAGTCCCAAGTATTTCTATTTGAGCAATGTGGGATCCCTCACATTGCTTATAGCATTGGCTAAAGAGCCAATACTCCAACAGGTTGATGGGGAGAAATACTTCCTTGATCAACTTCATAACCGGCACATCATCGATTGGCACTTCAAATTCAAGAACAGCGACAATAGAAAGCGAAAGAGCTGAGCTGTTTATGTACTGTCCAGTAGGACTCACAGGTTCATTGAGCTCCATTGTCGCTTAATTTGCTTCTCTTTCTACAACCACTATATGTACGTATATACGCACACCAAGCGGAAGTAGGTATGGTTGATTAGAAGTTGCTATTGCTCTATCTTGTAACATTTTTTTACCCACTTGATAATGTTTGGTCGTCATGAATTCATTTTACAAAATTTCCTTTACGATGGGTTTGATGTGCCGTGGTTTACACGGCGAGTTAAGTTCTAGCGAAGGAAGTGGGTGGTGGTGTAAGTTCGTATTTGTACGTATGGAGATCTTTCATAAGTTATTGTAGTCTGTCAAGACAGCTCACATCTCTCTTCTCCAGGATTGGCAACTAGATTAGTCTCTTAATTCTAGAGTTAGTTAAAATTAGTTACAGTAGTAATTAATTGTTATCAGTTTTCTGCAATTCTTCCTTATTCTTTCTAGAAGTGGAAACCTGGTCAGGTTGTTATACGGGTCAGCTATCTTGTTTTTCTTTATTTGACATCATGTACTGGATGAATAGGTTATTGACACGTCCCCTAAGACGTAAAGGATTATCTTTTATATAGAGAGGTTGTAAGGGATTATCTTTTATATACGGAAACCTCTCTCTCAATGCACTGCTTGAGCTGATATTATTTTCAATACCCATTTCTCAAGTTAGTCTTGCAAATTACTTCTTGAATTTTTATTTTTTAACGGTAAAATGTGTTATAATTTTATATATATGCTTCTTATATTATATATTGCATGATTGGTTTTGTCGTGTTCTAACTTTACACAATTTTTATAAGTTCTATTACTTTATTTTATTATATTTTTATCATATATCATTTTAACCTTTGAAGTTTTTTCTTTTGTTAATGTATTTAAGTTTTTATTAATTTACACAACGAAAAAATAGATAAAAGGTATTTAGACCTGTAAATGATTCCTTTCTACCCCACTGCATCTCAAATCTAAATTAATATTTTAAATATAAGAAAGAAATTTATTTAGCAAATGGGTGCATTGATTAAAAATGAGATGTAATTCTCGTTACTTTCATTCAATTTGCTAAATTGACTTGCCTATTTACGAGCTTGACATGACTAATATTTGTTGGAAATAATTGTTGAAGTTAATAGTTAAATAAAATGGATTAGTTAGCAGTTAGTTACAAAGAGAATAATAAGCTGTTATAGTTAGTTATCCAGGTCAGCATTGGTCAGTTAGTTAGTTACACAGCAAGCTTATATAAGAAACTTCCTCTGTACACTTTCATTAATTCAGTGAATATACAATATACATCTCAGCTCATTTCTTTCTTCAATTCTCTCTTTCTATTCAATTCAACTTGGTATCAGAGCTTATGGCTGATCCAGCAAATTTTTTTCCTGGAAACTCCACTTTCCCGAGAAACAATCATGAATTGAATGGAGGAACAAATTCATCTAATGTTCCGATTCCTCCTCAAGTTAATGATCATGGAATCTCTAGCTCATCAACATCGCTGCTGCCTTCAATCTCGCTTCCATCAGTTCTTCCAACTCTGTCGATCAAGCTGAATCGAAACAACTATGGATATTGGAGATCTCAGGTAATACCTACACTAGGAGCCTATGATCTTGAAGGATTCATTACTGGAGGAAAAATCTGTCCTCAACCTTTCCTTTCTGTTCATCAAGTTTCTGATCCGAGTGGTAATGTTCATAAAACTCCAAATCCAGATTACATTTTATGGACAAGAACTGATAAATTTGTTCTGAGCTGGTTGTTATCTTCAATTTCGGAAAAAATGTATGGATATGTAGTTAGATGTCAAACATCTATGAATGTGTGGAACACATTAGAAAGATTGTTCCTCACTGAATCAAGAGCACAAGTAATGCTTCTTAAACACAAACTTCAGACCACTAAGAAGGGATCTATGACAGTTTCAGAGTATTTCTTAAAAATGAAAGAAACAGCTGATACTTTGTTTGCTGTAGGACATGAAATAACTGATGATGATTTGCTGTTACATATTCTAGATGGATTAGGATCTGAATATGATGCAATAGTTGTCAATATTAATTCAAGAGTAGGACATGTTTCAATTGAAGAAGCACAATTTCAGCTTCAAAGTTATGAGCTTCGATTGGCTCAACATAATGCATCTCAAACAGTGCATTTTGACCACAATGTCAATGTGGCACAGAGAACTTACAATCAGTTCTCTCATGGTTTTAACAACCTTAAAGTGCCTAACAACAATGCTAGAGGCAGAGGTCGTGGCAAAGGCAACTCTGGAAAATTTTATGCTGGTGGAAATGGAAGTGGTTATGGTAGAGGGAACATGAACAACAAAGTTGTTTGTCAATTGTGTGGCAAACCTGGTCACATTGCAGTTAAATGTTATCATAGATTTGATATTACCTTTCAAGGAAATGCTAGTGTTTTCTCAGGACAAAATTCAGGATACAATGCCAATGGTAATTCACAAGCTTCACAACAAGTCTCTTCATAAGCCTATATCACTTCACAACCTGTAACAACCAATGCACCAGCAGTCTCCTCCAATGCTGTTCCACAGTCCACATGGTACTTAGATACAGGAGCTATAGACCATATAACAGCTGATGTCAAGAAAATGAATATCACAGAGCAATATCATGGAGCTAAAACTGTTCAAGTTGGAAATGGTAATGTTCTGCCTATAATGCATACTGGTTGTTCTATTCTGCATTGTTCATCCTACTCAAAACCATTAATTCTAAACAGAATTCTTCATGTTCCTGGCATCACAAAAGATCTATTGAGTATTTCTAAACTGTTGAAAGATAATGATGGTCTCTATGTGGAATTTCATCCTTGTTTTTGTCTCATCAAGGACAAACAAACCAATGCAATATTACTCCATGGCACGCTTGACAAAGGATTATACAAGCTGGTTTCAACTGAAGATAGAAGGGGTACAATGTCTCAATCTGCTAGAACAGCAACTAATATACAATCAATTTCTTTGTTTTCCTGTGTAATCAATAAGAGTACAGCTGAATCTAATAGAGTTTTGTGGCACAAGAGATTAGGCCATCCAAATGCCAATGTCTTAGCTCATGTAGCATCACAATGTAGGCTGTTCTCAAGTAATAATACTGATAAACTGCAGTGTACATCATGCAAATTTGGAAAACAATGCCATGCTTCTTATCCTAGCTCCTTAACTGTCTTCACTCAAACTCTTGAAGTAATATATGCTGATGTATGGGGACCATCTCCAGTAAAATCAGTAGATGGATATACATATTATGTTCTGTTTGTTGATGGCTATAGCAAGTATAGCTGGATTTATCCATTGAAATCTAAGGGAGAAGTTGCTAATATATTTCCTCCTTTTCTAAATATGGTTGAAAGACAGTTTAATGCCAAGCTTAAATGCTTGCAAACTGATTGGGGTGGTGAATTTCGACCCCTGCAACCATTTCTTGATAAGCTTGGGATTATGTTCAGACATTCATGTCCCTATATTCACCAGCAAAATGGTGCTGTTGAAAGGAGACACAGAACTGTAGTTGAAATGGGGCTAACCATGCTAGCTGACTCTGCTCTTCCCTTCAAATTCTGGTGGCATGCCTTTCATACAGCCACTTTCTTGCTCAACAGGCTACCTGCTGCAGTTTTACACCTTGAATCTCCCTTTCAAAGACTATATCATAAACTTCATGATTTTTCCCTGTTAAAGGTCTTTGGATGTGCCTGTTACCCCAATCTCAGACCATATAATAAACACAAATTATTCTTTCATACATCAACTTGTGTGTTCATAGGTTACAGCAGCTGTCATAAAGGGTACTTGTGTTTGCATTCATCTGGTAGAGTTTACATATCCAAAAGTGTGTCCTTTCATGAAACCCTATATCCTTTCCGAACCTCACCTGAATTCCAACATACAGAATATGTTCCAGCTCCTTCTCATAATGATACATCATTCTCCTCTTCCTGGTTTCTTCCAACATTCAACAATTTCAATGCTTCTCACATATGTCAGCCAAGCAATTATTCTAATTCACCTACTGATATCATACTTTCTGTTTCATCTCCTGAGCAAACCTCAAACTCTTCAGCTGCTATTCCTACTGAACATCATTCTATTGCAGAAAATTCACATCTTAGTCATGATTCACCTCCAGTACAACCACATATCACAGGATCTAATGTTCATCCTATGATCACTCGAGCCAAAGCTGGTATATTCAAGCCCAAAGTGTTTAATATCAGCACATCAGATTCCTTATTAACCAGTGAACCTGTCACAGTTACTCAGGCTTTATCTTCTCCTCACTGGAAAGCAGCTATGCAGACAGAATTTGATGCTCTGCTTGCTAATAACACTTGGTCATTAGTACCTGCTACTGATGATATACCTATTGTTGACAGTAAATGGGTTTTCAAAATTAAATACAACTCTGATGGCACCATTCAGAGATATAAGGCCAGACTAGTGGCCAAGGGCTTTCAGCAGTCTGCTGGTGTGAATTTTTTTGAGACATTTAGCCCTGTCATCAAACCAAGCACACTCAGAGTAATGTTCACTTTAGCTGTCACTCATCACTGGACTATTCAGCAAATAGATGTTAATAATGCATTTCTTCATGGTGAGTTACAAGAAACTGTCTATATGCATCAACCAGAGGGCTTTGTAGACAGCAAGTTTCCTAATTCTGTCTGTAAGCTACACAAGTCCCTTTATGGTCTGAAGCAAGCCCCTAGGGCCTGGTTTGATAAACTAAAGGGTGTCTTGCTTCAGTGGGGGTTTATAATGTCAGCTGTTGACACTAGTCTTTTCATTTATAAGAAGGACAGTGTTCTGATTCTTTTACTGGTCTATGTTGATGACATATTAGTCACTGGAAATAATACAGACAAGGTGCAGCAAGTGATCAAGGATCTCAGCTTACAATTTGCTCTTAAAGTTTTAGGAGATGTAAGCTATTTTCTTGGATTTGAAGTGAACAGAACTGCAAATTACTTGCTGTTAACTCAGAAGAAATATGTCACAGATCTACTGAAGAAATGCAATATGTTGGAAGCTAAGAAGGCTAGAACACCTATGATAGCTAATCTAAAGTTATCAAGCAGTGACAGTGAGCTGTTTGAACAACCAACACTCTATAGAAGTATTATAGGTGCATTACAATATTTATCCATGACCAGACCTGACATATCTTTTGCAGTCAACAAGTTAAGTCAATTCCTTCAATCACCAACTTCATTGCAATGGCAAGCCTGCAAAAGAGTGTTAAGATATGTCAAAGGGACTTCAAACTATGGTCTGCTGTTCAAGCCTATGCAGTCTTTAATCTTGACAGGATATAGTGATGCAGACTGGGCAAATTCTGTTGATGACAGAAAATCCACATCCGGATGCTGCATCTACCTGGGTGGAAATCTTGTGTTTTGGTCATCTAAGAAACAGAAGGTAGTGGCAAGGTCATCAACTGAATCAGAATACAGAGCTTTGTCCCAAGCATCAACTGAAATTCTATGGCTGCAAAGTTTGTTAGCTGAATTGGGACTGCAATTACAAGATACACCTATACTTTGGTGTGACAATAAAGGAGCAGAATCCTTGGCTGCAAATCCAGTCTTCCATGCCCGAACCAAGCATATAGAAGTGGATGTTCATTTCATTAGAGAGAAGGTGTTATCAAGGCAGTTAATTGTCAAGCATGTACCAACCGAATTTCAACTTGCTGACATTATGACCAAGCCCTTAGCAGAAGTCAGATTTGAATTTTTAAGAGACAAACTCAACATTGATGCAGAGAACAAGTTTGCTGAATCAAATGATCTCAGCTAAACTTAAGAGGGCATGTTGGAAATAATTGTTGAAGTTAATAGTTAAATAAAATGGATTAGTTAGCAGTTAGTTACAAAGAGAATAATAAGCTGTTATAGTTAGTTATCCAGGTCAGCATTAGTCAGTTAGTTAGTTACACAGCAAGCTTATATAAGAAACTTCCTCTGTACACTTTCATTAATTCAGTGAATATACAATATACATCTCAGCTCATTTCTTTCTTCAATTCTCTCTTTCAATTCAATTCAATTATATTCATATACAGCAATAATAAATTTACGATCATTATCCATGTATACAAAGTTATAATTTCTTTCTTTTTGACTTATTCTTCACCGCTCGTTGAGCTTAATTATTATTTATTTATTTAAAGTTGAGAAAATATTTACGTAACTACAACGTGAATGTGAAAAAAAAAAAAAGTTACCATATCATGATTAACGCATTGGGCCACAGACATCTAGACACTACTGAGACGTAGACTGATGACGAAAGAAAGGATAGCATAAAACATCATCTACGATGCAATCTGATCTCTGTATATATTTATACATCAAGTTAGTAATAAGACCATCCAGATTCGTCCTATCAAATGCCCAAGCAACTGTTTTGGAAGAAGTCATGATTTTTTTTTTTAGCGGCTACAGTAGGCACAAAAACCAGTCTCAAAACTGTTTATAATTTAATTTCATTTTCTTCCATTTGTGCTCCATTTCCCACTATGACTTGAGCCTTGCAATCGGTTTGCCTGGCGCACGCGGCACGCCAGAAAAACCTGTGAGATTGTCTATTATTCGAGATTAATTTACTCAATAATTATCCTTCTTTTGCTTGTTGAGCTCAATTTCTCGAGTATGTAAGAACTTTGATAAGACGATAACGTTTGTCAGCACGATCATGTTTATGCTTAATTTCAAAGAAACAAACTAATCGAATTATGTCTCTCTTTCAAGTTTCAAGATTGATTCCTAAATTGCAAAATGTATACATGGTAAATGATTATAAAGGAATCATTTTTCGTTTTTTCGGAGCACCGTTCAGGAATTTTGTCGAACACTTCGTGATCAACCGTCCCAGATCTTATAAACCGCAAACTCATGCACTCCAGAGAAACACAGTTATGGTTTCACAATAATCCTTGTAAAGATATTAGAATAAATAAGAAATAAAATACAAAGAGCATAAAATATCATCAATAATCAGAAGTGAAAATCTTTCTCATACACTGTAAGCAGGTACCGTGTCAGAAGGTGTCCTAAGATTTTATGATTTTCATCATCTTATCTTGACTTGATGATGCAATGGAATGAAATGCAAACCCGACTCATAAAAACTACAAATGAAACCAAAAGAAAACAGAGATTGGAGTAACGCAGGAGAAAATAAAGGGCGGTAAAGAGAATCAGAAAGAACGTAGCGAGGTGATTCTGATCAGATGAAGTTAATCATCACCCGTTTATTACTTTCATCATATTCATAGTTACATACATACATATAGATCGATTATTGATGAAAGAGAAGACTAGTTGTGCTGTGAGAGAGGGAGATGGTGAAGTTGCTGGAAGGATGAACGTTACCTTTTATAGCCCTGGTCTGGTGTCTCAACTTGAAGCCCAAGAAACGGGCTGCGATGCAATTCGGAGTGTTTGGTAATTGGAAGACGGTTACCCTTCCTTGGCTTCCCCTTGTTTTACAAATTTTAGAAAATCGTAATTTAATTTTAAAAAATTAGTGACGTAATTAATGATATTCTTACAGACGTTTTGTATGTCTATGGTTTAAACTAAGTAATATTTCTCCATTTTTCTATGCATAAAATAATTAAAATTCAAAATTGTAATCTGTAACCTTGATATATAATTTGAATTAATTATCATATTCAACATAGATCGGCCCCCATATTGATAGGGTGTGAGAAAGATGAAGTTAGTCCAGCTGAATAAATAAGCCTATGATTTATAAACAAGAAAAGGTAATATTGATATACGAAAACATATATATATATATATATATATATATATATATATATATATATATACAGTGGCGGACCGAGTAAGGGACCCAAGGGGGCCCGGGCCCCTCCTAAAAATTGTATAATCAGTTTTATCCCTTGTTTTACATAGATGACAATTACATCCCCTCTAATTACAATAATTTAATTTCAATGTCATTTTTTTATTATTAGCATGTTAAATTTCCTGCCTTATTCCTCTGTAGCGCCAAGCCTCTTTCATCCATATAATATTATTGTAATATATTTTATTATTTATAACCCTGTAATTTTATTGTATTTTAGTTTTATAAATCTATTTGTACCTTAATTTTTTTATTCTAATTGATTTATTGTAGTATAAATTATATATTTCTTTTCAATCTTTTTACTTTATAGTTAACCACTAAGGTTTTACTAAAATAATATAATTTTGAAGAATTCTTGATCACAGTTAGTAATTTACTCTTTATATTTTTATTTTATGTCACTTTGAATTTGAATTTTGGATTATAATTCTGATGTTTGAAATTATAAATAAAATATCTTTTGTAGCATTGAAAAAAAGACAATTGTGAAGCATTTACAAAATTTAAAAATTTGCCAATAACAGTTGTGAATTTGTATTTATTGAGAAAATTATTTAATATTAACATTTTGCCTTTGATTGACTGCATGAAGATTATTCTGTGAACTAAGGCTCATTGCACTCTTCATCAAAAAACACTTTTTTTTTTAAATATAACTTTCTTGTACCATCGAGGTTTATTAAAAAAAATTATAACTATTATTATATTTGATGGTGCCCCCTCTTACACTAAATCCTGGGTCCGCCACTGTATATATATATATATATATATATATATATATATATATAAGATTAGATAGTATGAATATTATCCGGTATACTTGAACTATTTGACAACAGATAAATTTATTACTTTAAGAAAAAATAAGTCAATAATTAATAGTTGACCATTACGTTAATTAATTAATTGGAAATCATCTTTACAAACCAGTAGTACATTCTTTTATTCAAGGAAGCAGATAAATAGTATATTTAAAAGCACTTAGGGCAATTCTCTTGCCAGCTGAAGGGCCCAACTTTCACAAGCATGCAGCTTCAAGTATCATCTCAAATGCTTTCTCAATGCACCATTTCAACTTGTGAACATCAATGAAGCCTTTTTCTCCTCCAACAGAAACCCTCAGCTTCCCCATATAACTCACTATTGTTATGCAAAGACTCTGCAATAATATTCCCGTCAAAAGCTAGCATGCATGTCACGTAATAAGACAAGACGAAAATTTGGCACTAGGAGCATTAAATTACTTGCAAGATTTTAAACGATCATGTGTATATCAACCAAATTAAAGAAGTCGTCGTTTAGTTCTTCAGCAAAAACGTGCATGTAATTAATTAATTTGGAAATTGATACGAACCTGAGGTTGGCCTTGCACCATGAAGTACAGGCCTCTAACTGGATGATTAACCAAAGCCATCTGTTCCACTGGCCCAATAACATTCGTGATTGCCATACTTGTATTCTTCAAAGTGCCATGGATAAATCTACCCACTGCCTGTCACATCAACACAACATACATACAAACATATATATATATATTAATTAGCTAGGAATAATCCATAAATTGTTCTTTAAAATAATTAATTTGATTACGGTTGTAGTACTTAATTAAAAGAGTTTAAATACTACAAATCTACCATCACATCTCATCCCATTAAGGGTAAAAATTTTTATGTCATCTAGAGAAGAAGATATTATACGTACTTCAGGGCCTTTAATTTTCTTCACAATCCCCAGAAGCTGAGCAGTGAGGTAAACAGCTAAAGAAGCTTTCTTGCTATTAATGATCCGTTGTGCTTTGTAGACAGATTCAAGAGGATTTGAAGACTTAGCATCAGTTAACTCAGGAATAGATACATGCAAGAAAGCAAAATGATTCCCCCAAGGTGTTTTGGTGTTAGGCTTAACCATATCTTCCACTGACTCGTAGCTTCGAAGCTCCCTTGTGTTAAGCAACACTAGCGCTGTAGACTCTGTTTTGCTGGAGCTCGAATTCTGACCCATTTCTTGCATATACAATCGAGTGCCCAAGAAGATTACTCCAGTAACAACATCATTAACAGTCTGTCATGATCATGTACGTACAGACATTAGAAAAACAAGAAGAATAGTAGGACAAAAAAACAGTAAAATTAAAAAAAAAAATTGTAAAAGAAATAGCTATACTCAATACACTCAGTGTACTCTAGCCGTGTCCTTTACTTCGAGGACACAGCACAAATGTCAACTTGATTAATGAATAAAACGCCGATATGGCAGCCGCAGGGGCACGTGAGCAAAATAACAATCAAAATCACCGCAGTTATTTTAGCAGTACTACTGGAGGATGCACAATTTAAAACTAGCATTGAATTTTCCATCAAACTATGGCCCCTTGTCATATATATCAGATGGCTGTCGGACAACTGGCCACACTCCTATAAGGAATTAATTTTTCCAGCTAAACTACCTGCACCTAATCAAATCGCTCATTACATACAGCCTAGCAAATTAAATTGAAGAGTATAACATTACTGATTAATTAAAAGAATATTAAAACAAATAAATATAATAAATCAAAACGACTCACAAATAATAAAATCTAGAGTATGATATATGATATTATTGATTAATTAAAAAAATTATAACAAATAAATATAATAAATCAAAACTACTCATAAATACTAAAATCAATGAATATATGATCATAAAAGTTTAGGGGAGGTTCCTTATTTCAAACAAAACAAATATATGTATCCACTTTTTTTTTTAACTTTAGCATCAAACTCTAACAGCCAAAAAAAAATGATAATAATAATAAATAAATAAATAAAATCAAAGTTCTAGATACATATCTTTCATGTATCTACTAATGGCTTATACTATACCATTATGACAGAAATTGTTAGAGTAAAACTATCGAGAATTCTAATTCTTATGATCAATGATCATTGAAGAGATCCTCAACACATATTTAATATTAATGATTAATATCACTATTATATCAATTGTAATTAAAACTTTGTTAAACGAAAGATCAACGTGGTTTGTGATGTATCATGGTCACTATGGCTATCCCAAAATTGTACTTTAGATTTTCACCTCATAAATTTCTATTAATTTTAAGGTCTCAGCTATGCTAATGATATTTTGACTTCTATAAAATAGAGTACCTATCTTAGTGGAAAAAGATTTTCTGGTAACCTTATTTTTACTCCTTTTGTTTTTATTATATTTAGAAGTGTGTGTGTTTTTTCTTACCAGATTTTCTTCTTAACTATATTTTTATTCTATTCTTTTAAAAATATTTTTAAAAGATCTATCAGTCAATTGATAATAGTAATAGATCATCAACTGTTCTCTAAGACTTGCCCTAAGGAGGGCGTGGAGGCAGATCCTGTCATATATCTATCTATATAGCAAATTGATAACAAATTAATAGAAGCGATCCATGTAATCTAGATCAAACAGGAAACTGAAATCGGACCATACCGCTCCAACGTTAGCCTTAATTTGCTTGATGTGATCAAGAGAGAAAGCCATTGTTGCCATTGTGATTGGCAGAAACTCAACTCCATCAACCCCAGAGCGTATTGGAGTTTGATCATCTTCAATAAGAGTACTCTTTGTTATGCTCCACCAGAAATCTGATAAAGTCTGCGGAACCACAGAGAAAATCTTCGGCAAACTTCTGAATATGTTGTTTTTGTCACCTTTCCCCCTCTTGGTTCGTAAATGAACGGAAGGAAATGTCAAGGGAAGAGAAGGATTATCAGCCCTTTGTAAACACGAAAGAAGAGCTCCCATCAAAGAGTAGCCATCGCCAAGCGAGTGGTGAAGCTTGAATATTGCAACCCCGGCTGCGGTGGTTGTAGGATATTTTATTACATGGATTTCCCATAAAGGTTGAGTTTGTGGAAGCTGTTTGATTCCTATATCGGAGATGTATTTTTCAAGATATTTGTCATAAGATTCTGGTGACAGTCCATAGGGAAAAATGGGCACATTTACGTGGTCTTCGAGATTCGCCTTAACCTTCTTCCATTTTTTCCCTCCATTTTTGTCTACGACCTGTTGATAGATCTCCACAGCTTATTTTAGTTTCAGACTAAAGTACAAAAGAAAATTATTTAATATGATGATCACAAATAGAAATATCTATGAGAATAATCTTTAATATAATTATCACTAAGAAGGGCATGCATGAAGTGCTTTTGTTTTCAAGCGTAATTGTTAATCACTACATAAATAAACATGAATCCAAGAGTACCATGATGGAGGAGAAACGTGGGTTGATGGGGAGAAACACTTCATTGATCAACTTCATAACTGGTATATCATCGATTGGCACTTCAAATTCAAGAACCGCGATAATAGAAAGCGAAAGAGCTGAGCTGTTTAAGTATTCGCCAGTAGGACTTACAGGTTCTTCCAGCTCCATTGCAGCGTTTTGCTTCTCGCTATTCCTCATCTCGTACAAAGGCAACACATTTTATTACCGGACACTTAATAATGTACTTGGGGGTCAATTGTTTCGTATATTCACTTTATCATTTTCTTTATAATAATTATTTTAATGATTATTATATATTTAGGTAGAAAGTAAATTTATATATATTTAATAAATAACAGCGACTTGCGTCAAATTGTCAACAGCTTCCGCACTTGTTAGCTGTATGTGGCCTACCTAAAGGCCCTAGTTCTATTTTCTTAAATTTTACATCTACAAACTACATATAACTGTCAGAAAGACGGTGTGTAGGGTGAACTAAATTAATAGATATGTCGACAAGAATATTATTATTAATAAAATCTTTATGATCATTAATTATATATATCATTAAAAAAATTAAGTAATGATCAGATGTTAAGAAAATATTTATTTATTTAGCAACCCTTCTCCTATATATATGCAGTCTCGTACTTGATAATATAAACTTTTTAATTAAGTAATTGATTAATAATATTATAGGATCTTTATAATTTATAAGAACGAGCCGTCACGGTGACAAGAGCAAGACGGAGACAAAATTATTAATCAAGTGGTTGGGGACCGGACATTCAAGTGAAGCGACATGTATAAATTTATACCTGCATAAGCCAATAGTGGTCCAAAACGAATGTTAATATGTATAAGTTTTCTTTTTGGGAGGCGTGTGGGGCATCAGGGAGTAATAAATGTTAATATGTGTCAATAAACTAACAGGCATTAATGATCAAGCATGGTAGAACTATATTTGAAAACGAATGCTTGCAACTGGAGTGCTGATCCATGCATTCGTCTAACTTGTTGAAGAGAAAAGTACTCCCATATCTTACGCAAACTAAAAGCTGCAAATAAAGTAGTCATGTTAACACAATAAAAGAAAATTGCAGCACAAGACAAGATTATATCGTTACCTTTAACTTCCTTTTGGAGAAATACTGAGGTGAGGCATTGTTACCACCTCGTCTTGCTGAGGTAGTGGATCCAACCAATAATTGAATGTCACGAAATATATACGTTAACAAGTAATCAAAACCCTATTTTAATATTTATTTTTGACTCTTTCATGTTTGCCGCTTTTTTTTCTTTTTTTTTAATAACATTCCCACTCGGTCTCAACAATGTTCTCCTAGCCATGGTGGTTTGCAATCCGCCGACACGCAAAAAGAGCAAACCCCAGTCGTAGGCCCATCGGAACCCAAAGGGGACCCCACTCATGCCCCCTTTGTGTCACCCCCATTGTTTTCTCTTTCAGAAGAAGGCCGCTGTCAACACGTTGGAGAAAGAAATAATGGTAAGTTTTTAGTCTTTGTATGCGCACTTAAGCTTTAATTAATTGTCTATGAGGCAGCAATTTTTTAAACTCTATTTCTTCTTCGCCCCTATTTTCCTCCAATTCTTTGTACGTAGTTTTCATGATAATATCGTCCTTAAAATTAACACGCAATGTGGTGTACCTTTTGCATCTAATATGGGATTGTGTATTTTTACCTTGTTATGTTCTCTTCACACTTTGGAATCTTTAATTGCTCCCTATTGAGGAAATATGGAATTCTTTAATCATATAATGCATAGGTATCATACAGGTAAAAGTATTGGACTCTCGAATTCTCATCATTATGCATATATGTAATTAGGTTGCCATGCGTGTAGCCCTGGTTTTAATATACTGGTGAGAATTTCTTTTAAATTTGATAAAAGTACTTAAGAGATGTAAGTAATTTGTAAACATATTATTGAAAACAAAAAACAGTTATTTTAATATATGAATAACTAAATATGTACCTGTAGATTCAAGAGTGACGAGGAACGGGGTTCCTCAAATTAAAAGAAATGGAAAGAGATATAGATAGAGGAAAGGGGAGAAACAATAGAAGAAATTTAGGGAGAAATAGAATGAAATTGAGGGAGGAGACAATCTTTTTATTAAAAGATCAAAAAACCAATAACAACCAAGTCTAAGAAATAAAATAACTAAAGACACTTATTTATAGTGCCGACAATCACAACTTAACTAAGAAATATACTTCCATTAGGAAATATAATAATAATCCTAGTTAAACTAGAAAATACCAAAATTAAATCTTAAATAAAATATTAAACTATTAATTAGGAAATAACTCCAATTAGGATTACTCCCAATTTAGAAAGTCAAAATCCCTAATTTATTAAAATCCCTAAAATCAAAATTAAAATTCCTAATTTATTCTTAATTTGTCCTACATCAATTCTCCTCCGCTTGAAAGAACTCGACTCCTGGCGAGTTGTCAAGGAGAAAGTTGTCAATACACAAGGAAACGCCACGTCTTGCCTTGCACGATCATTGGAAAGTCATCAATCCACATATTCGCTTTAAGAAGATCCAATATTGGAAGCACGCATGATAGAAAAATTATTGATGCTTTAGCGGCCTTCGATATTAGTGGAGAAACAATAATCACCATGGAAGACTTCATCGTTGACTCAATAGAAGACTTCACCGTTGATACAATGATAGGAGTAGAAGAACCCAAATATGAATCACAACCTATGAAATCAATTTCTTGATTGATTTCAAAAGATTCTCCACGTGTAGGCTCTACACCATCATTAGAATTCATCTTGCCCTCGATCTCAATATCATCTCTAGATTCATGCCCATCTTCCATATCAATCTCGCTTGCTTCATCATCTCCACTAGAATCATCACACTCATCCTCATGGTTCTTAGGAGTTGTACCTAAGATCTCTTGATTCCTATGTTTGGTGGATGAATCCAAATTAGGGCCTTGTATTTTAAGAAAGGAAGCTTGTAAGGCTTTTACAATTGTTAATATTTCTGTACTTTTATCTTCCATGGCATCCATTTTACTCTCCAGAGCATCAATCCTGCTGTTTATCCTATTTTCTGAGGTTTGTATCATTAAGAGTATTGAAATTTGTACTAAAGAACACATTATAGATATCGACAAGAACAGTATGATGGTGGTTGGAGATTTAGGGTTTATGGGTTAAACAAAAATTTAAGGATAAATAGTATAAGAGGGGATCAAAACCACGCTATGATATCAATTGATGAGGAACGGGGTTCTTCAAATTAAAAGAAATGGAGAGAGATGTAGACAGAGGAAATGGGAGAAATAATAGAAGAAATTTAGGAAGAAATAGAATGAAATTGAGGGAGGAGACAATCTTTTTACTAAAAGATCAAAAAATCAATAACAACCAAGTCTAAGAAATAAAATAACTAAAAACACTTATTTATAGTGCCGACAATCATAATTTAACTAGGAAATATACTTCCATTAGGAAATATAATACTAATCCTAGTTAAACTAGAAAATACCAAAATTAAATCTTAAATAAAATAGTAAACTATTAATTAGGAAATAACTCCAATTAGGATTACTCCCAATTTAGAAAGTCAAAATCACTAATAATAGTCAAAATCCCTAAATCAAAATTAAAATTCCTAATTTATTCTTAATTTGTCCTACATCAAAGAGTGGTGTGTGTTTAGCCATGTTACTTGAACAAAATAACAGATGAAAATCTAGGCAAAAACCTCACTTGATACTTATAATAAAAGAATATGTATAGTATAAATTTTATTGCTTCCAGTAATTGATAATGTTAATAACTCGATAACACTGGCCTAATTTTTAAGACATACCCTTTGATGACTATACTGTTTTTCTACTCTAATATGATCTAGGAATGTTTATAGTACTACTTCACACAATTAATGATCCCACCACATAATGCATATGTTATTATATTCAATTAATTATTGATTTTGTTCTTATATATTAACTTCTTTTTCTACCCTATGATTTTGTTTTATACATTAGTAATAATATTTATTTTTTTATATGTTTTTGATAGATTGATTCACCTACTGGATCATTCAAATGATAAAAGTGAAAGTCTAGAAAGAAAAGATAGGATTGAAACATATGAGGAAAAACAAGATGGAGAACTAACATGCGAATGCAAGTATACTCTGATGCAAAAGCTTTTAACTCGTCATTTAATCACAACAGTTTGCCAGCTTCACAATTAAATAACAAGGTTTGTCATTTTAATTTTATAATTCATGTTGATCATAAATTGGCCAGACAAGAAATGATATATTTTTTTATTCTTTTGTAGGATAATTTCGAGTTGTCGCATAGACATGGTAACTTGAGCTTTAGAAGCATGCTTCAAACATGGATCCAATGGCCAACTTTACTCAAGTTTTGAAACAGACAGATAAAAATACTTTTTTTTATTTTTAACTAAGTTGGTATACTTATGTAGCACTCATCCTCTTCTTCGTCAACAACTCTTACATTTGGATAATGGTCCCACTTGAATAATGTTTGCTAGTTATTATGATTTCTTTTATATTTTGTGAATAAGTAATTACGATGGCATGAGATGATAATAATAAAACTTTCTTGTAAGAGTCAAAAAATGATGGCACTAATGATTCAATAGCCACTTGATAGAGTGGTATATGTATTTTAGGCTTTAAATACTTATTATGTATATATTTCTTAGATTTTTCTTTTTAGTTTTCTGTTCATTTACTAACAAATTGTAATTTAATTTCTATCACAGACTTGACGACATCACAAATACAGCAAAAAATTGCGGGTTGTTAGTTTTTAACCATTAATGATTTGGCATGCTGAAACAGACATTTGGAGCTTTTGGATTTTCAATTAATTTGAATCCGGTTGTATTTTATTCCTGTTGAATAGCAACTTCAAGACTACTCTATGTTGTTTTCACCATTTTACTTTTTTTGACTCTATTTGAGCTTTTGGAATGTTGTTTTTTTGTTGATGTCTCATGGATACGGCAAAAAATGCTAAACTAAGTGAATTCTTTTACTGGAACTAAATCAAAAAGTAGATTTTAGACATTGTATCCATATGATATAATCTTGTTACTTAGACACAAAATCCTCATTTCTGATGTTGAAAATGCCTCTGACTTGTCAACTGGAAAATCATCGAACACCGACACTTATCCACCATAAAATATGGTCATTTTGTGCAGTTTGTGGCTCCGCAGCTGCAGACTTGCTACTAAAACATGACAAACAAATCATAATCAGTAACAAAAACTAGAATTTCATGTGTAAAACTAATGCAGTGTGCTATGGATTCTATGACCCTATACACATAACAATTCTACTAACCATTAATTAGCCCATCTTGACGGATTTTGACAGGGATGATTTCTCCCTAGTGATTAAGGGCAGGTTTAAAACGTCACCCACCTTCTGCACCATTAAAATATAGAAATCAGATCAACACTAAAACCAGTACAAAAAACAAGAAAATATAAATATTAACTTTAAATAGATAAATAAATAATATCCACACAAATAATACTATCTCTCAAGCCTGAAACCGAAAGCCAATAACAAGGACTGCCAGCATACACCTCCACAGGCGATTACCTTGAGGCAAGTAGTATTAAGCAGTTTTGGCCTGCAAGTTCTTCCTCGTAACTTTTGACATAGCGGGTTCCAACACTAGGAACCAGGCCTTCTTTGCGACCAAATTTAATAACGACACTAACAGATAATCAACAAAATTTAACAGGCGTTTAGCACCCAAAAAGGGTTTTTCATTTCCTCCGTAGCGGCAGCTTCTCAACACCCTCCATAGTAGCTGTTCTCATTTCCTTAAAACAACAGCAAATAAACTCTTCATTTAGCTTTCTAATTGCTGGCCAAGGTTATAGAATCTCCAATAAATGAAATAAATGAGTACCTTCCCGCCGTTCAGATCTCCAATTAGCTCTATGATTGATCTCCAATTAGCCAAGAGTTACGAAAAATAGACTTAAGGTAGATTTTGTGGAAGCGATTTCAAAGGGAAATTATGGAAATCTCCATACAAAAGACCGAAACTCGGTGAAGAGAAATTAGGGATTACAAGGATTGGGGAAAAAGAAAGAGAAAAGAGAGACATGAGGGGAGGAAGGCATGAAATGGAAAGAGAAAGAGTAATAAAAATGTTTTTCTACTTCGGTTTCATATTAATGCAGTAAAAGTTCCTAATATCTACTGCATGTGTGGTAGTCAGTTACAGCTTTTTATCTTTTACCGTATTTTTTAAGGCCAGTGGTAAATGGGCGTCGTAAAAGCCTCATTTTCTAGTAATGTATGGCAAAACGCAGCTACTTCCTTTGCCTTTCCTCTTCTGGAAAACTTGTAATGTATGATAGAAACCATGAAAGGATAGTTGGCTAATTGAAGGATTCCTAGAAGGCATTAAAGATCCGTAGAATGGAAGTTGATAAACAGAATAGTAAAACTTACTAGATTGAAAGAGAGATCAAAGAAGAAACACACTAGAGGCAAGATGATTAGAAACCAACAATGGAATATGGATGGTTTTGCTCAGTTGAGAAACTAAAATAGAGAGTAAATAGGTAAATAAAGGACCCAAAACTAGGGTAAACCCTCGCAAAGTAATTGGAGTATAGGGAAATCACTTCGACAGTTAGCAAACCCTCCTCTTACCCTAGCAAGAGGCACATCTGAAGACACAATCTTGGCAGAGGGGCATCTTGAAGTGCTTTGGAGATAAATCACGAGAACATGAGGGGTCACGAGAACATGAGGGGTTAGAGGTGGTCCGAAAGTTCAAAGGTTCAGAAGAGAAAGAAATCGATTCTTAGCGCATGAGCCTTTAGTTCAGTTAGGCGTATGTCCACAAACTGAGGGCAAATGAAGGGTAAGAATATTGTCTAAAGCCCGTATATGACTAAGAGATGTTCCATCATAGATTAGGACATGGGCTTTTCTAGAAGTCCACTCAACTCAAATCAGCCCTACCAACAATTTTAGTTGTCCAGCCCGTTACTTATTCACCTTGTTGGAGAAGGATAAAGCTAATTGAAAAGTCAAATAAGG
The DNA here is from genome assembly GCA_013180625.2 of Boswellia sacra. Classification (NCBI taxonomy): domain Eukaryota; kingdom Viridiplantae; phylum Streptophyta; class Magnoliopsida; order Sapindales; family Burseraceae; genus Boswellia; species Boswellia sacra. The sequence continues at coordinate 107,372 of SNVD02001107.1, read as the reverse complement.
AGACAAAATTTGTAAGCATTTAGAAGGGTTGTGACTTTATGTGGGAGACAAAGAAGTAGCAGAAAGAATTCAAATTCTTACAGAAAAAACCAAAGAAGTGACTAGTTAAACGTGACATTGAGATGGGAGGCAAAGCATCTAAAACGAATCAACCCAGAAAAGGAAGCGAAGCTGTTAAAAGCAATCCAAAGAGGGAAAACATCACAGGTAAATAGAGAGCTCGAGGTTGGCCTTGGGGGAAGAGATAAAGACCTGTGAGGAAGATAAATGGAAGAAGAATGAGCTCTAAGAGGGATTCGGTCTTACATAGTTCTATACACACAAGAAAAACATAGAAAAAACCCACTCTCAAGCTCTCAAGATGTCTTCCCATTCTTTCATCTAATTTCTCACTACTCTTTGATATTTGTTCTAAGTTCTACTTCCAGTTTCTATTGATTTATCTTGCACATTATCATAATTTGAGACTAACGTTGGCATGTACCTTTGCAGGTTCTTATCCCCACCCTTGGTTCATTGGAGCAGTATCTATGAGAGATGAAGGAGAGTTTGCGTAGGCTATAAAGTGAGTCATGGGCCTAAGAGTGCTGCAGCATTTCGGCCTAAACTAGGGGTGCAATTTTTTGTACTTACAATACCTTTTTAGATTATATAAAAAAATTTATGGCTAACATGCCGCGTATATATCCAACAGCTACTTGCTCCTCAAGGATCCTAAGTCAACTCATAAACTAATGATACTTCAGCAACAAGAATTGAATATGAAGGAATACATGACCTGCGAACATACAGTTCAAAAAGATTATCCAAGTTAAGGGCAGTGAACCGGTCTTAACATTAGTGGAGGAGAAAAAAATATAATGCAATTACTAGCATTTTTAAATAAAGCGCTAATTTAGAGCAAAATCATTCCGATTCAATTTAAAAGAGTACTTACCAAATGTTTCATCAAAAGTAGTTCAAATACAAAAATTAATCGTATCCTTTTCTTCAATAATCCTCACCGTTACCGAATTGGATTGAGCTTTCAAGCTCCAAACTTGTGTAAGCACTAAAAATTCCTTTCAGGAGCCCTCTCTCTTTCCTATTGATTTGTAAATCATTTAGAAGCATTTTTTGATAGAGTTCAAAACACTTCATAAAAATTGAAACGACTTTCTATTTGTTTTTCACTATTTAATTGATGCTTGTTAGATAGCTTTTGAAAAGTGTTCTAAAGAAAAAAAAAACATTCAAATAAAAAATTAGACACTTAATAACATTATTATGAAATAAAATTAAATACAACCAATAAATTTTTTTCAAGTTACGGTCAGGATGGTAGCCTACATAGGGATGGCAATTGTACCCGGGCGGGTCCGGGTACCCGGCTCCCCGGCCCGAAAATACCCGGGGAATTACCCGGAATTTCGGGGATTGAAGCCGGGGCCGGGGAACATTTTTTCGGGGATTGTCCGGGGCCGGGTAGGGGGCGGGCATGTTCCTCGGCCCGGAAAAAGAAATTTCATGTGTAAATTATAAACCCAGCCCAAATATAAAATTATAATGAGCATATCCAGTCCAAAGAACAAAATTATAAGCTCAGCCCAAATACAAAACCCAATTACAATATTTGTACAAAATTATAAACCCAGCCTAATCCAATGTTTTAATTATGTGTTGGACTATTTTTTTTTTTTGGATGTTTGGTAACTTTGGTTTTTATTTTGTGCACTTGTAGTTTCTTTGGATGTTTAAGTAATATGTAATGTGTTTATATTATTGTTAGTTGGATGCTTAGGTTGTTCATGTGTTTAGAAATTATATTGATGAAATTAGATGTTAATGTTTGGATTTTCAAATTATTATTTATCTTATTTTATTATTAATTGAACTTCAACTTTAAAGTAATGATTTCTTAATTCTTATATGTATTTTCATCATTGATATTTTAGTTAATAATTGACTAACTTCATAAAAAAATTTATAGAAGTATTTATACTTTATAAATATAATGAAGCTATATTTAATAATTTAAAAAAATTAATATATGCAAAAGCATTTCTTAATTCTTATATGTATTTTCATCATTGATATTCTAGTTAATAATTGACTAACTTAATAAAAAAAATTTATAGAAGTATTTACACTTTATAAATATAATGAAGCTAGATTTAAAATTTAAAGAAATTAATATATGCAAAAGCAATGTCTAATTCAATAGAAAAAATTATAAATATAATATTAACAAAAATAATAAAAACATATGTTAATGGGGTGACTTGAACCTTGGTTCAAGAAAAGACTCATCTATTAGCTAGTAAACTCAATAAGAAAAAAGTTTGTAACCACAATATTAACTGAAAAAAAAACAATTTGTAGGAGTTGGGATGTAATTCAATAGAAAAAATTATAAATATAATATTAATAAAAATAATAAAAACATGGGTTAATGGGGTGACTTCAAAAAAAAAAACATGTGTTAATAACCATCTATTAGATGGGACAATTTGTAGGAGTTGGGATAGTTTGAACCTGGGAACTGCAAGTAGACAAAGGACCCTTACTACCAGCAGGCCACAGGCACATTTTGAGTTGTAAGTATGAATGACAAATATAAGTATTAACCGATTTATCACAGAAAATTAAAAAAATAAAAACCGGGGAAATAACCCGGGGAATTCAACTCCCCGGACCCGGAATATAATTCCCCGACCCCGGAATATAATTCCCTGGCCCCGGAATTTTCGGGGAAATTTTCGGGGACAGGGAATTAAATTCTTTACCGGGGCTGGGGACGGGGAGCGGGGTCCCTGGCCCAGCCCCGAGTTTTTGCCAATCCTAAGCCTACATCCCTTAATTTGGACAAATTTTTATATGTCCTTTATTATTATTATTATCATTATAAATAAAAGTTTGATCAGTTGAGGGTCGAGTGCGGTAGAAGTCTAGAACATGAGTAGACGGGGTGTTAAATCTGATTTAATGATCAACTCCAATTGGTTCATTTTAATTTGGGCCAATTGGACCTAACCTAATTGTAGCCTCGCTATATAGGCCTCAAATAAAGTTCTCAGCTAAGCCTTTGAGTTGGGTCGACATTTTAAGATTGTAAAGGCGTTAGGATAATATAAATTTATTTGGATTGGATTAGATTTTATTATATAATATAAGATAAAATTAGATAAGAAATAATATTATACTATATTTGATAGAGTATTGTATTAGATAAAACTTAGAAAAGTTTAATTTAAACATAAAATAAATTTAATAGTAATTAAAATTATTTTCAAAACAAAAAATTGAATTATTAAATTTTTTATTTATTTAAATAATTAATTTTTATTTATTTAAATAGTTAATAAATTATTTATTAATTATATAAATATTTAATTATTTAACTTATATAATTTTCTGGTATTTGTTAGTGAAAATTGAGACAAAAATAAGCTTATACGGTGTTAACTCATGGGCAGGCTTAATATAAAAACGCTAAAATCTTATGCAAACAGTGCTGCTACAGTGTTGCTATAGTGCCCGCATTATGTTACCCAATCTTGCTCAAAATCTGTCCAAGCACAGTATAATTGCCTAATGCATCAAACACGCCCTAAATGTATCTAGAAGATATTGGTGTGTATTTCATAACACTCTAAATTTGGAGATGCTTTATATTGGTTAATGATAAAAAATAATATTAATCATCCCAAATTTCTTTCAAAGTTTTATAGAATGATGTGTATTAATGGACGATAGTCAAATGAATAGTATGTGCCTGATAATATAATGTTTGACATGGTAAGTATCAGTGTATCACGTTATTTAATATTCATGATTTGGAATTTATGATTTGGATACATAGCATAAGATAAATTAACTCATTAGCAAATTCAACATTTACTACTCTAACTTTTGTTTTTGATTTTGTAATATAACACAAATTTTTACAAATTACAAGCATTAACTAAAACAGCATGGCAAAATCAGCCTACTAAGATCTAGGTATTGTTTTTGTTTTCCTTGAAGCTTCTAGTTTTGGCACTCTCCTTATTGTTTTTCCCCAGTGTTTCAATGCGATAGAAATGCAATTTATACATTGGCATCCTCTAGTGTGGTGATCTGTGCAACTACTCGGATTGACGTCTGGTTGAGCTAGGGTGGCATCCTCTGTGCAAATATTCTGAAGGTTCAACCACACATCAATCGGAGTAGCTATAAAGATTGCCTCTCTAGAGGATGCCAATGTATAGGTTGTAATTTCAATTCCAGTGAAACATTGAAGGGAAAAAACAATGAGAAACCCCTCTTAAAGTAATAAGAAAAAACAAAAGAAATAAATTTTTATCAATAAAATAAATTTAATATGCATTCTTCATTATTACCATTTTATCTTCTTAGAAAAAAAAAGCAAGAAAGAAGAAGAGGCAAGATCTCCTTATAAGTTTAGTGGAGTTGTTTAACATTACTTTTTTGACCTCTAATATAAAGATTAACTAAATGGGCTGAGTTTGAACTTGGGCTAGTTAGACCAAATTTTGGACCCGGCTCTTTTGCTAAATACACTGTACATAGCCCTATGCGTGGCTCCCCTAAAGCCCTTTGAGTTAGTTAAGACTAGGGGTGTTCACGGGTCGAGTTTTTTCAAACCCGATCACAACTTGATACTATTCAAACCCGATTATTTCAACCCGATTCGGGTTACTATTCAATACCGACCCGAGAAAAACCCGACCAACCCGATCGGGTCGGATCGAGTTTAGTTTTATTAAGCCATATTGTTCAAACCTGATACTATCTAAACCCGATTATTTCAACCCGATTTGGATTACTATTCAATACCGACCCGAGAAAAACCCGACCAACCCGATCGGGTTGGATCGGATCGGGGATTTTTGAACACCCCTAGTTAAGACTTTTAAGGAAAGCGTGCGTATTTCTAAGAGACTGAGGTGAATTAAATAGCATTGTCAACTGATATTATCCCATCTAACTATTTGACTCACTTCAAATTCCGTTACAAGCCCAATTCAGCCAATCATAATCCATTTTCAAATAGTGTTTAATGCTGAAATTAATCACCCTAATTGAAGGAAATAATGATAAAAACGCTCTCGAGTTATTCAGATAACTTACAAGGTATACTATTAATGTGTCTAAGATAAAAATATTTTCAAAAATTAAATAATAAAACATAAATAGAACTCAATTAGGAATCCCTAATAGATAAGATATTAAATAACAAATATCTACCCTTCAATGAGAAATCAAAGTGATTAATGAGATTGCATTATATATGCAACAATGATGTATCAACCTAATTTATTTATTTAAATTATGTGGTTTAATTTATAATTGTTGGATTGATGTTAAATTAATATGAAAAATAATAAATTTTTTAAAATGAATGCTATATTATTAAATATAAATTAGGATAATTTTCATAAGTACCATCGAGTTTTGACTTAATTTCATCCAAAGAGCGACTATACATTTTTAATCAATTACACGCCTAAAGTTGTTCATTTTTCATCATTTTCACCCCTGAAAATGATAATTTGAGGGGTGAAAATGATTATTTTTATACAAGTTCAGAGACGTGATTGATGAAGAATGCATAATCATTCTCCGATTAAAATTAAGTTAAAACCTGAGGATACTTATTGAATTATCCCATGTAAATTTGATAAAGATGACTTTAATCTCTCATTGACTGTTTCATTATCTTCCCTTTCCAAAATCGAGCCATTATACACATTACAAAAGTTGTTTTGAGCCAATTTGTTGCCATTTTCACCTCCACTTCACTAGACAAAATCACACAAGTATTAATAGAAACAAAAAGGCAAAAAGCACTCTGCTAACTTGGGGGAATGTTTTGTTTTCTTTGGAACTTCAATGTTTTGTTTTCTTTCGAACTTCAATGAGATTTTGACACTTTTTTTTCTCCCTCAATGCTTCGATGGGGTTGAAACAATAACTTGTAAAATACGAGCATCCTCTAGTGTGATTATCTTTCCGGTTAATATTCATTATCGTACCTCATTCGTCCATCCCTACTCAGCTAGCGGTTATCAAGTGATTACGATATGCTTTTCTAAATCTTTGCTTTTGTTCCACTTCGACATGAACAATTCAACCTAGTTTTGACAAACAAATAATTACAATTACAAACTATGTTAGACTAACAATATAATCTTAGGACCTGTTTGTTTTCCTTGCCTTTTCACTTAAATCTTAAAATTTTAAGACATTAATGATTTTTTTTTCCTAAACTTATCACTTAAATGTAACTGATTTATCATTTATTAGAAAAAGTGAAATTTTTTCAATTAAATCTGAATTGAATATGTCAAATCTTGTGACAATTTTTTGTTCCAAAAATATCATTTGTATTTTTATAATATTATTAAATAAAATATATCATTTTAAATAATAATAATAATATATATTTTTATTTATTAAAAAATTTGGTGGTAAAGGTGATCGAAAAATTATCATCACCGATAACAGCTACCATGCTTAGCGCAATTTCGGCAATATAACTTGTACCATCATGAGCGTCTCTGGCCAATCTACAGGTTCATTAGAGTGGTTTTGAACATTTGGTCATAAATTCTGAGACAAATTCGGTTGTCGAATGTTTATTGGCCTTTAATGACTAAATGTTGTCCTATCTTCCAAACTACTCCAATAACCTTGTAAATCGAGTGAAGTTGATTATGTTAGTCTCGAAGGTATCGTTGGACAAGTGACTCATATGACGACCGACGACAGTTGGCAGTGGCAAGTACAGTTATGGCAGCTATTCAATTTTATTTTTGATTTTTAAATTTCATAAAAATAAATAAGTAAAAGATTTTTTTATTTATAAAAATATCTATTTAATTTATCATAATATATTTACCATATTAAAAAAAGATATATATTTTTATAATACGTAATTTTGTTATTAATTATTGATCATTATTGTTATTGATACCTTGATTTAATTTTGTTAAGTATTGATTCAATTATTTGTTAACTTTTTGTATTTTCTTTAAAGGACTAATTGCTACATGAGGTTTCCCTTAAAAGCCCATCGTCCCTCACTTTTCTTAAGTTAAGATTTGCCTTATGAGATATCTCACTGGCGTTAAATTTAACAGAATACAAGGGCAAAATCGTATCAGAATATCAACATATAATCAAAATTAAACTAATAAATCATGATTACAAATTAAATTATATAATTAAGTATAATTTTTGTAAATAAAAACACAATCTAATCAAAACCCAAAGATCATCACTAATTTACCTAAAAGGAAAATCGAGAAAAATCACCTGAATAAGGATGGCAAATGTACCTGGGCGGGTCCGGGTACCAGGCTCCCCGGCCTGGAAATGCCCGGGGAATTACCCGAAATTCCGAGGATTGAAGTCGGGGTCGGGAAACATTTTTCCGGGGATTGTCCGGGGCCGGGCAGGGGGCGGGGATCATGTTCCCCGGCCCGAAATAAGAAATTTCATGTGTAAATTATAAACCCAGCCCAAATATAAAATTATAATGAGCATATCCAGGCCAAAGAACAAAATTATAAGCCCAGCCCAAATACAAAACCCAATTACAATATTTGTACAAAATTATAAACCCAGCCCAATCCAATGTTTTAATTATGTGTTGGACTTTTTTTTTTTTGGGATGTTTGGTAACTTTGGTTTGTACTTTGTACACTTGTAGTTTCTTTGGATGTTTAAGTAATATGTAATGTGTTTATGTTATTGTTAGTTGGATGCTGAGGTTGTTCATGTGTTTAGAAATTATATTGACGAAATTAGATGTTAATGTTTGGATTTTCAAATTATTATTTATCTTATTTTATTATTAATTGAACTTCAACTTTAAAGTAATGATTTCTTAATTCTTATATGTATTTTCATCATTGATATTTTAGTTAATAATTGACTAACTTAATAAAAAAATTTATAGAAGTATTTATACTTTATAAATATAACGAAGCTATATTTAATAATTTAAAAAAAATTAATATATGCAAAAGCATTTCTTAATTCTTATATGTATTTTCATCATTGATATTCTAGTTAATAATTGACTAACTTAATAAAAAAATTTATAGAAGTATTTACACTTTATAAATATAATGAAGCTAGATTTAATAATTTAAAGAAATTAATATATGGAAAAGCAATGTCTAATTCAATAGAAAAAAATATAAATATAATATTAACAAAAATAATAAAAACATGTGTTAATGAGGTGACTTGAATCTTGGTTCAAGAAAAGACTCATCTATTAGCTAGTAAACTCAATAAGAAAAAAGTTTGTAACCACAATATTAACTGAAAAAAAAAACAATTTGTAGGAGTTGGGACGTAATTCAATAGAAAAAATTATAAATATAATATTAATAAAAATAATAAAAACATGGGTTAATGGGGTGACTTGGAAAAAAAACATGTGTTAATAACCATCTATTAGCTGGGACAATTTGTAGAAGTTGGAACGGTTTGAACCTGGGAACTGCAGGCAGACAAAGGCCCTTACTACCAGTAGGCCACAGGCACATTTTGAGTTGTAAGTATGAATGACAAATACAAGTATTAACGGATCTATCACAGAAAATTAAAAAAATAAAAACCGAGGAAATAACCCGGGGAATTCAACTCCCCGGACCCGAAATATAATTCCCCGGCCTCGGAAATTCTGGGGAAATTTTTGAGGACGGAGAATTAAATTCCTTACCGGGGCCGGGGACGGGGAGCAGGGTCCCCGGCTCGGCCCTGGGTTTTTGCCAACCCTACGCCTGAACCAATGATACCCCCCAATTGAGCACCTGTTGTAGCGCACCCCATCAAACCATTATCACCGACTCATCGTCACCACCATTTGGGGATATTATACACCCTTTTGACTTCGCCACAACACAACCAGACTCCTTTCCATCTACATCATTGCATTAATCACAAACCTATTCCAAAAACAAGATAAAATAAAATAATTCAAGTAGGGGTTCACATGGTTGAATCAGATCGGATCGGATTTTAATTAAACCACTTAACCCGATATATCATCGGACTAGAGAAAATGAGCCCGAGATCAGATTTTTAAATTGCTTAATCCAATGTATAACCCGTTGCTCGGGTTGGATCGGATTATTCGGGTTATACGTTCTTTACAAAAGCTAGATCCAACAGACATTAAGTACATGCCAATTATGATAATAGAAATATCGGAGTTTTTACGCTAAAAGAAGCAAGTATATACTTAAAATTCATCAAACAAAAATAAATAAGCAATTACATAAAATATATCAATATTTCATGCATAAAATAGAGACATAAAATCTTTTATTGTTCCAATTTCCAAGAGTTCTTCTGCCTCAAAGTGGGTTTACACTTAATTCTAAAATATAGAAACGAATTAGCAATTACATAACAAAAATCTCAGTAATTCAACAAAAATACAAAGACCCAAAATAGCTAATTCACTCCAAAAGCCATTACACAAGTGAATTTAACTTAAATTCACAAATTAAAGCAAAAATAGTTTAAAAATTTCGACAATAGAACAGAAATCCTTGTAGACAAATCTTCTAAGATTTGAGGATTATAGTGAGGACTCAAAAGAGCTATACCAGAAATTCATAAAATTGACATAAATAGGCAGTCAAATAACAAATGCCTAAACATTTTGGCAATATAATAGAAACCTAAAAGAGCTTGTCCAATAAATTAAAAAAAATATATAACATTTGTAGAAAATAACAGAGACTCAAAAGAGGAATTCCAATTGCACAAGTGGGTTAACCGTTTTGTCGGAGATGGAGGAAGATGGGGTTCTTTTGGTGGAACATAAGTGATGAGTGTAAGCAACAAAGGCTAGCCGCAAGTGTGACAGGAGAGTGGATGCGAGAAATTACAACGCTACGATGCCGGAGTGGACCCGTGGAGGAGCGATGGCTAGAGCGCGAGGACCGAGGAGTCAAGCAGTTGGAGCCATGGAGGAGCGACAAATCAAACGGCTACAGTCGCGAAGGAGCAATGGTTTTTGAAGCAGAAGAAGTAGAGTAGATTTGAGGGATTCTAATTCAATTACTTTAGGATTACTTTTATATCACTGATTCAGTGTGCCAAAGTCCATCATAACACTATGCTTTCCACTAATAGAAAACTAACACGTGACAAAAAAAATGTTTTTAAGAAATATGTCAATCAGCTCGGGTTATTTCGGCTTATCTCTTCAGAGTCGATGTCAACCCGAAAATTGAGAAACCCAATAAAATTAGCTCGATTTCAGGTTTTGCTCTTTAAATAAACTGACAAAAATCTAACTAACCCGATCAACCCGTTCGAATCGGATTATTTTGCATAACCCTAACCCAAAGATTAAAATCAAATTATTACAATAATTGACTACCCAAAAATACTGTTAGTGGACCAAACCGCTCTCGCCAACCACCACCGCCATTGATGCCCAACCGCCTGCATCATATTTCACCACCATCACTTATTTAAATCACTACTATCGACGATGGATCAGATGTGGGCGAGGAATAAATCAGTAAGATGAGAGAGAGAAAGTGGAGAAGAAGGGGATTAGTGAGAGATGGAGGAGATTGGGGTGATAGAGTGGAGGGGAAGATCTGCTGGATCAGTGATGGATGGCTTGGTTGGTGGAGAGATAGATCAGAAAGAGAGATCTTGTAAGAGTGAGAGAGGGGAGGTCAGGTGGAGGTGAGAGGAGAAAGAGAAGTGATCGCAGTGGCTAGATACAGTGACTGAAAAAAAGAAGATAAAAAGAGATATCATTACAAGAAAAACAGTTTTTTGCGACGAAATCAAATTCGTCACAAAAAGCGACATTTTGCGATAAAATTATTATTTCATCGTAAAAGTTAGTATTTCAGAAAATGATATTTTGTGAGAAATTTTTTGTCACAAAATAAAACTTTTAGCGACGAATATTTATTTCCTCGCTAAAAACTGGAGTGACTAATTAAGCAAGAATTTTTTGCGACGAGATAAAACCTATTGCGACTAAATTTTCGTCGCAAAACGTATTACACAAAGATGGAATTTTGTGACAAATTTTTTTAGCAACATGAACATTTTTTGCTTAATACGTTTTGCGACAAAAAATTCCTCGCGACAAAAGACCTTTTGCGACAAAAAATTCCTCGCGAAAAACCATTCCAATTCACCATGCACACGTGGCAATACTGGACTCTCGTTTTGAACCTTTGAATAGGTTAAGTGATGAGGATCAATTAGATAGGATTGATCATACTCATTTGGACACCCCGTCTACTCCTGCAAATAAGGGTAAGAAGAAGAAGAACAAGAAGGGTTAATGCTTTGCTTTATCGGACTTGTTCTTTTTTCTTTCCTTTATGTTTGTACCATTTGGTCACTTTTGTTTACATTTTCTTGTTAGACCATTTATGGTCTTTGAAAATCTTACTTATGTTTTTAGGCCACCTGTGGCCTTTATTTCATGTTGTTAAGGCCTTTTGTGGCACTTTTCTTTGTTCAGGTTGTCTGTGGCCTTTATTTTATGTTGCTAAGACTCTTCGTGGCACTTTGGATTTTTCTTTGTTGGACTTTATGTCCTATTTGTAATTTTTGGGATATGCCCCTCGGATTTTTGTACATTATAATTTTTTGGATTAATATTACTAAGTAACTTTTCTAAAAAAAAAAAGTGGCAATACTGGACATTTTGCGATGAAAATATGATTCCTCGCAAAATGAGACCTTTTGCGACGAAAAATTTCCTCCCAAAAAAGTGACATTTTGCGACAAAAAATTCCTCGCAAAAAACCATTCCAATTCACTATGCACACGTGGCAATACTGAACGTTTTGCGACGAAAATATGATTCCTCACAAAATGCGACCTTTTGCGACGAAAAATTTCCTCGCAAAAAAGCGACATTTTGCGACAAAAAATTTCTCACGATAAGTCATTCTAATTCACCATGCATACGTGGTAATACTGGACATTTTACGATGAAAATGTTATTCCTCGCAAAATAACTCATTTTGCGATGAAAAATTTCTCCCAAAAAGTGACATTTTGCGACAAAAAATTTCTCACGAAAAGCCATTATAATATACTATAAACACGTGGCAATACTGAACATTTTACGATGAAAATATGATTCCTCGCAAAATAACTCCTTTTGCGACGAAAAATTTCTCATAAAAAATGTCCTTTTGCGACAAAATATTCCTCGCAAAAAACCATACTAATTCACCATGCACACGTGGCAATACTGGATATTTTGCGACAAAAATATTATTCCTCGCAAAATGAGACCTTTTGGGACGAAAAATTTCGTCGCAAACAATTGACATTTTACGACAAAAAATTCCTCGGGAAAAGCCATTCTAATTCACTATGCGCACGTGGTAATACTGGACATTTTTCGACGAAAATGTTATTCCTCGCAAAATAACTCCTTTTGCGATGAAAAATTTCTCGTAAAAAGTCTTGTGCGGATGTTACTTTTTTGAGATAAAATTACATTCCTCGATAAAGACAACTTTTTGCGACAAAATTGGTGTCCTCGCAAAAAGTTACCTTTTTTGAGAAAAATTTTTTCGCAAAAAGTCATTTTTTTAAAATGATAACTTAATAACTTTTCTTTTTACTTTCTTTACTTTTCATCTCTTTGTTTGTGCTCCATGTAATGTATAAGTCTTTGTTTGGATAATGATAAAAAGAAAAGAATAAAGAAAGTATTAAAAATTTAATTTGATTTTATGTAAATTTGAGAATTTTTAAATATAGCAGGGTCATTTACATATGCATATAAATTTTTATAAAAAAAAATAACCATTTTTGATTCCATCCATGCTCTTAAATGTGAAAAATTATTGAGATATTCTAAATTTAGTGTTTGTAAAAGAGATAAATAATTAAAATAAACTCTCTCTCTCTCTCTCTCTCTCTCTATTTATATATATGTATAAAACATGAATAATTAATAATTTAATAATAAAAGCATAAACTTTATTGCTAATTCTTCAGATATAATCTAATTTATATGTGATTTGTATATGTTCAACTACTAAATTATAATTATGATAAACTTATTACTATGACTACTTTTTAATTGATGAAAATGAGATTGAAAAAAGACCCAACTTGTAAAAACCTAATTTATTTTTTAAGGTTTAATTATATGTCAAATGAACATAAATAATAAATTAATTAATAATCATGTAATGTTGCATATGAATTTAGACAATGTATTTTTCTTAGACTTTTGATTTTTGTCTTATAGCTTTGAGTAAATTATTGAAATATTTCAAACAATTATTAAAATTTATTTTAAGGGAGATAAATAATTAAAATGAACTCTGTAACAAAATAAATGTAATTTTGTTACATTTTTATATAATTATAATATGAATAATTAATCATTTACTAATCAAATTAGAAAAGTTTATTTTCTCATAATAACAATTATGACATATATAGATGTCTAATTATTAAATTATAACTATTACAAACTTATGGTTTACATTTGTTAAAGATATTTTAAATATTAATTGGTAGCATTTGTAAAAGGAATAAATGATAAAAAATATTCACTAAAAGTAAATGCATTTATTATATATTGAATATAATATTAATATTTGATCATTTATTCATCAAAGTATAAAAAACTTTTTTCAATAGCTCGCAAATGATAATTATGCCATATGTATATATGCCTAACTATTTTACATTTGTTAATGATAGTTGACTTGTATGTATTTTGTTAACAATTTAATCCTCAATTAATTAAAACTAACTAAATACCATATAATAATTTTATATATCTAATGTATGTGGTTAATACATGATTAATTAATTGACATTAAATTATTTAATATCAACCTAATATTAAATAAATTTAATTATGTTGGATAAATTTATTTAATTACTAAATAAATTTATAATTATCAAAGTCCAAGTATGATTAATTTCAAAATCTTCTTAGTTTTTTATTATAATTTTCACATTTGTATACTTTTTATGACAAATAAAAGAGTCTTTAACATTTTTTTAAGATTTTTAGTGAGGAAATTTTCGTCGCAAAAAGATTAATATTTTGTCGCAACATATGATGCTTTGCGATGATTTAATTTCATCACAAAATGAGGTTTTTTACGACGAAATACAAATTTATATTCGTCACAAGAAATAAAATTTAGGCAGACTTATTCCCACTTAAGAATTTTGAAAATTTTAAGTTCTTTAGCGATGAAAAATTTGTGTAATTTGTTCTTAATTAATGAAATTATTAATACAAAGAATTAAGTTGTGTAATGAGACATGTCATTTATTCTAAAATTTATAACTAATTAAAAATAAAATCTGTAAATTCTTAAAAAATAATCAATTTTTGTGTGAAAAATTTATTGCGACGAATTTTTTGTCGCTAAAGATCGTATTTAGCGAGAAAAAATTGGTCGCAATAAACTTCTTTAACTAAAATAATTTTATTAAAAAATGAGTTGTTTTCTAATAATTTGCGACAATATTGGAATTCATTGCAAAATATGCTTTTTTGTGATAATTTTTATTTTGTCGCAAACAGTTGACGTTATGTGATCTTTTTTGTAACGAAATATTTGTCGCAAAATACCACTTTTTGCGAGAAAAATTTTGTCGCAAAAAGACTTTTTGCGAGGAATTCCAGAATCGTCGCAAAAAAACCTATTGCAACTCACATATTGCGACTGGAGCGTGATGAACTTATTTTTGTCGCAAAAACTTATTGCGACGAAATTTTAACTTTTTGCGACGAAAAATTTCGTCGCAAAAAGTCATTCTTCCCATAGTGATAGGTGGTGATGGTTTGAGTGGAGGTGGTTGCTCTCGGTTGGAGGTGGAGAGGTGGTCTCGGTTTGGGTGAGTGGAGCTCGGTGAAATGGTGAATGGGAGCTTGTGATCGAAGAGAAAGAGGTGGTGGAGGAAGACGTGGCTGGAGATGGCGATGATGGGGGGAGTAACAGCGATGGAGAGGCAGAGATGGTGGCTGGAGAAGTGATGGGTATTTCGATCAACTTTCAATTTTGTAATGGTATTATTGTCAACATATTTGCTTTTATTATTCTATATTATAAGGTTCACTAAGTTTGAAAAATATATATTGTTAAGTATTCAATAATAAAAAGCATTTTCGTCCACTCAATCGCTATCATTGACATGCTTTTGTCTTAACTAACGTTTTCTATTAAATCTAACATTGGTGAGCGACAAAATTATTTTACGGCCAAATCTCAGGGGCAAATCTTAATTTTAGAAACATGAGGAATGATGTCAGTAATCTCCCAAATAGTCGTTATCATTTTTTTTAATGTATGCTATGGCTAGGATGATTCAAATGGAGGTTATCTGAAGAAATGGAGAGATATACATGTTTTGTGACGGATTTGTGAAATACCCATTTGGATTTAGCATGTTTTAGAGGATTATCTCTTTTATTTATATATTTTGTGTCATGATTTTTGTACTTTATATTTTTTAATATATTTTACATTAATATTGATCACATATCATTTTCAAAATTTAATATTAATCACGTATTCTTAAATCTTATAAAAAATAAAAAAACAAAATACATAGATGAAGAAATACCTAAGATTTTGGTTTTTGTCGTTGCTGTCGTTGGTGGTGATAGCAGTACAGGGAAGGACGTCCTAGGACTTGCGGCAAGGCTTCGAGGTGGAGGGGGGTGCATTGGCAGCATTGGGGCTGGTGGAGGAGAAGGATTTGGAGTGGCAAAGGCGAGGAGTGGCAGTGGAGGAAGTGGGGTTAAGGGTGGCGGAGGAATCAATTTCGCAGAGACAGGAGGTGTAGAAGCCGCTGATGGGCTTGGTGGTGGGATGTTGTTTTTTGGAGAGTCATGGCTGTTGGTGAAAGGTGGCTACTAGTGGTGGTGGGTTCGTATCAATTCTTTTTTGTTAAATATAATTTTTTTGTATTTTTTAATATTTATTAATTTGTGCCATATTTAATCTTAAAGAGAAATGGGTTAAAGGTATTTGGGTAATTACATTGAATTTGGATGAAAAAATAATGTCATTTAATGACATAATTAACAGAAAGATGGTTTATGATGAGTTTCTTAAAACATAGGGATCAAATTAACACAAAAGTGTAAAAGGTCCATCTTAGTGACACTATGCCAAAAGGTAGGGGAGGTCTATTACATTAGTTCTTTGTCCATGTTGTGAATGCTTAGGGTTGCATGTCATTTTGAGTTGAATCTTATTGTTTTTGCTTTGGCCTTTATCTCCGAATTTAAATTGAGATTCTATGGATTTGAACACTTAATATTCGTTGGAAATCTTTTTGTTTTTCTCTTATATCATAATTTAAATTGAGATTTTGTTGATTTAAACACTTAATATTGCTTGGAATTGTTAGTAGGGAGATCTTTTTCTATATGGTAATTGATGTTCTTTTAAATAAATTAATAAGAGTGGTGTTACGTAAACTCCATCTGATCTCTCTCTTTAAGTTCCTCTTTTTAATTTTATTAAATTTTGAAATATAGCTAAGACTTAAATTACCAAAAATTACTAAGATCTTTGTTGGACTTTTACTGCTATAGGAGGAATTTGTCCAGGCTCCCATGGTGTTCTTAATCCCTTGGCCCAATTGGTTGGTCGTAAGTGGGAAGAAAGATTGGAATTTGTGATGTTTATCTTATTAGTCTTCTTTGTTTTGAAAACTATTTAAGTTCGACTAAAAAAAGTTCAAGTTCAAAAAATAGTTTTATCTATTGGAATTTAAACCATCTTTGGTGTTATGCGTAAATACTGATAAGGACTGGTTTACTTGAAAATGAAGTCAGTTTTAATAAGTTAAAACCTAGTCAAGCTCCACTTGCAATGTCTCTCATTTTTTTTTTTTTTTGAAATTCAGGTGATTCTCTATTTCTTTAGTGACAAATGTGAATTAGAAGGCTAACTTGACACAGTTAGAATATTTGAAAAGTTACCAACCAAAAAAGTGGTTGCTCCCTCAATTTATTTTTTCTTTTTCTTGCTAGCAAAACATAAATTTGAACAAACAAACTGTAAATTTTTTTTTTTTGAAATTCAGGTGATTCTCTATTTCTTTAGTGATATAAGTGTGAATTAGAAGTCTAACTTGACACAACAAGTACGTTTGAAAAGTTTAACAACCAAAAAAGTGGTTGCTCCCTCAATTTTTTTTTTTCTTTTTTCTTGCTGGAAAAACATAGACTTGAACAAACTGTAAAACCGTTGCAAGAAAAAGAAAAGAAATTGATTGTCGAGTTTCATTCTAAAACTGCGGGCTTGATGAGTCCATCGGTTTTTGGCAGCACCAGTACCATGAACTGCACGTCAGTTGGCTTTACAACACCTTCGCCTTTTTTTGGTGTTGATTTGTGGTAACATCCATACACTACGAGTTGAACAAAACCAAGTACTCCTCCAAGACCATTACTTATCTGCCAGTGTTAACCAACAAAAACATTAAGATTGGAATGCCTTTTGCAAACTTATGTGGTGCATACCAAAAAATCGATACAAGGTTGTTACCAGAATAGAATAGTCTAACTTGATGAGAGCATAAGCGGTCCAAATGCATCCGTTAGCAAAGCCTGCTAGCGACAGAAAGAATGGCATGTACTCTACACTCTTTGTTATTATAACTTTTTTCTGTACAAATCAACACGAGAAATGCAAGGTCATGGGTGTCACTTCTGCCGGTAGCATTTCATCATGGCATGTATGTGGATTGGGCGGATACTTACCACTATTGCGAGAGGTGAAGCATACATGATAATGTTGAAGATATTGCATATAATTCCCACCAAAAGGGACCTGCTGGTGTCAGTGTGGAGAGCCAAAAAGGTGATGAGAGCTATGTTTGCAACGGAAGCCACTCCGCAATAAAGTCCAAGAGCAACGTTCTTCTGAAATGTTAAGATTAAAGAGCGAAGTCAAAGAGCAACCAATGACGCAATTTGGCATAATTATATATCGTTCTGGTCCAGATTAGAGACTTAGCAACATGCCTATACTGAATCGATTGACAACCATGAAGTTTCATGTTTATATTCAGTGAACATGTTCAAACAATTATCGTTCTAGTCCAGATTAGAGACTTAGCAACATGCGTATACTGAATCGATTGACAATCATAAAGTTTCAAGGTTATATTCAGTGAAAATGTTCAGACAATTCTCACGAACATGTTCAGCGGAAGAAAAACAACTTAACCACCATGTGTAAAAAAATTCATGGAAAGCAAAGTGTGAAGCATTCATACCCTTTCTGTGCCCTCATGATCATATATGCAGAATATGGCTAAATATATCAATTCAATTACGAGCCCAATAGAGTTGATGGTTGAGACCAGAATGCTGTCTGGATGAACAACTGGCAGACCATAGAGGATCCAAAACATGCAATTCAGGCATTTTATAATATGAGCGTCTGAATTGCATTCTTCCACTGACTTCCTCTTAATTATACGCCAAAAAGTCGGACTGTCAACAGTATTTTACGCAAAATTAATAATAAATCAATAAGACGTCCAAAGAACTAACGCGGTCATCGTCGTCATTTTGAACAAAGAAGTTTTAATGTCATTTTGAACATAGATGATTAATAAAAAGATATATAAGAAGAGATATTTTATCACAAATTTTTGATACAATTTATTAACACAATTTTCTTCTCACAAAATCTAATGATAGAGATTGAAAGTTAACAAGATATATCTTGTTAACTTTCAATCTCTATCATTAGATTTTGTAGATCAATGACTTGAAAATTGTGTCTAATCTTGTGTCAAAACTCTTATGTTAAAATATTCCCTCCATAATCTTATTTTAACTCACCAAATCAGCAAATAAAGGAAAATAAATACATAATGTTGATTTTGTGGCGATTTAAACATGGAGAATAATAAATCAATAAGACATAATGTTGATTTTGTGGTGATTTAAAACATGAAGAAGCCGAGTTTTATGAATTTTTTATAATAAACTGGAGAGGTAACAAGATACTCACGCTGGCGAGAGGAAGAAGCCAAAGGAGATGAAGTTCCCTGCGCACAAAAACAAACAAAACTAATCAAATTATTAAACCAATCACGATAAAAAAAAAAAACCAGAGTTTGTTTCTCAAAACAGAGAAAACGATAAATGCATCTGGAAACTCCAAAAGACTTGTTGCTAAATTCAAAGACAAAACGAAAAAAAAGAAAACAAATATACTACAAAGAACTTGTTTCTGGAGATAGAGAAAACGAAAACACAAAAACAGAATCAGAACACAATAACAAAGCGAAACACACCTTAAAATCAATGCAAAACACGCCTGAAATCAATACAGCACAATCAGAATGTTATTTGTTTGTTTTTATTTTCAAGAACAGAAACAACAAAGCCAAAACACATTGTACTGTTTTCAAAAACAGAGGAAAGGATAAAAAATCATAAGCACGGAATGTACCGATCATGCCAACCACATTGCGAGCAACCTCAGGGCTAACCATCTTGAAAGCCTAGCTGTAATTAGGAGAGTAAACTTATACTTTGAGAGAGAAGAGAGAGAAAAGAAAGATAAGAGCAGAATGTAAAAAGAATGAGATAAGAGCAGAAGATATCTGAAGCAAGTTTAGTTTGTTTCAAAATCGAATTCTTTTTTTTTTTTTTTTAATCTTAAGATATTATTCTGTAATTAATTACTTAAATTTTAATTAGATAAACAAAATAAATAGTTGAATCTCAACTTTTTTCTTGTATCCAAAGTGACACTTACTTGCGGTGAGTGTTTGCATGGGGCAAAACGCGGCGTTCCGCCAGTTGAATTTGTTCAGCACCCATAGCATGACTGTGACTGTGCAGTCGTTCATATAGACGGGTGGTTAGCCGTTGAAATTTAACCTCTAAATCATGTTTTCGAGTCTTGGTGCATGCGTTTTACATTATACAACCAATCAAATGGGCTGGGTAATTAAATGTGCTTCACGTAAGCGCCCTGCACCGCACCTAGGCTGCGGTTCTCTTAGAAGGCCTGATCCTTGGGCCTGAAGCTCGCAAATCCTGAGATTCCCCGAGCCGGATAATGCGGAAAATCTGAAGCCTTGGCCCATCCGATGATTTCTGTCATCCCTAATTAAATTTGAAGAATAGTTCTATGAAAATAACATATCATCAAAATATTCATTCAGGTGCACCTCAGTCATGACCAACTATTATGATGTTTCTGAGAATATGTAAATCTGTTCCATTCAGGGATGGATCCAATATTTTTTTCTAGCCCAGGCTGTACTTAACTAAAAGAACTTCAACGGTATGAGAAAATTTTATTAATAAGAAACTTAAATTTTACACCTAGATAGGGGCCACATAATGAAATTTATTCCTCAAAATACATGTTCTATATATAGCCAACACTAAAAGAATCAATCTATCAATGAAAGCGTTGACATTTGATCTTTTTGTTTCAATTAATTTTTGACATAGTTCAGAAAGTGAGAAAATGTTTACTTAAAATATTTATTCCAATTTACATTGCTTGTGCTTCCTCTAATTTTACTCATTCATGAAAAGATAAATATGGTGATAAAATTTTCAAGGTGGATGCCAACTAGAATGAGGTCCATTATTTAATATTCTTTAATTCAAAGGTAGTGAGAGATTGATGAGGGAAAGATTAAAAAAAGGTTAATGGCAATCTTGTAGCGGTTTCAGGGCGTGCGGTTTCGTAAAGAAGACATGAGAAGTTAAAAGAAATTGGGAAAGTGTTTTTAGGATTCTACATATTTAGTATTCATTATTTATTCCAGGTTCGTATCTATAATACATTAAAATTATAGGAGTGTTCTGTAGACTGCGGGTTGTTTTCTAGAACTTTGCAAGTTTTTTTTTTTTTTTGGAAAGCATAGCTCAGGCTAGCCACCCCTTGGATCCGCCATTGGTTCAATTTGATTACTTTTTGTGTTTAGTTGGTCATCGGTTGTTATAGATATAAAGTGCATAATTCAGAAAGCTGCTAATGGTGCTTTTGTTTTTGCTATTTCCTATTTACACCTGCTAAATGCTTGGTAACAACAAATGTTGATGGATTTTATACAAATGCATAAGAGGCAGAGTTCATATTTTCTAATTGTATTTGCCTTGGATAACAGACCTGTATTTTATTTACTAGTATTCTAATGTGATAGTCCTCCTTTGCTTTCACCTCCTATACTATTCATATATTTCATATTCAAAACTATAATATGCCTTATCCTACAAGGACTATGTCATTGGCCTTTGTGGTGTCCCCTAATGATATCTTTTGTAGTTAGATTCTCCAGTAGCTTTCTTGATCAATAATTCTTGACTATTTAAACTGAAGAAGAAGCTATTGTAAGACAATGCCAGACGTCTAATGTTTTTTATTTTTATTTTTTTATTTTTTGTGGGGATAGGAAACAAAATTGAATCACTAAAAGGATTAAAGTACAAATAGTACTTGTAACTGTAATTGCCCCAATTTTGAAAATAAGAGAGTTATCACATTCATACTTATAAAAATAAATGCAAATAGATATATCAATGAATAGACTTAAATGAATAAAAACTTTCAATTCAAATACTAAAGAATTCGTTATATATAGTGCCTAAAAGAATAATGAAATAACACATAAATAACATCATGAGAGCTTCGACCTATGTGGGAACCAAGGAACAGCGGAAACATAAGATGCCAAATCCATTATGCCAAAGTCTCAATCACTCACAATAAACTATAATGAGATATAAAACAATAACTAATTCATATTTATTGAAGAAAATAATATACACAAACTAACATTCGAGGATATATATAAGATAATATCGCACTTTCATAATAAATCTCACAAACTTCCTTATTTATTGCTTAGTTGACTTTCTGTAACAAAGAGGAGTCCGAACGTAATTAATCTAGAACATATAAATGAAAATCTGGATGATGCCAAATCAGAACATATAAATGAAAATCTGATCCGTAAATAGAGATCGGAACACTACAAGTAAAGCCACAAGTATGATTAATCAATCATTCATAGTGTTATTCATAACTCACAAAAAATCACATACAAATCCAAATCCTCCATAATCAATCATAAAGCATAATACTTATATGAAGGGCTTAAAAGCGTAAATATGTAATACATTTAAAACATAATTTAGATAATTCATGATAGGATACTATACAAAAAATAATTCAAAAGCATATAAATATGTTTATTGTGATCCCAGAAAAAGTTGCAAATTGATGAGCTCATGCATGACATGCATGAGTTCTAGAATTCTGCTGAGCTCATGCATGACATGCATGGCTTCCAGAATCCCTCCCATGTGAATGCATTGAGAGTCAAATTTGTTAGGCACCTCCAATTTTGAAAATCAAAGGAAGTAGCCAAATTTGATTTGAATTTGTATGCAGAATTTTCCTTATAAATATGGGACGAATTCTGCCTTGTTTAAGCATCAGAGAGATTCCAGAGAGAGTCCAGAGTCTAAACCAGAGAGTTTAGGATTGAGAGAGAGAGCCAGGAGAGCTCCAGAATTTTAGGGGAGTTTTTGTATAATTCTTGTACATTAATTTTCTCTGTTAATACAAGTAATTTTTCTCCCAAATTCTGTTCTGAGTTGATCATTACATCCCAACAAGTGGTATCAGAGCCAGGTTGAGCTCCTGGAACGTCAGAACAGAGAGAAAAAAATTCAGAGAAAATTTGTCCCCTGTTTCTGGAAAATTTCGATTTTTCAGAAAGTCATCGAATTTCGAATTTGAAGTGTCTAGTGTGTTCGTGACGACGTCCTGATCATTCTGCAATTTTCCGGCAATCGATCCGACGTCCAGAGAAGCCGCACGCGCCGCACGCGCCTCCGACCTGGTCTGCGAGTGGGCGTCACTCGCCCCACGCGCTGCACGCGCCATTCCAAGGAAGAAGACGACCACGTCAGCGCCGCGTCATCAGCCACGTCAGCGACCTTTTTGCCACGTCACCAGGCCACGTCAGCATATCGCCACGTCAGCACGCCACGTCATCCGGACACGTCATCACGCCACGTCACATCCACGTCAGCATAATGGCCCCCACGTTGCCACGTCAGCAAAACATTGGAAAATTACATTTTAGCCCCTGTATTTCCGGGTAATTTACTTTTGACCCCCTGAGTTTATAAAATTTACATTTCAGTCCCTAGAAAATATCAGTTTGGCCCCTGTAGTTCTGGAGAATAACATTGTGCCCCCTTTAGTTTCTGAAATTTCAGTTTAGCCCTTAAGAAATTTCAGTTTAATCCTTAAAGTTTCCAAGCTTAGTATTTATTGTATAAAAGGAATTTTTGAGCCCCGGAAGAGGCTATTCCACCTAATTTGACCGTTCCGGATGTAACAGTGGGCTCGGATTTTTGAAATTCAATTTATATTTTAGTAAATTAATTATTCTAAAATGGAAGAATCATCCGGAGCCATGATAAAATTGACTGCTACCAATTACACACAATGGAGACCCAGGATGGAGGATCTCCTTAGTTGTAAGGATCTATATGACCCTATAGAATATGAAGGGCAGAGACCTGAGACAGAAAAAGAGGCAGAGTGGAAGAAAATTAACAGAAAATGCATCGGTCAGATCAGACAATGGATCGATCATAGTGTCTTCCACCATGTAGCCAAAGAAACAGATGCATATAATCTATGGAAAAAATTAGAGAGTATGTATCAAGCCAAGTCAGCACGAAACAAAGCCATCCTGATGAGACGGCTTGTGAACTTGAAGTTGCGGAGCGGAACTCCTGTAGCAGAACATACAAGTGAGTTCCAGAACTTGATGAATCAGTTGACAGCAGTCGAGTTATAGCTTGGAGACGAAGAACAAGCACTTCTACTTCTCAGTTCCCTTCCAGATTCATGGGAGACGTTAGTAGTCTCCATCAGTAATTCAGCACCCGGAGGCAGACTTACCCTATCAATGGTTAAGGATGCCTTAATGAACGAGGATGCAAGAAGAAAAGATGCATGCACCAGTCAAGATGAAGCCTATATCACAGAGAATCGAGGAAGACAGTCTCGAGGTGAAGACTAGAGAAGAGGTAGAAGCAAAAGCAGAGGCAGATCAAGGGGTAGGTCATCAGATGGGCGGAGACCTACATACAAGTGCTACAACTGTGGCAAAGAGGGACATTTGAAGAGAAATTGTCGCAGTCTTTGGAAGCAGAACCAGGAGAGTTCACAGGCACAAAGCAGCGAAGAACCACGAGTTACAGTGGTAGAAGATGTAACCATCTGTGCAGAAGAGACGTGCTTTCACACAGCAGATCAAGGAGTAGAATGGGTCATTGACACAGCAGCTTCCTGCCACGTCACTCCTTGCAGAGAAATCTTCACCACATACAAAGCAGTAGACTTTGGGATAGTGAAGATGGGAAACAACAGCACCGCCAAAATCATGGGAATTGGTGATATTCAATTCCAAACGAACGTCGGATGCAAAAATAACTTTGAAGGACGTTCGTCATGTGCCAGATCTTCGACTCAACTTGCTCTCGGTAAAAGCCTTTGATCAGCAAGGTTATGAGAGCTGCTTCACCAACGTACATGGAAGATGTTGAAAGGGGTCATGGTGGTTGCTCGAGGTAAATTATGTGACAATCTTTACATGACTCATGTAAAGATAAACGGAGAGAGCCTTCATGTAGCAGAGCACATGGTACCTCTAGATTTGTGGCATAAAAGGCTCGGTCACATGGGTGAAAAGGGTTTATCAACCCTTCAGAAAAAGAAGCTGATCACTGTTTCCAATGATGCAGCGTTTCATCCTTGCGACTATTGTTTGTACGGGAAACAACGGAGGGTATCATTCAGCTCCTCATCAGTGAAGAAATCAAAGCTGTTGGAGCTAGTACACAGTGATGTATGCGGACCTCTTGAAGTCGAGTCCTTAGGCGGTAAAAGTTATTTCTTGACCTTTATTGATGATGCATCTCGGAAAGTGTGGGTTTATTTCCTCAATACGAAGGATGAAGTTCTAGAGAAGTTCAAGGAGTTTCACGCCATGGTAGAACGTGAAACGGGTAAGAAATTAAAATGTCTTCGATCAGATAACGGAGGCGAGTATACCTCTAGAGAGTTCAATGCCTACTGTCGAAGATATGGCATCCGACATGAAAGAACAGTCCCACGCATACCACAACATAATGGAGTGGCCGAGAGGATGAATCGAACCATCATGGAACGAGTCAGAAGCATGCTCAGAATGGCTAAATTACCCAAGCCATTCTGGGGGGAGGCAGTTCGTACCGCCTGTTACTTAATCAACAGAGCACCATCGGCACCACTGAACTTCGAGATTCCAGAAAAGGTATGGTCTAACAAAAGCCCTCCTATAATCATTTGAAAGTGTTTGGTTGTTTAGCCTTCGTACATGTATCCAAGGAGCTCAGACAGAAGCTCTATGCAAGAACTGTTCCAAATATCTTCATCGGTTATAGAGATGAAGAATTCGGATACAGATTATGGGATCCCAAAGAACAGAAAGTCATCCGTAGCAGAGATGTCGTATTTCACGAAGACCAAACATATGAAGATGCTGAAAAGACAACAATATCTACAAATCCCACTAGCAGTGCCCCAGATATTGTTGCAGATTCTACCCCAACACCAAATGCTACAAGAAATAACGAGGTACCAGACGAAGTTCCAGAAGCAGATCAGGAGGAAGAAAATGAAGAGATTGCTGAGCCGGGGGAGCCACAATCACCTATAGAAGCTGCTGTACCTCCTGGAACTGAAGAACCTCAGCTACGACGATCTGAGCGAGGTCGGATTCCGTCGAGGAGATATCAGGAATCAGAGTACACACTGCTTACTGATGAGGGGGAGCCAGAAAGCTTTCATGAAGCTTTATCTCATCCAGACGAAGAACGATGGATGCATGCAATGCAAGATGAGATGAATTCTCTAGAGAAGAACAAAAATTATGAACTGGTCGAACTCCCAGACGGAAAGAAGGCACTGAAGAACAAGTGGGTATTCAAGCTCAAGAAAGATGGAACAGGAAAGGTGATAAAGCACAAAGCCCGATTGGTGGTAAAAGGATTCCTTCAGAAGAAAGGAATTGACTTTGATGAAATCTTTTCACCGGTAGTAAAAATGTCCTCAATCCGCGTCATCCTCGGATTGACAGCAAGTTTTGATTTGGAGCTTGAACAGATAGATGTGAAGACAACATTTCTTCATGGAGACTTGCATGAAGAAATCTATATGGAGCAGCCAGAAGGATTCGAGGTTCAAGAAAAAGAACACCTCGTGTGCAAGCTCAAAAAGAGCTTGTATGGCCTCAAACAAGCACCAAGGCAATGGTACAAGAAGTTTGACTCCTTCATGGTGAGTCATGGGTACAAAAGAACCGCTGCATACCAATGCGTCTACTTTTAGAAACTTCCAGGTGGAGACTTTGTTGTATTAATGTTATATGTGGACGACATGTTGATCGTCAGAAAAGATGCAACAAGAATAAAGCAGCTGAAGAATGAACTATCAAAAACCTTCGATATGAAGGACTTGGGACCAGCTCAGCAAATCTTGGGGATGCACATTCGTCGAGACAGGAAACAAAAGAAATTATGGCTGTCTCAAGAAAAATATGTTGAACGTGTGATCCAAAGGTTCAACATGGATAGTGCCAAGCCAGTTAGTGTACCACTGGCTAATCATTTCAAGCTGAGCAAGAGATCATGTCCCTCATCCAAGAAAGAGATAGAGGACATGGCGTCGGTACCCTATTCTTCTGCTGTAGGAAGTTTGATGTATGCCATGGTGTGTACAAGGCCAGATATTGCTCATGCTGTCGGAGTCGTGAGCAGATTTCTTTCCAATCCAGGGAAAGAACATTGGGAGGCAGTCAAGTGGATCCTCAGATACCTTAAAAGTACTTCGAAGATATGCTTGTGTTACGGGGGAGCTAATCCAATCTTGGAAGGCTATACAGATTCAGATATGGCCGGAGAACCTGACAGTAGGAAATCTACATCAGGTTTTGTTTACACTTTTGCAGGGGGAGCTGTCTCATGGCAGTCAAGACTACAGAAGTGTGTTACGCTATCCACGACAGAGGCAGAATACATTGCCGCAGCGGAAGCTGGAAAAGAAATGTTGTGGCTGAAGCGGTTTCTCCAAGAACTTGGGATTGAGCAAAAGGAATACAAAGTACACTGTGACAGTCAAAGTGCTCTGGATTTGAGCAAAAACTCAGTGTACCATTCTCGAACGAAGCATATTGACATCCGCTATCATTGGATACGAGAGGTGATGGACAAACAACTGTTGAAACTAGTGAAGATCCATACTAAAGAGAATCCAGCCGACATGTTAACAAAAGTGGTCACCAGAGACAAGCTAGAACTATGCAGAGACATAGTTGGATTAGAAGCTGTCTAATTAATTTTGTTGTTACTCCTTTTTCACATGGGATGGAGGGGGAGAATTGATGAGCTCATGCATGACATGCATGAGTTCTAGAATTCTGCTGAGCTCATGCATGACATGCATGGCTTCCAGAATCCCTCCCATGTGAATGCATTGAGAGTCAAACTAGTTAGGCACCTCCAATTTTGAAAATCAAAGGAAGTAGCCAAATTTGATTTGAATTTGTATGCAGAATTTCCCTATAAATATGGGACGAATTCTGCCTTGTATAAGCATCAGAGAGATTCCAGAGAGAGTCCAGAGTCTAAACCAGAGAGTTTAGGATTGAGAGAGAGAGCCAGGAGAGCTCAAGAAATTTTAGGGGAGTTTTTGTATAATTCTTGTACATTAATTTTCTCTGTTAATACAAGTAATTTTTCTCCCAAATTCTGTTCTGAGTTGATCATTACATCCCAACACAAATTACTTACCTCATCGAACCGAAAAGCTTAATCCAACCTTGTAAATAAATGTAAGTTTAAACCACTTCTGATCTGTTACAAAGTCAAATAAATTAAGCATTTAACAAATGCATAGGTCATACTCCACACTTAATAAAATCCAGACATTATAAAGAAATTATTTAAACAAACTATTCTTAAAATAGGTTACTATTTCAACACTATAAGCGACCATTCATCAACGAATTATACGTGATAAATTATCCGTTCAAAAGTTACAAAGCTGACCAACTATCAGTAGACATATAGACAAAGGCTACAATATAAATTTTAGTTAAAATATCAGCAAAAACGTTTTCAAAATGATTTTTCAAAGAAATGCTACAAAGTTGTCAATTCAAGTTTCACATTGAGGATACTATATTCAAAAATTTATAACTATTTTTATACAAGGAAATAAATCACGAAATTTCAACCCATAACATTACACATATAGAAGATGTTGCGTATAGAATTTCATAAATTTGTAACATGTTTAAGGCATCCTAAAAAATCTCGTAATTGACAGGACAAATTCTAAAATAGCATAGTCTTCCTAGAATAGTGTAATTCATAAATTCATCAAAATTTGCATATTAAACATTTTTATTTCAAATAAATTTTTATTATACCTATAACATGTCTAGTTTTGTCATACAAAAAATTGGCTTTAGAAACCAACTTAAGAGATTTATAAAATTCATTGATTCCCACATTATCAGAAATTTTAGCATTACAAAATTCATATGCAGACAAGAAGTTTACATGGTATAGAATCCTATGCATGCACCAATCTCTACCCCTTTTATTTGTGCGCTAAAGCATGACATATAATTAACATATCACAAATAAATGGAATAAAAGAAACACAAAACATAGATAATCAATTTAAGAATCTAAATCAAATTGTACTCAATTAACAGTACAAGTGCTTACATTTCTTTCTGAGACTCCAACTCAAATACAATGCAGTATAATTTTATGATAATTAAACAATTGAAAGCCTTTTATAGAAGCTAAAATACCCACGATTTATTACAATTGACTTGATTGCAGTAAAATTCACGTAAGAATATGAGAAATGAGATTGTAATCAATTTCTGCGTAAGCATGCAACCCCAACAATGATGATGACCAAAGAGCCCACAAATGGCATAAGTTTGATTGCTTCATTGCTCCTAATGTGGCTTGTATAAAGCAGAGGCTCTTCTACCTTTATTTTTTGGAGGACAGGATTCGTGCAAACTGTTTGATACCCCTTCTAATTGAAGTTGACATTTAGGCCATGATCTATATGGTACTCCACTCCTAGTACCTTGAGACATGATGTACCACTTATCTTTTGTCATACGTTTTGACCTGAGATAAACAGAATAAACAGGCAATTAGTACTTTATAAGTTGGTTAATAAAAATATCATTATCATGACAATATTTAGATATTAAATGTGAACCACTATTATCATGATCTACTAGCTTCACAATAGAAAACTCAATATGTTGGTCAATTCCATTAATTTATTGTATTAGCTACTCAAACTCACATAGAAGATAACCTTTGGCAGTTATAAAGAGATTATCATTTATATTCACAACTTTGAATTTAACTCTAAGATTTTGTGAAATATGATACACACAAGCACAAATTTGTATTTATAAAAATTGTAAGAATGGTTTCATAATGGAATCAGACATGTTATGATGTAACAAAATTAATGAAAATATACATGATATCACAAATTTAATTTTTAACTTAAAAGCTACACAATAGCTTGAGGAAAACCATAGTGCAACATGACATATTAGAGAAAACAATCGTGCGGCATGATAACTTGGTGAAAACCGTCATGCAGCACGATAGATTGGTGAAAACTATCGTTCAAAACAACAATTTCACTCATGAACGGACATACAACATTTTTTACCTAAAAATTCACAATTTCATCACTCATTTTTCTTAAACATGATCCACATTGGTATATAACAAACCAAAACTAATTAAAAAACTATAATAAAGCATAAATCCAAACTATTGAATAAACCCTAGGTTAAAAAAAAAATATCGATCAAGAAAAAGAAGAAGGCTTTAAGTTTTACCTTTATTTTTTCAATGCTGAGATAACATAAGTTGTTCACTTTCAACCTTCAAAACTGGCATACTATTTGGTTTACATAAAAAAGAAAGAATTTGGTTTAAGTTTTAATGCTTTGGAGAAGTTTTCTATACATTGACAACAATAAGGGCACTGATGTCTTTTCATAGGTAAAAAGAGTTTCAAATAGTTAAATTTTAAAAGGGGGTTACATTTAGATAAGAGACCACAAAAGGATCGAATAAAAAAATAGCCCACTAAATTAAAAGATAATAATCTTCAATTTGTTGCACTGAAGGGTAGTTCTGATGTTTATTGCCTGCCTCTGACCACTCCACACCTATCACTCCAATAGTCCGAAGGTTCCACCTCCTTTGCAAAAGAAACTGGACAATCTAGAGTAGTTAAAGAAGTACGATGCAGGAATTGCTAGACCATGAGCGGAATGACTTTCGCCGCCAGCAAGACAAACTTGAGAAACAAGTAACCCTAATTGTCATTGCCTTCATATTATTTTACTGGCATAACTTTGATGACTTTATATGCTTGCTATGGTGCTCATAGTCTCTTAGCTGTCATCGCATTTTCTGTGCTATTTTTCAGGGAAAAAATGCATATATAGTACTTCAGTAATATTACATAAATGCCAAAAGGGAGCTAATTAATGTTACTGGCTATAGTCTCTATGAAGAATAGCAAACAATACATATCTGATTTTTATGTACTATATATGAAAGAATTTTATGTGCTTTTTAGTGGAGACACTATTATTAATTGGTTCTACATCATTTGTCATTTAGGTTACAGTAATAGGGAGAGTTGAGAGGAAAGTACACATATAAGAGATTATATAGGTGAATAGCTTGCTTTACTATTTATTCAATAATGTGGGATGTCAAATGCTTTATTAGTTACTAGTTGAAATATCATTTGTGTACAGTGGATTTCTCAATTTTTAACTTTTTGGAGGCTGGAGGAGTCAAGGGTGATGTGGTGACTGAGCAAGCTGCTAAGAGACATAAAGTGACAATGGCAGCCGATCTTGTAAAAGGTGCCTTAATATCCTCTGATCCTGGTGGTGCAATGGCATCACCACGTGCTGAGATGATGGCAGAAAAAAACAAAACAGTGAAGAATGCAGTTTCCCATAGTCTCAACTCAAGTGCAGCTGCATCGCTCCAGGAATCTACAAGCTTCAAGCAACAGCTTCGTTCTTTAGCACCTGTGAGACTTCCCTTTTCAACGGATAGATACAAATTGGACAACCGACCTACCACATATAGAATTGTTCCACCTTTACCGGAGGTTTTGCAGATGTCTCTCTCTGTCTCTCTCTCTCTCTGTCCTCCCCACTTTGTTGTTTACGGTGTCCATAACATGCATTTCTACACCTTGCTTAATGAGTTGGCTTCTAGGTTTTTATTGGTAACCTTTTTCGACATTGAACTACAAACTGACTGCTATTTGTCAGTGTGCTTTTCTACCATTTCTGAAGAAGTGAAGCATGAGATGAGGCATTTAGGATTTGCCTTTCTGAATGCACAGGGGAGTTTTATGTTCCATCACGTAGTATATAAATGAGAATCTAAAAAAGGTATGGAAGAACTGAAATAAAATATTTGAGTCTATCTGTGTATGCACGCTGGATGGGCATGAATTTGATATTTGATTCTTGGTCATTATTATTGGCTGATATATTCTAATCATGATTTACAAAAAGTCAAGAAAAATTTACATGTTACTGGGATTGTCAACGGCAACTGTTAGATTGCCACTGAAATAGCAATCCAATAGTTTCCAAGAATACTGGTACCGCCACCATCACAACATATAATTTCAGTAACACAAACTGCTGTAAAAGTTAATTTATCCTTCTCCTCTATTTTCTCAGCAACAAAACAAAAAATAGATGATGATGATGAAGAAAAGGAAGAAGAGACAGTGTGTTTTAGTATGAAGTCAATATTAGAGAACGGAGTTCTAGTTGAGTTAATGGGCTTGATACTTTTAGTATGACCCAGTAACTTGACACACTTAGTATATTTGAAAGGTTTACCAACCAAAAAGCGGTTGCTCCCTCAATTTTTTTTTTTTTTGCTAGCAAAACATAAACTTTGAAGAAACGAACTGTGAAATCGATGCTCCAGGAAAAAGAAAAGAAATTGATTGTCTAATTTCATTCTAAAAATGGGGCTTCATGAGTAGATCGGTTCAGCGTGGACGAGTATCAGTGAGCTGCACTTCAGATGTTGGCTCGTCCACCATCTTGGCCTGCCTATGGTGTTGACTCGTAGTAACGTCCATAGACTGCAAGTTGAACAATACCTAACAATGCTCCCAACACTGCTAAGAGTTAACCAAAAATAACACAAATGTTAGAATGCGCACACTTCTGTGGTGCATAATTTTATGAATCTGACCAAAAAAAGTGCTAACTGAAGTTTACTAGGATATAGTTGTTGGAAATCAATACACAAGAATTTTAATAATTCACTCTTCTTTCTTTATTCATTGAATTCCACACTCTTAAAAACAAATAAGAAAAAATACTCTACTTATATAGTACTCATGGTAATCCTAATTCTTCTATGAATATAAATATTAATTCTACTTGAACTCAACTTTAATTCCCAAACAAAAATTAAATTCTAATACAAATAAAGTTTATCTCCAACATCCCCCCTTAAACTTGATTTGTTACACCAAGTGAATCTCTAATTCTAATGAAGTCTTCATGCTTGAGTGGCTTGGTGAATATGTCTGCAACTTGATCTTGTGACTTTACGTACTCCACCTTCACTTCTCCTCTTGTGATGCAATCTCGTATATAATGGTAAAGAGTATCAATGTACTTGCTTCGATCATGGAACACTGGATTCTTTGCGAGTGCTATTGCTAACTTGTTATCAACACAAATCTTCGTTGGCTCTTCTTGTGAAGTATTCAATTCCCTCAACAAATTCCTCAACCAAATTATGTAACTTGCACATGTAGTAGCAGCAACATACTCGGCTTCACAAGTTGACAATGTAACTATCGATTGTTTCTTTGACACCCAAGTAACGAAGTATCACCCATGAAGAAAACACAACCAGTAGTACTCTTTCTATCATCAATATCTCCAGCCCAATCGCTATCACAATATCCAATAAGTTTGTAATTATCAGAGACTGAATAGTACAAACCGAAAGCAATATTACCTTTAAGATAGCGAAGGATTCTTTTAGCGGTTTTGAGATGTGTAGTAGTTGGATTCTCCATGAAGCGACTTACTAGACCAACTGCATAGAGAATGTCTGGTCTCGTACATGTCAAATACCGCAGGCTTCCAACTAAGCTCTTGAATAGTGTTGGATCAATGCTTTCTCCTTCTCCATTCTTGGATAGTTTAATTCCACATTCTACTAGTGTATTCACGTGATTGCTATCATCCATCTTGAAATTCTTCAAGATCTTTCTTGTATACCCTTCTTGAGAAATAAAAATACCATCTTGTTGTTGTTTAACTTCAATCCCAAAATAGTATGCCATAAGTCCAATATCAGTCATCTCAAACTCTTTCGCCATTGCCTTTTTGAATTCTTGGAATATATTGACATTGTTCCCAGTAAAGATCAAATCATCCACGTATAAACACACAATCAAGATATTTTCATCTTTGATCTTGATGTAGAGAGCATGTTCATAGGGACATTTAGTGAAGCTTGTTTCTTGAAAGTATTTGTCAATTCGACTATTCCATACTCTTGGCGCTTGCTTTAACCCATAAAGAGCTTTCTTCAATTTCAAAACTTTGTCTTCTTGACCTTTAACTACATAACCCAATGGTTGTTGAATATAAACTTCCTCTTCAAGAATTCCGTTTAGAAAGGCGGATTTCACATCCATTTGAAAATCTTCCATTTATTTTGAGCTGCCATTGAGATAATCAACCTTATTGTTTCCAAACGAGCGACATGAGCAAACACTTCATCATAGTCAATGCCTTCCTTTTGACTATAGCCCTTTGCGACTAATCTTGCTTTGTAGCGTTCAATTTCTCCACTAGCATTCTTCTTTGTCTTATATACCCATTTGACACCAATTGCTTTGTGCCCTTGTGGTAGTGAAGTAAGTTCCCAGGTGTTATTCTTTTCAATGGATTTTATTTCTTCATCCATTGCCTTTCTCCACTTCCTATCTTGTGTTGCTTCTTCAAAGTTCACTGGCTCACAATCAGCAAAAAGACAAAAGAGAGTTAGATTATCAATTCTGTCGGTTACCTCATAGATTTCTTATAGGCTTCTTGTACGTGGACTTCCATCACTTGAGCTTCCATTAGATGAAGATGATATAGATTCTCTATGTGAATTTGGTGATGTGGGGAGTGTGTCACTCTCTTGTTCTATCTCCATGACTCGTTCTTCATCTTTCTCATCAATAAAAGGAAGAAAACTATAATCTTCATTAGGTATATTCCAATCCCAAGTGATTTCTTCATCAAATTGCACATCTCAACTAATCACAATCCTTTTCATCTTTGGATTGTATAACTTGTAACCTTTAGAGCTTGATTCATATCCAATAAAAATCAATTTCTCACTCTTGTCGTCTAGCTTAGTTCTCCTCTCATCTGGCACATGCACATATGCCACACTTCTAAATACTTGCAAATGAGCGATTCCAGGCTTTCTCTTACTCCAAGCTTCTTGAGGTGTTTTTCCTTGCACACTTTTTGTTGGTGATCTATTGGATAGATACACCGCACATGCTACAGCTTCTGCCCAAAACTCTTTTGGCATTCCTTTACTCTTAAGCATGCTTCGCGCCATGTCAAGAATTGTTCTATTCTTTCTCTCTACAACTCCATTTTGTTGGGGTGATCTAGGAACAATTAAGAATCGTCGAATTCCATTCGTCTGACAATATTCATGGAATTCTTTAGATGTAAATTCTCCCCCTCGATCAGTTCGTATGGCCTTAATTTGATGACCACTTTCTTTTTCAACTATTGCTTTGAATGTCTTGAAAAACTTCTGACTTTTGCTTTAAAAAGTACACCCATGTCTTCCTTGAAAAATCACTATGAAAAGGAGGAAATAGTTGCTATTACCAAGGGAGCTTGGCTTGATTGGACCGCACACATCTGCATATATAAGCTTAAGTGGCCTTTGAGCTCTTGAGTATGACTTTTTTTGGAAAAGATTTTCTAAATTGTTTTCCAAGTAAGCAACCTTCACATAGTTGATCTGGATGATTGATGTAGGGTAATCCTCTCACCATGCGCTTCTTTGACAATAATTCCAGTCCTTCAAAATTGAGATGCCCAAATCGAAGATTCCAAAGCCACGACTTATCCCTAAAACATGTGTTGAGACATTTTACAACATCATTTTGGATATTAAGCATGAACATCCTATTTTGAGACATAGGAACTTTGGCTACAAAATTCCTTTTGTTGTCTCTTATGGAGATACTATTATCTTTCATGTGAATGTCATATCCCCTTTCCAAAAGTTGCCCCAAACTTAAAATATGTTCTTCATGTTTGGCACATAGTAAACATTGGATATAAATTGATGTTTTCTATTCTTCATGCGGATAAGAATGTTACCTTTACCCTTTACTGGAATTTTTGAGTCATCACCAAATGAGACATTCACACTAACAGATTCATCCAAATCTGCAAACAAATTTCTTTTTCCACACATGTGGTTGCTAGCTCCAGTGTCAAGATACCATGTATTTTCTTGACTTTCATCTTTGTCTTTACGAACCAGTAGTAAGGTACCACTTTCTTCGGTTTTCTCTTCCACATAATTTGTTTTTCTTCAACTTTTTTAGGTGCTCTACATTCAGATGCATAATGACCATGTTTTTGGCAATTAAAGCATTGAATATGAGCCTTACACTCATCCACATAATGTCCATACTTCTGACAAGTGTAACATTGGACTTGTGACCTCCCATATCTTGAATTTGAGTTCCCTCTTCCACACCCTCTTGTAGAATTTTTTCCTTGATCATTATTATTGTTGATAGTGGAATTGTTATTCCCACTTTGTCCACGACCTTGATTCATACCTCTTCCTTGTCCTCGGCTTCGACCTCGATTTTGACCTCGACCTCGACCACGTTGACTTCTTTCATGACTTTATTCCTTCTCATTAATTTGTGTTTTAAGGAGTTGTTCTGAAACACTTTCTTTTTTGTATTTCTCTTCATGTGCTTGCAATGTACCTTCAAGTTCGTCAATTGTCATTCCTTCTAATTTGTCACCTTGTTCAAGAATTTCAATTATGGTATTGAATGATGAATCCAAAAAGCGAAGTATCTTTTCTATAATTCTTGTATCTTCTATTTTCTCACCATTTCTTCTCAATTGATTTGAAACAGTCAAAACTCTTGAAAAATAATTAGAGATAGACTCACTTTCCTTCATATGTAACAATTCAAACTCACCTCTTAAAGTTTGCAGACGCACCTTTTTTACTTTTTCTTGTCCTCCATCTGATTTTTCAAGCTTTTCCCATAATTCTTTAGCACATTCCACATCTCCATATTTTTCAATTTCAACATTATCTAAGGCTTCTTGAATGAAGCAGCGAGCCTTCTCATTTTGTTGATGTCTTTTTTCGAAATCACTCTTTTGTTGTTGAGACAATGTTTCAATATTTTGTGGCTTATCAAAGCCTTTTTCAATAATGTCCCAAACACCATTCGGTCCAAGGATTGATTTCATCCTTATACGCCAAATTTCATATCTATTTTCTTTCAATTTTGGAATTGTAATTGAAGTCATATTGCCAGTGCTATTATAGGAGTCAATCTATCACAAACAAAATCTATTTGGACCAAACTGAAATTCTGCACGCATAGAATATAAATTGAAATATTTTCAGTTTTGGGGGGCTTACGATATTTGTCAACGTCCAGGGGGCAGACTATTATATTATGTATCAGGGTGTCACTGGATATTTTCTGATCAGGGGGTCAATTGATATTTTACGTATGAGGGGGTCGATTGATATTTTTCACCCAAGTCACGAACGGACTGTTTTCCGGCGTCCAAGCATGATCACTCTTCTTGAAGATTATAGATCGGCTGATTCTGAGTCAAACTAGATGGGTGGTGTCAATTCACTTGCCGGTTTCCGGTGACTTTCATTGTGAAAATGATTTTCACAACTTGTTTTTGTGTTTCCGATGTGTTCTAGCCTGAATTTGACGTCGGCCAAGAAGGGAAACTTGTAGATCGCTGTCTGATCTATCCAATGATGATGGAGGTGAGATCTCACTCGCTGGTTGACAATTTTCCGACGACTTTCCGGTGACTTTTCCGGCGGTTTTTCACGAACCTTGGCTGTTGATGGTGTGGGCTTCCTTCTTACTCCACCTTTGGCTCTGATACCAGTTTGTTGGAAATCAATACACAAGAATTTTAATAATTCACTCTTCTTTCTTTATTCCTTGAATTCCACACTTTTAAAAAAAAATAAGAAAAATACACTACTTATATAATACTCATGGTAATCCTAATTCTTCTATGGATATAAATCCTAATTCTACTTGAACTCAACTTTAATTCCCAAATAAAAATTAAATTCTAATACAAATAAAGTTTATCTCCAACAATAGTAGTTTAATTCCAATATGCATGCATATGCGATCCAAATGCATCCGTTAACAAAGCTGGCTAGCGAAACTAAGAATGACATGTACTCCACATTCCCTGTTTTTATGACGTCTATCTGTATAGATCAGCACGAGAAATAAAATGTCATGGTGACATTTCTGCTGCTACGTTTCATCATTTTATGTATTGGGATTTTTAGATACTTAGCACCACGATGAAAGGCGAAACATACATGATAGAGTTGAAGATTGCGCATAAAACTCCCAAAAGAAGGGACCTCTCGGCCTGAGAGTGGATAGCGAAAAAGTTTATCAGAGCAACGACTCCAAATAAAGCCAATGCACCTGGACATAAGATTGCGATCCACCGCTGCAAACACAGAGAAAGCAAACTCAAAGAGAAACCAATGACATAATTTGGCATTATTATATATCGGTTCTTCATCAAAATTACGTGGTCATTTATTAAAAAATAGACTAATTCATTAGGTCTCCTGTAATTACTGCCTCACTGAGGGCTATGATATTTAGTCTTGAAGAACAATATGTAAAACAAAATTCATGGAATGCAAAGGTAAAGCATTCATACCTTCCCATGGCCCTCATGATCATGAAGCCAGTATGAGGTCAAGTATCCAACTTGTAATAAGAGCCCAACACCGTTCACAGCGAGTATCACAATGTCTGGATGAACAGCACCATAGAGAATCCAGAACAAACAATTTGTCAATGTTGCAATAGTAGCATATGGACGGAATTCTTCCACTGAATTTTTCTCATGTATATCCCGAAAAGTCATGCTGCCACAGTATTTTAACCATTAGAGATAAAATATGCAAAAGTAACCCATTCTAGTAAATATAAATCAATAAGACACGATTATATAATAATAAATCAGAAAGTCCCAATCCGCGGTCATCGTCGTCATTTTTCTATTAATAGCTGGTATATACATGAAAGGAGTATAAACATGAAAAATTTATAATTTCTACATTCATCTAAAAGTTTTAATGACATTTTTAAGCTTTTCAAAATCAATCTTGATATATATATAGATACATACATACACGCACGCATTACAGCATTACCAAACACTGTCACCTTCAAATACATAATGTTGATTTTGATAATTGTCGATCTATAAGTCACGCTAACAATGTTCGTTTTAGTGATTTAATCATAGTTTAATCGTGAACATAAACTAAAGAGAGGTAAAAATATCCTTACATTGGTGAGAGGAAAAGGCCAAGGGAGGTGACGTCCCCTGCACAAAGAAAGCAAAAGAAATATATATCTATCAAAGCAGCTTCTCACAAGAGAGAAAAACAAAAACAAAATCGTCAGTATTTCCACAACAGAAAGCATACAGTACACATCTTGTTTCTTGAAACACAGAAAACAAAAACAAGATTTACCTAATAAGTTCAAAATGCAACTGGACATTCCACAAAACTTGTTACTAAAAACAAAATAACAAAACCAAAAACACAAATATATGCTACGTTACGTGCGAGTAACTTGTTTCTCGAGGAGTCAAAAACAAAAACAAGAAGAGAATTAGAGTGTTATTTGCTTGTTTCTACTTTCAAGAACAGAAACAACAAAACGAAAATGCATCTACATAAATTACTAAACAAAGGAAATGAAAACAAGATCATAAAAGATAATTCGAAGCATGCGTAGAAAAACATAACATGGAAGCAGATAAGCAGAAAAGTAATCTACCGATGACACCAACTATTTGGCGAGCAGAGAACGTCTTGGAAGCCGTCTGAAGAGCAAGCTGAGCGAGAGAGAGAGAGAGAGAGAGAGAGAGAGAGAGAGAATGAGATGAGAGAAAGAGAGAACGGATGAGAGAGAAATGCAAAAGTTTGTTAGGCACTTTTTTGTTAACTGTAACCGCTTATATATAAATCCTTTTCCATACAACAAAATTATATATATATATATATAGGCACACACACGTATACCAACGTTTACAAGAATTTTCAATGGGCCAGATTTCTATGGGCTTCCAAGAAACACTTCATGGAAGGTCCTTCTTATTTTCACTCGGAGATATAGTTCCTTCAGGCAGTACACTTGAATGGCAGCATTCCTCCATTTGATTTCCCATCTTTTACATTCCGACATATGTTTACTATACTACAAAGAATAATTGTATTCTGAAATCTTTAACTCATTGACTAGAATCAAATGAATTTTGAATATTAGAGTAGTGCTAAATTTTGTGCATGCAGTGTGTTATGAGAATATTAATAACTGGCATATTGTTGAGGCAATTTCTTACATTAAACCGGTTAAAATCTATGAAAGTCGAGTAATAGAAATCAATTTTTGATTTGTATTTTTGTTCAAAGGAAGACAAACAATTTAAAAGCCCAGCATTATGAGCTCGGTAGGTGAGAGAGACCTGTCAGAATGGACAATAACAAAGGATTAATCTAAATCCATCCACATGAGACGATTGCGGTGTAGTTTTCAATTAATTTCATCTTAATCCTATTCGGGAAATTATTGACAACTAATTATGTTAGCACTACGAGTTGAATGTAAAGTAATCTAATAATTAAGGCATACGATTCAATTAAGTAGTGTGATTTTTTTCTTATTACCAGGAGGCATAGTATTTAACATGCATGCTTGATCCTTTGAAAACTGTGCAGAGGCGTTTGATGACGATTTTTCTGTGTTTTAGTACCTTTGAAATCAACTTCTGTGGCCTGTAGCGCAGACAGCCGGAGCTATCAGTGGGACCGGCCCAAGTATAAGACGAGCTAGCCAATCGTTTAAGGTCCCACGTTCTGGGGAGGCCCCGTGTAATATCTTTTAATTTAATTTAATTTAATTTAGTTTTAAAAACATAGTATAATTAAAAGGCCATGCAAATCATGATTTAATAAAATAATTTATTAATTGTACTTGACCCATCCAGTTTTAAAATACAGAAAGGCCCCATAAAATTTTTTTTTCAGAAATTTTATTTTTTTAAATTTTAATAATTAAAGCTGAATATAATTAGGCCCATAAAAAAAATTTATTACGTAATTTATTAACTGCCCTCATCTTGTTGTCATAACTTGAAAGTGGGAGTAAATAGCCAGCAAAAGAACACGGGTAAAACAATATTCAATAGTAAAAGTTTACATCTTTATTATTTAAATGTTAGTGCTCATATATATATTTTTTTAAGCTCAAAAATCACCTTTTCTCCATCTTCAACGAGCATGCATAAATTTTTAGTCGTCAAAATTTATGCTTACATTTTTTGGTCATTAAAATTTATCTTCTGTCTTTCAGTCTTTCTTCATCTAGATTTGCACGAATTCACCTTCTTTAGCTCTTCTTCTTCTTCTTTTTCTTCATCTATGATCTATCTCGAACAGTGAAGTGTCCTCTGCTTATATTCTTTAAGGCTAAGCTCTCATGTGCAGTTAATCTCTAATGCTCATATTCAGGTTGTATTGTTTCAACTTTCATGTTTTAATATTTTTATTAATTTTATATTGTTGTTGTTAATTTGTTATTTATTTATTTTTATTTGTTTGTAGATGTAGACAATATTCAGTTAGACTATATTTATATTTATAGTTATTGATAACTTACTTTTCAGCCTTGTTTATACAATTGCTAGTTATTGTTTACTTGTTGTTACTTGCTAATTAATAAGTTACTTGCAGTTCCTTGTATATTATTAATTATTAATTTATTCATATTTATTTAAAGTTATTGTTAATTTGTTGTTTACTTATTTTTTATTTGTTTGTAAATAAATAAACAAATAAGTAAATGAAACAAATATGTAACATTCTTTTAATCAAGAAAATAAAAAAATTGGGGAAAACGAAACAAGTAAAAAAATTTGAAATCTTAATGAAATATATGATAAAATTTTGAATATAAAGATTTGGTTAATAATTAATTTGCAACTCAAAAGTTAAAAAAAAAATTTAAACAAAATATTTTTTAAAATATTAAATTTATAATTATTTTAATTAAATATAAAAAAATCTCATTTACCAATTTCGCCTTAGGCTCCCAAAACCCTTGGGCGGGCCCTGGGTATCAGATATTAGAGCAATTAACCCAAGCCTTGTGAAAACGACCAACCTCATTTCACTTACGTCCGCGACTGATTGTCATCACGCATCACAATCAGTCAAATTCACATTTATTGATTAACTTGCATGCACGATATTATTTAGCTAATGAGCAGTTATTTATGATCTCCATTCTCCACCATAAAAGCCGTGGGGAAGTAATAATTCTTAAAACAGTAAGTACGTTGCCCGGCCACAGAAGGAAGCAAATTGAGAAGATAAAGATGTCTCATTCTGTTTAGTGATGAGCAGTAGTTTCAGTTTCAGACACAGCTTTGTGTACCATTTGAAATGCGTTCTCCATGCATGACTTGAATTTTTGGGCATCAATGAAGCCTTTTTCTGCGCCCACAGCAACGCTCAGCTTTCCCATATAACTCACTATTGTTATTCGAAGACTCTGCATGCAATCCCGTTAAAAGCACGTTATATATAGAAGATGATGACCTTCATTACTCGTGCGGTGTTTCAGCTTTTAACAAGTTCTTAAACTATTTCTTACTCTATATTTTAAGAACAATGCTATTCTTTCCAAATTTTTATTCCAAATTTGTATTGTAAATTATGAGGGTTTCGTCTTCATGAATGATAGCCGAGTGAATGATATGGTAATTGGTGACAGAATCAATAAAAAATAACACGATAATCTTAAATTAAAGTCACACCATTTGAGATAAAATTTATACATTATTTGCAATGTATAAAATTACTAGTTTTGAATCTAATTTGGAAATACGTACCTGAGGTGCACCAAACAACATGAAGTATAATCCCCTAATTGGATGATTAGCCAAAGCCATTTGTTCCAGTGGCCCAATAAGATTTGAAATTCCCATGCTTGTGTTCTTTAAAGTGCAGTGAATATACCCAGCAGCTCCCTGTGGCACCATTATGCACATTATATCCCCATAAATATAATCACTGTTTATTTAAATATGATTTATTTGAAGGCTTTGCACCTCGTCTAACAACACATACATACCTCAGGGCCTCTAAATTTCTTCAAAATCTGCAGAAGCTGGGTGATGAGGTGAACAGCTAGAGAGCTTTCTTGTCATTAACAATTTGGCGTGCTTTCGAGATAAACTCCAACGGAAAAGTTGAAGACGTAGCGTCATTTAACTCAGGTAATGATACAAGCAAGAAGGCAAAATGATTTCCCCACGGCGTCTTGGAATTAGCTTTATTCATATCCTTGAGTGACACATAGCTTCGAAACTCCCTGGCGTTTAGCAAAACCAGTGATGTAGATTTTGCTTTGATCGACTCTTGGCTCAT
Source organism: Boswellia sacra (assembly GCA_013180625.2). Lineage (NCBI taxonomy): Eukaryota > Viridiplantae > Streptophyta > Magnoliopsida > Sapindales > Burseraceae > Boswellia > Boswellia sacra. The sequence goes on along the minus strand of SNVD02001107.1, from coordinate 64,381 downwards.
TGCTTGCATGTATAAGCGAGTTCCCAAGAAGATTATTCCCGTAATAACATCGTTGACTGTCTGTCAAGTGAAGAAAAATTATTTTTAGTCCATAACTAAAAATATAGTACTATGAGGTACATATATAACGGATCAAATCAAGATATTAATCACATCACAACGTCACGGTTAAATTTAGATACTACAAGTTACTGATTTTTTAGAAATATTTGATGGATATCATTTCACAAAAAATAATTAAACAACTATAAGATTGCAGTTACTAATTGAAGTACTTATTAAATAGTTAGAAAAAGCTTCACTGTTGCTTTTTTTTTTTTTTTTTGTGGTTCGCAGGTCATTCATCAAAAAGTAGATCGTTACTTTCATCACTTGATAAAATTAAAGGATAATTATATGAATCATATCATCAGAGACCGCAGTATAGTTGAAACAAGAATCAAGAAAGTGAAAACTAGCTATGACTGTACCGCTCTAATTTTAGCCTTAATTTGCTTGATGTGATCAAGAGATAAAGTCATTGTTACTATTGTGGTTGGTAGAAACTCAACTCCATCAACCCCCGAGCGTATTGGAGTTCGATCATCTTCAATTAGAGTAGTCTTTGCTATGCTCCACCAGAGATCTGATAAAGTCTTTGGAACCACAGAGAAAATCTTGGCCAAACTTCTTAATATGTTGTTATTGTGACCGTCGTCCCTGTTGGAGCGTAAACGAACGAAAGGAAATGTCAAGGGAAGAGAAGGATTATCAGCCCTTTGTAAGCACGAAAGAAGAGCTCCCATCAAAGAGTAGCTTGAATATTGAAACAGCGGCTGCAGTGGTTGTAGGGAACTTTATCACATGGATTTCCCATAAAGGTTGAATTTGCGGAAGCTGCTTGAATCCTATTTCAGAGATATAATTATCGAGGCATTTGTCATAAGATTCTGGTGAAAGTCCAAAGGAAAAAAAGGGCACGTGTACGTGGTCTTTGAGCTTCACCTCAACCTTCTTCTATTGTTTTTCTCCATTTTCGTCTACAACCTGTCGATACACTCCATAGTCAATTTAATTTAATAAGTACGCACACTAAAGTAGTTAATGAAAAAGCTTGATATATGCAATAAGTAAAAGGTTTAAATTTAGTTTATATATATAAAAGAAGGGCATGAAGTGCTTTTGTTTTCAAGTGTAATTATTAGTAAGTTGAGAAAATTAAAGCACCATATATATACATCAAGAGAAATGAGAAAGTACCATGATGGAGGAGAAACGTGGGTTGGCGGGGAGAAATACTTCCTTGATCAACTTCATAACCGGCAAATCATCGATTGGCACTTCAAATTCAAGAACAGCGACAATAGAAAGCGAAAGAGCTGAGCTGTTTATTTATTGTCCAGTAGGACTTACAGGTTCATTGAGCTCCATTGTTGCTTAATTTGCTTCTCTTTCTACAACCACTATATATATGTATATATATACTCACCAAGCGGAAGTAGGTATGGTTGATTAGAAGTTGCTATCGCTTTATGTTGTAAACATTTTATTACCCACTTGATAATGTTGGGTCGTCAATTTTACAAAATTTCCTTTACGATGGGTTTGATGTGCCATGGTTTACACGGCGAGTTAAGTTGTAGCGAAGGAAGTGGGTAGGGGTGTAACTTGGCATTTGTGCGTATGAAGATCTTTCATAAGTTATCGTAGTCTGTAAAGACAGCTCACATCTCTCTTCTCCAGGATTGGCAACTAGATTAGTCTCTTAATTCTAGAGTTAGTTAAAGTTAGTTACAGTATTAATTAATTGCTATTAGCAACTGGATTAGTCTCTTAATTCTAGAGTTAGTTAAAATTAGTTACAGTATTAATTAATTGTCATCAGTTTTCTGGAATTCTTCCTTGTTCTTTCTACAACTAGACACCTGGTCAGGTTGTTATACAGGTCAGCTCTCTTGTTTATCTTTATTTGACACAATGTATTGGGTGAATATGTTATTGACACGTTCCCTAAGATGTAAAGGATTATCTTTTATATATAGAAAACTCTTTCTCATTGCACTGCTTGAGCTGAGATTATTTTCAATAGCCATTTCTCAAGTTAGTCCTGCAAATTACTTCTTGAATTTTTATTTTCTTAACGGTAAGATGTTTTATAATTTTATATATATGCTTCTTATATTATATATTGCATAATTGGTTTTGTCGTGTTCTAACTTTACACAATTTTTATAAGTTCTATTACTTTATTTTATTATATTTTTATCATATATTATTTTAACCTTTGAAGTTTTTTCTTTTGTTAATGTATTTAGGTTTTTATTAATTTACACAACGAAAAAATAGATAAAAGGTGTTTAGTCCTGTAAATGATTCCTTTCTACCCCACTGCATCTCAAATCTAAATTCATATTTTAAATATAAGAAAGAAATTTATTTAGCAAATGGGTGCATTGATTAAAAATGAGATGTAATTCTCGTTACTTTCATTCAATTTGCTAAATTGACTTGCCTATTTACGAGCTTGACATGACTAATATTTTCATTTACAGCAATCATAAATTTATGATCATTATCCGTGTATACAAAGTTATAATTTCTTTCCTTCTGACTTATTCTTCACCGCTCGTTGAGCTTAATTATTATTTATTTATTTAAAGTTGAGTAAATATTTACGTAACTACACTGTGAATGTGAAAAAAAAAAAAAAGTTATCATATCATGATTTAACTCATTGTGCCACAGACATCTAGACACTACTGAGACGTAGACTGATGACGAAAGAAAGGATAGCATAAAACATCATCTACGATGCAATCCGATCTCTGTATATATTTATACATCAGTTAGTAACAAGACCATCCAGATTCCTTCTATCAAATGCTCAAGCAACTGTTTTGGAAGAAGTAATAATTTTTTTTTTTTTTTTTTTTTTTTTAGCGGCTACAATAGGCCCAAGAACCAGTCTCAAAACTGTTTATAATTTAATTTCATTTTCTTCCATTTGAGCTCCAGTTCCCACTATGACTTGAGCCTTGCAATGGGTTTGCCTGGCGCACGCGGCACGCCAGAAAAACTTGTGAGATTGTCTATTCGAGATTAATTTACTCAATAATTATCCTTCTTTTGCTTGTTGAGCTCAATTTCTCGAATATGTTAGAACTTCGATAAGACGATAACGTTTGTCAGCACGATCGTGTTTATGCTTAATTTCAAAGAAACAAACTAATCGAATTATGTCCCTCTTTCAAGTTTCAAGATTAATTCCTAAATTGCAACATGTATAGACAGTAAATGCTTAAAAAGGAATAATTTTTCGTTTCTTCGGGGAACCGTTCAGGAATTTTGTCGAACACTTGGTGATCAATCGTCCAAGATCTTATAAACCGCAAACTCACGCACTCCAGAGAAACACAGTTTTGATTTCACAATAATCCTTGTAAAGAAATCAATAGCTATTAGAATAAATAAGAAAAAAATTAAAGAAATAAAATACAAAGAGCATAAAATATCATCAATAATCAGAAGTGAAAATCTTTCTCATACACGGTAAGCAGGTACCGTGTCAGAAGGTGTCCTAAGATTTCTGATTTTCATCATCTTATCTTGACTTGATGATGCAATGCAATGAAATGCAAACCCGACTCATAAGAACTAAAAATGAAACCAAAACAAAACACAGATTGGAGTAACGAAGGAGAAAATAAAGGGCGGTAAAGAGAATCAGAAAGAACGTAGCGAGGTGATTCTGATCAGATGAAGTTAATCATCACCCGTTTATTACTTTCATCATATTCATAGTTACATACATACATATAGATCGATTATTGATGAAAGAGAAGACAAGTTGTGCTGTGAGAGAGGGAGATGATGAAGTTGCAGGAAGGAAGAACGTTACCTTTTATAGCTCTGGTCTGGGGTCTCAACCTGAAGCCCTAGAAAGGGCTGTGATGTAATTCGGAGTGTTTGGTAACTGGAACACGGTTACTCTTCCTTGGCTTCCCCCTGTTTTAGAAATTTTGGAAAATCGCAATTTAATTTAAAAAAATTAGTGACGTAATTAATGATTTTCTTATAGACGTTTTGTATGTCTACGGTTTAAACTGATTAATATTTCTCCATTTTTCTATGCATAAAATAATTAAAATTCATAATTGTAATCTGTAACCTTGATATATAATTTGAATTAATTATCATATTCAACATAGATCGGCCCCCACATTGAGAGGGTGTGAGAAAGATGAAGTTAGTCCAGCCGAATAAATAAGCCTATGATTTACGAACAAGAAAAGGTAATATTGTTATACGAAATATATATATATATATATATATATATATATAGAAGATGAGATAGTATGAATATTACCGGATATACTTGAACTATTTGACAATAGATAGATTTATGAATTTAAGAAAAAATAAGTCAATAATTAATAGTTGACCATTACGTTAATTAATTAATTGGAAATTATCTTTACAAACCAGCAGTACATTCTTTTATTCAAGGAAGCAGATAAATAGTATATTTAAAAGCACTTAGGGCAATTCTCTTGCCAGCTGAAGGGCCCAACTTTCACAAGCATGCAGCTTCAAGTATCATCTCAAATGCTTTCTCAATGCACCATTTCAGCTTCTGAACATCAGTGAAGCCTTTTTCTCCTCCAAAAGAAACCCTCAGCTTCCCCATATAACTCACTATTGTTATGCAAAGACTCTGCAATAATATTCCCGTCAAAAGCTAGCATGCACGTCACGTAATAAGACAAGACGAAAATTTGGCACTAGGAGCATTAAATTACTTGCAAGATGTTAAACGATCATGTGTATACCAACCAAATTAAAGAAGTCATCGTTTATTTCTTCAGCAAAAACGTGCATGTAATTAATTAATTTGGAAATTGATACGAACCTGAGGTTGGCCTTGCGCCATGAAGTACAGGCCTCTAACTGGATGATTAACCAAAGCCATCTGTTCCACTGGCCCAATAACATTCGTGATTGCCATACTTGAATTCTTCAAAGTGCCACGGATAAATCTACCCACTGCCTGTCACATCAACACAACATGCATATATACATAGCTAGGAAGAATCCATAAATTGTTCTTTAAAGTAATTAATTTGATTACGGTTGCAATACTTAATTAAAAGAGTTCAAATACTATAAATCTACCATCACATCTCATCCCACTAAGAGTAAAAAATTTTATGTCATCTAGAGAGAAGAAGATATTATACGTACTTCAGGGCCTTTCATTTTGTTCATAATCTGCAGAAGCTGAGCAATGAGGTAAACAGCTAAAGAAGCCTTCTTGCCATTAATGATCCGTTGTGCTTTGAAGACAAATTCAAGTGGATTTGAAGACTTAGCATCAGTTAACTCAGGAATAGATACATGCAAGAAAGCAAAATGATTCCCCCAAGGTGTTTTGGAGTTAGGCTTAACCATATCTTCCACTGACTCGTAGCTTCGAAACTCCCTTGTGTTAAGCAACACTAGCGCTGTAGACTCTGCTTTTGAGAAGCTCGAATTCTGGCTCATTTCTTCCATATACAACCGCGTGCCCAAGAAGATTACTCCAGTAACAACATTATTAACAGTCTGTCATGATAAAGTACGTACATACAAACATTGGAAAACAAGAAGAATATTAGGACACAAGTTATAAAGAGTAATAAGAAACTAAATTGCTTTAAGTTTAGTTTGGTTTCGGCAGATTTATTCAAGTTATAACTTGGGACTATTGACTGCGCACGATTAATATTTCAGCTAAATTTGCAATGCATTTATTTAGAGGACTCAGCACAGATGTCAACCTGATTAATGAATAAAATGTCCATATGGCAGCCGCAGTGGGGAACACAATCACAATCAATCAATTTAAACTACATAGAATTTTTCCATCAAAATCAAACTATGGATCTGCCTGTCTTATCAGCATTCAATTGGAGAACTGACCATCCTATTACTAGAGAATAAGATACGAAAGTTAAACTCCGCATTTGTCACCTTAAAATTTATAAAAAAGTGTGAAATTTAACACTTAAGAGGAATTAAATTTTTTTTGGTGCTCCTGAGTTCTTTCATTGTCTCACTTAAATAAAGAAAATTAAATTTAAGAGTATGATTATTTATTAATAAAAATATATAAGATATCAAAATAAATATAATAAATTTAATCATTCACAAAAACTAAAATTCACCAGATATTAGATCCTAAAAGTTAAGGAGAGAATCCTTATTCCAAACAAAATAAATATACATACCAACTTTTCTTTACTATTAGCATTATAACCATCAACTTTGAAAAAAAAAAAAAAGAATCTCAATACATATCTTTTATATATTAATTGGTTATAATAGCCTTATGATATTCTAGAGTAATAGTACTATTGAGAATTGTAATTCTTAAGATCAATGAACCTCAAAGAGAGAACCTAATCTATATATAGCACAATTATAGCAACTATACTTGAAGTAGTAGGTAATCACAGTCTATCATAAGGTGATCTCTTATTCCAAAATTGTATATGAGATTTTCACCTCATATGGCTCCCCAAGGGCACAAATAAATGTAAGGACTGTATTTTGATGTATATTATTATAGGACAGATAGAATCAAAATCCATTGTAAGGTCCCAACTATGTCATTGAAATTTTGACTGCTGTAAGATGGTTGGACCTTGATTAGTGCGTGTGTCAATATGCAAGCTGTAGAAACATAAACTGACCTCAAATTTATATAACTGAATAAACATTATGCTATTTTTTTCTTTTATTTTCCGATCACGATATAGTCAATTTGACATTTACGTAAACGTCTGAAACTTGAACCAAGTTTATGCGGATTAGTTAGTTGAATTATTAGAAAACTTTTTTTTTAAAGTTATCATAGCCTAGTACATCAGAAAAACTAGAAATATTAATTTTACCATATTTTCTACATAAATATTTTTAATTATATTCTTTTGAAAGTGATTTTTTGTTAATGTATTAAAAAGATTTATCATTCCACAAATAATAGATGACCTTGCTGTAAGTTGCCTTGAGGAGGGCGTGAAGCCGGATCCTATCTAATATCTATGTCAAATTTATAACAAATTAGTAGAAACAATCCATGTGATCTAGACTAAGCAGGAAAGTGAAATCGATTAACCTTACCGCTTTAATTTTAGCCTTAATTTGCTTGAAGTGATCAAGAGAGAAAGTCATTGTCGCTATTGTGATTGGCAGAAACTCAACTCCATCAACCCTAGAGCGTATTGGAGTTTGATCATCTTCAATTAGAGTGCTCTTTGTTATGCTCCACCAGAAATCTGATAAAGTCTTTGGAACCACAGGCACAGAGAACATCTTGAGCAGACTTCTGAATACGTTGTTATTATCACTCTTCTCCCTGTTGTGGTGTAAATGAACGGAAGGAAATGTCAAGGGAAGGGAAGGATTATCACTACAAGAAACGCGGCTATATACTGCGGCTATCTGCGGCGGTTTTTAAAAACCGCCGCAGAAGGCCGACATACCACGATATTTACGGCGGTTTTAAAACCGCCGTTTAACTGGGGCAAAAATCCCCAAATTAGTTTTGCCCTAACAGCGGGAATTGGATCAAATTATTTCGATCTCCCTCTCATCTCTCTCGCGTTTTCGCCCGCTCATCAGATTCTTGAATTGCAGCTCCACCAAATTTCGATCTCCCTCTCATCTCTCCCCAAAATTCTTGTATTTCCTCGGTCGTGCCAAGCTTCCCTGTTTCGGATTTGCATTTTCTCCACCAAGCCAGATCTAACTCCACCACTCCTCCGCTGAGTTTGCCAACCTCCATAAGGGATTTTCGAGTTGTCTTCAACCGCGTCGACGAACATTGTGGAGAGGGAAATGCGCTGACGCAGGAGGAGACAAAGTGCTCTGTCGAATATTGTGGGCTTGTGAGTCGTGTGTTTTCGGCATCGAGCTGCTCCCAGAACTCCCGTTATCGACTTGTGCTATTGTGTAAGCGTTTGCTATTGTGTTTCCATGACTTGTATCATTGTATGTATGCCTGCATCATCTGTATTTCATATGTTTCTACACTCCACCTTTTTCTCTGTAAACCTCCATGACTTGTGCTGTGATTCACTGGTGATGTATCATCTGTGTTTGCGTTTTTGTTCATTTGTTGTGGGTTTGGTGCCAATAAACCAAAGTGAAAAGGGGATTGGATTCTGAATTCCCAAGCACGCATTTGAAATCACATCACCGACGGGTGTGAGCATTGCTGCACCAAAAATTAGTTCTATCGATGAATAATTGTTACTACTTTTGGGATTTTGATGCAACTGGTTCCAACATTTGATGCCGCATCTCTTTGAACTCTTCTCTCAATTCTCTCAATTGAAACTCCTATCTCCTGCATTACCTTTTTCTTCCTTCTTCTTTGCATACTCCTCTGCATACTTCTTTTGGTCTTCTATCAACTCTGTTTGCACTCCCTCCTTCTTACCTGCCCACGGGCTTTTTCGGTTCTTCATCAGCCAAGTATCCATTTCCACATCGACAGCCACATCATCGTCCTCCATAGTTTCCTTTTTCTTCTCCAACTTCTGTTTCTTTTGTTCTTGTTGTGGTTATACACTGATACACCATCATTTTTCCATAAAACATCCAAATCTCTTTGTTTTTTTAGTGTTCTCGTGTTTTGGTTGTTATGAGGTACGTTTGCTTGGTGGGGAAATGTGGGGAGTAATGGTTCATTATTTTCGGGGTGGTGAAGAAAGACCGCTTCTTCTTTTTTTCCCATTTTCTTTGAGTTAGCAACATCCAAGCTGAGTTTTTTTTTTGTGTTTTTTTTTATGGTTTTGGCAGAGAAATCTTCTTCAGTGTTGTCAAAGAGGTTGAGATAAGTTCAGTTGGTGGATCATTTTGAATCTTCTCAGTGGTTTCTTCTCGCTTTGATATCGGATTTAATTCCTTTAGGTAACGCATTGAATTTTATTTTCTTTCTCTTCATTTCCTTTATAAATACTTGCATGTCTTTTCATGTAAATATATGAGGAGTTTGAGATCTGGGTCTGATGAAGCTTTGAGCTTTTTGTGTATACATGTTGCTTTCTTTCTGTAGGATTATCATGTCACCATTTTTTTGTGAAAAACATTGCAGACAGAAAGCTTTAAGTTGTGAGCTTTCTGTATGCAATGTTTTTCACTTCTATTATCTCCTTAAATTTGGGGCTGTTTTTAACTATAACTGTTTTGAAAACAGAAGTGAGAGGGAAATGATTCCAGAGAGTAGAAGTTAGTGTCTCTTCTAACCGGACTTTTGGGATGTAAGAAACCAAGAGGTCTGAGGTTGAACTTCACTTTGATGCTGTTTACTTGTGCTATTTGTATCACATATGTTTTCTTAGCTACCAAAGTTGTTGGCTTTGGAAGTAGCCTCTATTCTAGAACTCGGTGAAGATATAGAAAGGGTTAAGGGATTTCTGGGTTTTAAAAAAAAATTTAAAAAGGTGCAGGATTTAGATCAGTTGCTGCACATAAAAAGAAAAATTTATTGTCTATAATGATTGACTATACATTCATGTAGATATCTTGTTGGTCACTTTTCTTGATTTAAGAATTGGAACTATTTTGAACTCGGAAGACATAAGAGTCTTGGCTCTTCATTTGCTGCAGGTGCTTGGTTCTCTTTACTTAGTAGCTTCTTTCAAGAGCTTTTTGGTAAGATAAATATAACAGTCATATTACCTATAAAAATTATAAATTTTCTTTTGCAGCCATGTGATGCGATCATATCCCACTTTGGCTGAAACTATTGTGATTGTATATAGTAACAACTCACCTTAGATTATGATTGTGCTTCTTTTTTTTCTGTTAATTTTCTCTTTCACCACAAGGCAACAGATGAGTGTAGCTAAATACTCGCATGATAAATTCATTAATTAAATAGGTCAAATTCTAAACGTTACTGAATTCTAGATAATATATAATGTTGGCTTTCGGTAATCATGAGCTTGAATATTACAATAATAAAACTGTCTCAATTCTGAGGAAATTATCATTATTTTGTTCTGTCTATGTTTGTTTTTCATGCTTAGAAATTGTTCAATAGTTATTATTTTACCTATCTTGATATGGATTACATCTACTTTCTTTAAGGAACATACCCATGGATAAGAGTTGGATTGACTTACAAAATCGCTGTTGTCATGCATATTTCAGTGGGGTTGAGAGATTCTTAAATTTTGCTTTTGGCAATCTAGTTAACGATACTAGAATTTTATGTCCATGTAAGAAATGTCACAATCGATATCGTTTGGATAGATACACAGCAAGAGAGCATTTAATCTGTAATGGGTTTCTTAGAACATATAAAAGGTGGACCTTACATGGAGAACAATATACACCACTTGAGTCTAACCAACCCAACCAACCCAACCAACATTTGGAGGTTAGTTGTGATTCCACTGTGGGTGATGATATGGTCGAAATGATACATGAAGCCATTGGGCTTCCGAATAATGATTTTAGTGAAGGTAGTAGTCATCCATTGGATCAAGAAACTGAGAGATATTTAAAACTTCTTCAGGAGGCAGAGTGTCCATTGTATCCAGGTTGTGAGAGTTTTACTTCACTTTCTTTTACTGTTCAACTTTTGCAATTAAAAGTGTTGCACGGATGGATGGACACCTCAATGACAAAGTTACTAAAACTGTTGCAGAAAGCCTTTCCAGAAAATTCCAAAATTCCTTCTTCATATTATGAGGCACAAAAAATAACTACTGACTTGGGGTTTACATACCAGTCTTGGGATGCTTGCCCCAACAATTGTATGTTGTTTAGAGGTGAGTATGAAAATTTGGATAGGTGTTGCATATGCCATGAGTCTAGATATAAGAACTTTGATGAGGTGAATGATGCATCAAATTCCACTGGTAAAATTGTTGCAAAACAAGTAAGATACTTTCCACTAATTCCTAGGTTGCAAAGATTATTCATGTCTTCAAAAACTGCTTCTTTAATGCGATGGCACGCAGAAGATCGCATTAAAGATGGTGTGCTTAGACATCCGGCTGATAGCCCTTGTTGGAGAACTTTTGATGAAAAGCATCCTGCTTTTGCTGCTGATTCTCGTAATGTCAGACTTGGATTGGCAACAGATGGATTTAATCCATTCAGGACTATGTCCATAGCGCACAGTACATGGCCTATTATGTTGATGCCATACAACTTACCTCCTTGGTTGTGTATGAAGGAAACTTTTTTCATTTTGTCTGTGCTAATTGATGGTCCAAAAGGTCCTGGAAATAAAATTGATGTCTATATGCAGCCGCTGATTGATGAATTAAAACAATTATGGAGTGAAGGTGTGCTAACCTATGATGCATCGTGTCGACAAATGTTCAAACTACATACAACATTATTGTGGACTATCAATGATTTTCTGGCATATGCTAATCTGTCGGGTTGGAGCACTAAAGGTGAGAAAGCATGTCCTTGCTGTATGGAAAATACGATATCTAAATGGTTGTCTCATAGTAGAAAGTTTTGTTACATGGGTCATCGGCAATACTTGCCCAGTACTCATAGATTTCGAAGGGATAGGATATCGTTTAATGGGAAAGCGGAATTAGGACCACCTCCAGCTTGCTTGTCTGGTGTTGATGTAAAAATACAATTACAAAATGTTCTTACCGAGTATAAGATGGAAGACCTTCAGAGAAGAGTGAATAATTCTGAAATGACAAATCAAGCAAACAGTTGGAAGAAAAAAAGCATTTTCTTTGAACTACCATATTGGGAGCATAACTTGATTAGACATAATCTTGACGTCATGCACATTGAGAAGAATGTATGTGATAATATACTCTGGACATTGTTAGGGGATTCGAGGAAATCAAAAGATTCATTGAAGGCTCGACTTGATTTGGGGGATATGAAAATAAGGAAAGCTCTGCATCCTCAACAACGAGGTGCTAACAAATTGTATTTACCTCCTGCATGCTTCTCAATGAACAAAAATAATAAAGATGTCTTTCTTAGTGTGTTGAAGAAAGTGAAGTTACCGGATGGTTATGCATCAAATATTCGACGACGTGTTCACATGAAAGAGCGGAGCATTTCAAGTTTGAAAAGTCATGATAATCATATTTTGATACAACAATTGCTTCCTCTTGCTGCTCCAAGGGCTTTGCCAAAAAATGTTGTTGTTACTTTGATTGAGTTAGCAAACTTTTTCAAGCAACTGTGCTCCAAAGTGAATACTGCAGAAGACTTAAACTCTATTCAACATCGAGTTGTGCTTACACTGTGCCATCTTGAGAAAATTTTTCCACCTTCATTCTTTGACATAATGGAGCATTTGCCCATTCATCTTGCTCAAGAGGCATCTTTAGCGGGACCGGTACAATTTCGATGGATGTATCCTGTTGAAAGGTACTACTAAGTCACTTGTTACATAATGTTCTTTTAACTTCCATTCTTATCTATGAATATCTACTTAGAAAGATTTCGGATTCTATAGGTATTTACTAACTCTGAAGAGATATGTGCGCAACCGTGCACACCCGGAGGCTTCTATTGCTAAGGGATATCTACTGGAAGAGTGCATAAATTTTTGCTCAAGATATCTTGATGAGGTCGAAACTAAAATTAATCAAGGACCTCGAAATAAGGATGGTACCTCTAGTGAAGGAGAGCATTTTGAACTTGATCATGTCTCTTGGGTTCAAGCACATAGATATGTGCTAGTTAATACACCTTCTATTGATCCCTTTCGAGAGTAAGATATGCATCATCATTTCTTTTTCTAAGCAACTTGCTAAGTTTGACTCCCATTGTTAGTAATGTCTTTTGATGTCTTCTCACACAGGAAGCATCTAAATGAACTTCAACGTCAAAGGCCTCGTTCTACCATTCACGAAATCCATAAAGAGCATAACAAAACCTTCCATGAATGGTTTCGAAGTCATATAAGTCTTAGTTATCTATTGAAGTGCTATCATTATACTAACTTTGAAATCTAACTATGTGTTCCTATAGGTTTACTCCTTACAAGAGACCTCAAATGTATCATTGTCCAAGGAAATCATCAATTTAGCTAATGGGCCTAAATCGGGCGCACATCGTTATAAATCTTATAGTGTTAATGGCTTCAAATTTCGAATCAAAGACACCGATAAGCACAAAACAACTCAGCAATGTGGTGTTATTTTGAAGGCTGATACCATGAGCTACTCTAGTGCACGAGATAAAAATCCTCTTTCGGGCAATGTCACATTTCTTAGAGTGTTAACAGATATAATTCAAATTCGTTATGTCAATGACACTTTTATTTTGTTCAAGTGTGATTGGGTTGATAATCGGATTGGAAAGAAGTGTGATGAATTTGACTTCACCTTGGTTAATTTTAATCATCTATTATATAAAGATAATCATGTGGATGATGAACCTTTCATTTTAGCAGAACAAGCTGAGCAAGTTTGTTATATTCAAGATCCGATGGATAAAGATTGGCATGTTGTGCTTAAAATGACAATGAGAGATACATATGATTTCACTTCCAAAAGTTCATCTACCGCAAACATGATGCCATAAGTTGAGCTATATACACAACAAGAATTTGATGAAAGAGGTTATTTTCGTGAGGAAGATGTTCAATGGGTTAGGCAAGGAGTTGAAGGCACAACAATTATCATTAATAGAGAAGACAATGATGATGGGATGGATGATATTGATTGACTATGCTTTTGGGTATGCCCTTTTTTTTTATTCTGTCATTTTGTATCTTATTTTGGTTTTGCGGGGCATTCGTTATATATCCCCCTCGAATGGGTGTAACAATAATTTTTTATGAATGATGTATATAGTTTGTTCTTTTGTGTTTTTCTTAAACGGATTGTGATTTTTTTTTATATGCATATGTTTCATATTATGATGTGTACGAAATGATGTTAACATGGTTATCTATTTTTGTTTTCTTGTAGGTAACTATGCCACCAAAGAGACTTCGAGACATTTCAATGGAGAGTATAATACAACGGGAAGCAGAATCTCGACGACAGTCGACATCTTCCCAAACTCAGACAAATAACGGAGAGCAAGGTATGTACATAAATAAGATGGCTTTATTAATTAATATTTAAAGTTGTTTTCTCATTTGTTTATTTGTTTTTCAGATGATGGTGGTACGTCAAAGGTTGTAAAAGGTCGTGGATCAGCTCGCACTATTCGTGAGTGGGGAACAGGGCAAAGGTTGTATGTAGAGTTTAACTCTCAGTGGCAACCAATAAATGCAAACAAAGATAAATTTACCTCCCAACTTGGAATCATAGCAAAGAATGGCAACATGGCTCCGCTGACTTGTCCGCGATGGCAAAACATGCCACAACACCTGTTAGATGACATTTGGAAAGAAGTAAAGGTGAGTAATTTACATGAAATTCTTGGGCTATAACACATTTTTTGTATCTATATTAATCTATTATGCTTGTGGTTGTAGGATAATACAGATGTTCCTGATGAGTATAGAGATCATTGTCTAAAAGCTCGTGTCAAGAGAGAGTATTACAAGAAATTTGATACAGATGAGGATCGGTTAGCTTTCACTCCTCCTAGAGTTAACCCGGACCAGTGGCCTATTCTTGTAGCTTATTGGGGGACGGAAGAAGCCAAGGTATATGTCTAACTCAACATATGCTATATATACCAAAATAGTTATTTTTAAGTAGTTATAAATTCTATAATACGTAAACTTTTGAAATTGTTTGTATTATAGGGAGTTGCAGAGAAGAATAAGGTAAATCGTGCACAACAGGTTGCACTTCATCGGACAGGTCGTACGTCGTTTGCCCAAAAACGAGAAGAGGTAAGTTTTGCATAACTATGTATATGTCTTTATCTATATGCTATTTATTTATTAGTTATGAAGATACTACTTCAATTGAGATATGAAGGAAGGGTTGTCTTTCTATTATGTTACCATTGCATTGCTAAGAAATGAGATGTGTTTATTTTTTATGATGTTTTTGGTAAGTAGTGTCACTTTTTAAGTACTTGTACATCATGATAAAGCTTTATATTAGTTGTTTTCTTTTCTTTTTTTAGTTAGATGATAAGAAAGGGCGAACAAACTGATCGTATTAGTGCCTTCATCAAAACTAGAATAAAAAGTAATGGAGAAATAGGTGATAGTGAAAGTGCAGAAATAATAGTAAGTTCTACATTTCTTTCAACCTATATTCATCTAGTATGTACGAATTATTGTGTGCTTATTGTTTTATCTTCTATAACTTGTTTTTTGTTTTGATAATTTTGTAGAGTCAATTTAATGAGGGTTTGTCTCAATTTACACAAGAGCAACAAACTCAAGAAGTCAAAGAAGAGGTATTTGGAAACGTAATGGGACCTGATCTTCGTGGCTATGCTCGGACATACGGTTATGGTCCATCTCCGATTGACATTCATGGATGCAGCAGCTCATTTGATAATCAATTGAGGGAGCAGTTTAGTGTCTTACAGCAAGCACACAACAACTTGCAGGAAGAATACAACAACTTGAAGATGACACATGTTGAAGTCCTTTCCTTTCTACAGGAGACGTTCCTAGAATTTGCACAGCGGCAAGCAAACAGATCGGTATTCACATATTTCCATAAAAGTTGAAAGTTTTGGATGATTCATATTTTAACTTGCCTTTGGTATTCTTTTTTCTGAATAGGTTCCAGATGCTTCAAGTGGACATCAAAGTCGTTTTCATGTTGATAGTCATGGAACAAATAATATCACACATGACCCATCAGATGAGGAACATGAGTATGTATAAACAATCTTATTTGTTCAAAATTAAATAATCTTATTAAATGAATATTATCTAAGTTACAAATTTATTCTTGCAGGTAAGTTCAAGTTTTGTAGTTTGCACTTATGTGGAGGTTGATGGTTTTGTGGTTTGCACTTATGTGGAGGTTGATGAACTCTTAGTTTTGTGGTTTGCACTTATGTAGAGTTTGATGAACTCTTAGAGATGTTTAACTATTTGCTTATTATTAAATGTGTTAAACTATGTGAATTATGATACAGTTATATTTGATTTGTTTATTACAATATGTTTAAAACCACTTATATGAGATGCTTTTATATTTCGAATTCCTTTTATATTAATATTGAATGCATATAATTATTGAAATGTTATGGAATAATATTTTTTGAGGCCGCTGAATTGAATTTGTGAACAGTAGGTGCGGATTAAATATAAGAAATTGTGCTAAAAATAAAAAAACTTTTTACGACGGTTCTATAACCGTCGCAAATAAAAGACGTAGCAAACATATACGGCAGTTATATATTCGACGTAAAAAGACTTTCTATGGCGGTTTATATATTCGACGTAAAAAATTTTTATACGGCGGTTATATGTTCGACGCAAAAATACTTTTTACGGCGGTTATACGTTCGACGCAAAAAGACTTTTTACGGCGGTTAAAAACCGCCGTTAAAAGGTGTGCCAAATGAGAAGTCAATTTCGTCGTCTTTTTTTACGTCGAACATGGTAACCGCCGTATAAAGTTATTTACGGCGGACAAAAACCGTCGTAAATCTTTTTACTGCGGTTGCTTTTACGGCGGACAAAAACCGCCGTAGAACCGCCGTAAAAGGGTATTTACGACGGTTTTTGTCCGCCGTAAATAATGTATTCTGTTGTAGTGTATCAGCCCTCTTTAAACATGAAAGAAGAGCTCCCATCAAAGAGTAGCCATCGCCAAGAGAGTGGTGAAGCTTGAATATTAAAACGCCGGCAGAAGTGGTTGTAGGGTATTTAATTACATGGATTTCCCATAAAGGTCGAGTTTGTGGAAATTGTTTGATTCCTATATCGGAGATATATTTTTCACGGTACTTGTCATAAGATTCTGGTGACAGTCCCGAGGGGAAAATGGCAACATTTACGCGGTCTTCGAGATTCACCTGAACCCTCTTCCATTGTTTCTCTCCGTTTTCGTCAACGACCTGTCGATAGATCATCTCCACAGCTTATTTTAGTACCACACTAAAGTAGTAAAAGAAAAAATATTTAATATGATGATCATAATTAATAGAAATATCTTTAAGAATATATGGTGTTCGTACGAAAAGTTTGTTGTGCCCTTATATTTCATAATATCCAATAGAATGGAACGAAGTCCTTTGTTTTAAAGTGTACGTAGGTAATCATTATTAAGTTGAGCAATTTGAAGCACTATATATATATGAACGCGAGAGTACCATGATGGAGGAGAAACGTGGACTGATGGGGAGAAACACTTCCTTTAGCAGCTTCATAACCGTCACATCATCGATTGGCGCTTCAAATTCAAGAACAGCGATGATAGAAATCGAAAGAGCTGAGCTGTTTAAGTATTGTCCAGGAGGACTCACAAGTTCATTGAGCTCCATTGTAGCTTAATTTGCTTCTCTTTCTACTACCAAATATATATATATAGACATACACACACAAACCAAGTGGAAGTGGGTATGGTTGATTAGAAGTTGCTATCGTTGTATCTTGTACGAAAACATTTTGTTACGTATCCACTTGATAATGTTGGGTCGTCACTAATTCATTTTATAAAATTTCCTTTACGATGGGTTTGACGTGCCATGGTTTACGCAGTGAGTTAGGTTGTAGAGAAGGAAGTAGGGATGGCAATGGATAGGATAGGGTAGGGTATGATAATATCCATACCTTACCTTTATTAAAAAATTGATATCTATACTCTGTCCATACATTTCAAGGGTCTTAAGTTTCATACCCATACCCTATTCATATCGATTAATGAAAAACTATACCCTACCAATTTATAAAAAGGTACCCATAGGGTCCTATTGAAAAATAATATTAATAATTTAATTGTATTGAATAAAGTTCAAACATGACTCAAAACTCTAACTAAAAAAAAAATACTTAACTAACAAAAGCCTTCATGATCTTCTTCTTGCAATTTATCCCAAAAACTATTAATCAAAAAAAAATTAAATGACCATAAAAAAATGAATGCTAAAATCCTTAAAGATCTTCTTTTTGTAATCATCAGTCATGATTTTAACCCCAATTCGACAATTTCTATAACATCAAATGATGAAACAACAATTAAATTTATTATTAAATATTTTTAAGTTATGTTGAAGCGATATAGTTTTATGCTTTAGATATTAAACTTTTTTTTAATTAATATTAATAAATTATTTAATAAGGTATTTAAAGGGTATGAAGGGTATGGGTAGGGTTTAAACTCATACCCTTACCTATACCCATACCCTTTAGGGTTTAATTTTTCATACATTCATATCCTTTTCATTAGAGTATGAATACATGGGTACGTAGGTACGTGAGTAAAATTGTCATTCTTAGAAGGAAGTGGGTGGTGGTATAAAACTTCAATCGGAATTTTTTTTTAAGCTCCTGTTTGTATGAAGATATTTCGTAAGTTATTGTAGTCCTACAAACTTTTTGAATTTTTTTTCATGGTATAATATTTTATAACTTTATATGCTTTTCATATTATATATTTTATAATTTGTTTTGCAGTATCCTAACTTCATGCAATTTCTATAAGTTATATTACCTTATATTATTATATTTTATCATATATTATTTTAACCTTAGAAGATTTTTTTGATTTAATGTAATTAAGTTTTTTTCAATTTACATAACGAAAAAATACATTAAAGGTATCTAGTCCTCTCAATGATTTCTTTTAAACATTTATATCACTATTGAAAGACACTGTTTAGACTCGCGAAGTTGTAATAAAAAATTCATCACATCACAGTTAAATGGACATAATTAGTGAAGGCAGAACTATTTGTAATTATTGAGGAGTGCCATCAGTCTCTTCCTCAGTCCTCACCCTCTTCTATTGTTAATGATACTTTTTTCACATAACTTTTATTAAAATACAACAATGACAAATGTACTATGAATTTAATTATTGATGATTAATGTTTAGGAATACGTACAATATATAATCAATAAATAAGGCAAAAGTAAGGAAGAGAATGTCGCTAGCATTCCTCATAAATATTTTTTTTCATCTTATACATATGAAGATATACATGCATACACACATACTCAAACATGAGCCTACTGAAGAAGACAAAAACTTAAAAGTTATAATTCTAGCCAATAATACCTCCGCTAGTTTTAAATTGTGTAATCTAGCAGGAATTATGATCCTCTAATTAAATATTTTTATTTAATTAATTTGTAAAGATTTGAAGACATGTATATGATGGAAATAATATTAACAAATGATTAAGATTTTATTTTATTTTATGTTTTTTATGATCACACTAATCATATATAATAATGTTAAAAGATAAGGTAACGATAAAGTGGGTAGGAAAGCATTATTTCTTTAGCAGAACTTCTTCTATATAGTGAGTATTTATGCAATAAAGTTACCAATATAATGAGTGATCAAAAGAGAAATTATGGAAAAAGTATGTTTCGTGATCAAAATATCATGCGATACAAGTAACAAATAAAGTATGTATTTCGGCTTATTTTGTCTTTCTATATAGTGATTTTAATATTAATTAGTTATATTGTCTATAAACTGTTTATTATTTATTTTTCTCTGAAAAACTATCATGTATTTAATTTAATTGTATACATGAATTACCATATTTTCCTTTAGTTTGTAGGTAAAACATATAAATCATATTTATTTATTTTTTCTTATTTTATGTTAGATTTTATGTACTTGCATAACATTGAAATCAACCCACTATCATATAAGAATTTAATCTAATTTGTGAAACTCACTTGTTAATTTAAGTTCATTCTTGGGGCAATGTCCTAAGATCCTTAAGGTTTGATTAATTACAATTAGTTCAAGTGTTTTTGAACTAATACTTTAACCCATATATTGCACATAGTTTATTTGTTTTAAAAATGCTAATGTTAGTTTCATTTCAACTAAAAGGTTGAACTTTAGTTTTAAAAATGAGTTGTACTACTCTTACAGATTTTGTTTATAGACTCATGTACAGAAATATATGTAATATTACTGTTTATTCACATATTTTTCATTAAATGAGTTGATTTTGTATATTTACTCCCTCAATCACCTTATAATACATCAATTCATATACAAAAATTTGTATATAGAGTTTACAAAACTAATATTATTCTTTAAAAATCTTTCAATCTAAGTTTAGTTAGCCCAATATTGATAGACCATAATTAGGGGTGTTAGGATATATTCTTAACTATTTTGAAGAAAATAATATATTCTTAATTATTTTGAAGAAAATTATACTCTTCCCTTTTAATATACTTCTCTTTATGGAAAATGAAAATAAGAAATAAGTTAGACTAAGGATTTGACATCATTTTACATTCAAATATGTTTAAAAAGTAATATTAATTCCAATTATGAGTAATTGTATTTCCCTTTACATTTCAAATATTAAATCAAAAAATAAATTTACATATTTTAAATTCAAAAGCTATTTTATAATTTGACCCCAAAAGTGAAATCTCAGCTCCGCCCCTATGTATATATGTTCATTTTATAATGTGTCACATCCATCCTTGCAATTGACAACAGTGGTATTGGTACATGGGCGTACATGGTCGACAGTATTGCAGGCTGTAGATTTTCTTCAATGGTTGTTAGGTATTGTTTTGATATTTGTAAAATGAAATTAGGAAATGAAAATATATAGAGCAGTAAGGGAATTTTATATTTCATGACCATTTTCTAAAACAAATTCAAAGAATCGAAAATAATATAGTGTCTTCTGTAGAGTTTTTTTAGCCACTCAAATTTAAATTTTTTGATATATCAATCGTTTAAAAAAAATTAAGAAAGCGCTATAAAAGTGTTTTTCATTTTTTATTGCCCATTTTCCTTGTTAGAATCCTAATAATAAAACGATTTTCAATCCATATGGGATTGAAGAATTATTAATTACTTAGAAAATTAGCTTCCTAATTGGAAAATGAATCCAACTACTAAGTGATTGATGGAACTAAGAAAGCTTATTTAAAAAAAAAAATACTTGTTAATTAAGTATTCCTTATCCTAGTTGAAAATACCTTAGATAAGGTTTAAGCCTATATATATAGACTTGTATGTGAGAGCTAAAAGACACAATTACAAATAGAGAGAAAAGAGAGAGTCAAAGAAAGAATCTTTTCTTAAGCTTATCACTAGTCGTCTCCCATGTAGAAGTTGGAAGTACTTGGTGACAAAAGGGTATAGGGTTGTGTTCCTCAAGATTATCTTGGGAGATATTGCTCCATAATCCCATTATTTTAGTGAAAGTTAATTCTGGAGTTCATCCCGTGGACGTAGCAAGAAGCCAAACCATGTTAAATTCTTGTGTTCTATTTTTATCCTCTTTCTTGAATATTATTTGTGCTTGTTGAGTTATTTGGTTTTCCTATTATAATCCCAACATATCCATACAATGAATTTTATCGATCTCATGATAACATGGTAGAGTTAATTAATTATGAAACAAACAAGTTGAAATTTAAATTCTAAGATTTGTTGATTTTCTGCATTTGATGATTTAAAGTATTGCCTAAATATTGTAACCAGACCACCCCAGAGCCAAGTGATAGAAGTAAACGAAGAGAGGATCACATGGATTGATGACGTAGAAAGTTGTTGAGTTCATTACCAAATTTGTATCCATTTTTTCTCCTGAGTGTTGCCATACACCTATCATCTATATGATTGATATGATTCTACTTTAGTTTAGGAATACAATTACTCAGTCAATCATCATTATTGAGATCATTTTCTTTCCTTGTATATATGATTTACTTCTATACTTGGTCTTGTATCAACCTATAAATTGTCTTGTTATGGTATCTTGTAATAATTCATATCAATACAAGTCATTATTCTTTTTGAATGGTATCTGAGCCAAGCCGATATTCCATCTTTGTGTGAAATTCGTACAACGATCTATCCCAAACTGTCCACTCCAATCAATCTATCTCTATCTGTTGACTCCATTCAGTTGCTTTCTTTTTTTCCTCATTAGCTTTCACACTGCCTCAGATCTCACCACCAAACACTTGAGCTTAATTTATCCAAAATCGTGAGTTTTACTTTCAATTTTTGGTTGTGATAATCATTTCACATTCTAGCCATATTATTTCTCATTCCTTTTTTTTCGTATCGATTTCTCTTCCTGCAAATCTTGTCTCTCAAGCATTCATCTTTTCCACCTCCAGTTCTTTAATTTTTTTTAATGGAGAAGATTGATGTTTCTCAACCTATTCAAGTCATTTTAGATGGCCATAATTATACACCATGGGCCCAAGCCATGTGCAGTTTCTTAAAAGGAAGAAAACTATAGCGATATGTCACAGGTACTTACCTTGAATGAGTTCAACATAAAGAGGAATATGATGAGAAGTTCCTTGAGAGACAAGAAGATTGGAAAACAAAAATTATCAGTTTGTTACTTGGTTTTAGAATACATCTATGCCATCTATTAGTTTTCAGTTTGGCCGTTTTCATATTGCTTTATGGGATTTTTTGTTAGACAAATATACCACAACTGATTTGGCTCATCAATATCAACTTCTCAATAATCTTCGTCAGTTACATCAATCTTTAGGCCAATCAATCTATGGATTTCTTTGTCAAATGTAGTACTATCATTAGGATCAATTGACACTATCAGAACCTTCATGGTCATGATCTAATGATGCAACAAGTTTTTAACTTACAAAGATCGTCAATTTTTGATACAATTTCTCATGGCACTTAGTGACACTTTTGAATGGGTTTGTGCATCATTGCTTTATCACCAAACTCTCCCTTCTCTTGACATTGTTGTTATTGAACTTCTTTTTGAGGAAACTCGTTTGGGTGCTTATCAATCTCAACATACAAACACTATCATGGTTATTCAATCCTCGGTTCCTTAGGAGTGCAAATATTGTCTTGAAACTGGACAATTTATTTGTGATTTTCCCACCTACCTTTGTCGCCATTGTTGTAAGATTGGATCTAGATATTTTGCTAAAGATTATCCTATAGCTCATCATAAACAAAGTCATCCAGCAAAACGAAAAGGTAACAAAAAGGTACCCCCAAAAGTAAGTCTCATTTGTTAGTGATCTTAAGTCCATTCTTCAACGAGTCCTTTTCAAGTCCGATAATTCTTCAATTTCCACTTTAACTATTAATTTAAGTCATCCATCATGGTACTTTGATTCTACTTATTGTAATCATATGAGTTCAAACTCTAGTATATTTTCTTCAAAATATCGTCATTCTAACATGCCAGTTATTAATATTGCTGATGGATCTTCGATGCATGTTAGCCATATTGGCCATGTTTCTACTTCAACTTTAGATTTACCAAATACTTTCTACTCTACGTTCCAAAACTCACTTTAAATCTTCTTTTTGTTGGTCAATTCTGTGAACTTTGTCTTGATATTATTTTTTTTCTTCTGCTTGTTGTGTTTAGGTTCCACAAACGGGCAAGATTCTTAGGACAAGCTGCAGAGTTGGCTGTCTGTTTGAGCTTGTAAATCTTCATCTTCCTTCATCAATATCTAATAAATCCTAATATTTAGCCTCTCCTACAATAAAGCCAGACTTGAGTCTTTGGCATTTATGTCTTAGTCATGTCTCCTCTAGTCATTTACAACTCTTAAAACCTAATGGGTTTTTAGATACAGTTACAAATGAAAATCTTAATGTTTGTCAAGCCAACTTGTTGAAACTACTTTACCTTTTAACAATATTGAATCAATTTCTGTTGCTCGATTTGACTTATACATTCTAATATCTAGAGGCCTTCACCAAATCTAATTACCATGGGTGGTTCAAAATATTTTCTTATTTTTCTTGATGACTATTCTCATTTTTACATGGTTATATCTTATGAAAAACCTAACTGAAGTACCCACCACCTATCCATACTTTGCTGATGTGGTTAAAACTTAATTTTCTCGATTAATCAAAATCTTCTGTACTGATAATGCCAAGGAGTACAAGGATTCCAATTTTCAAATGTTTCTATGAGAAAATGGAACTGTTTCTCACTATTATCCTTATACGTCTCAACAGAATGGTAGAGTCAAAAGGAAACATAGACACATATTAGAAACTGTTCATGCTCTCTTAATTTTTGCCTCATGTCTAGAACGTTTTAGAAGTGAAGCTGCACTAACAATTGTTTATACAATAGATCGTATACCTTCTCCTATCATTGGTAATGTTTCAGCCAATGAACATCTTTTTGGTATTCCTCCTGATTATGATATTTTCGAGGTCTTTAGTTGTGTTTGTTTTGTCTTGTTCCAACCTCATGAATGCACCAAATCAGAACCTTGAACTCGTATTTGTTGCTTCTTGGGCTATGGTATTAAACACAAAGGTTATAGATGTTGGGATCCTATCTCAAAGCATTTTCATATTTCTTGTCATATTACTTTTTGGGAGCATAAAATGTTCTCCTTTATGTCCAAATTTGAAGTCCCTTGTATTTTACTCCCATTTCTTCAGTTATCATTATGTTTCATTGTTTCTTGTTGACATTGTTACAAGCCTAATTTCTGAAGCTTATTCAGATGTACTTGATACATCCACATTGCCTACTAATGAATCTATTATGACTGATGGATCCTATGCACAACCTAGTCAATCTAAATCTCCTCTTGTCCTTCCTCGCTCTACTCAGGTAAGAGAAATTCTAGTTAAAATTAAAGATTATCATTGTTTTTTACTTTCTTTCCGTGTATGAACCCCATATCTTATCATGAAGTTAGTACTAACCCTAATTGGCAAAAAGCAATGGCAAATGAATTACAGGCTCTTGAACGGACTCATACTTGGGACTTAGTTGATGCTCTTTCTAAGAAATCTATGATTGGTTGCAAATGAGTCCAAAACATCAAGTCAAGGTCTGATGGCTTTATTGAACGTTACAAAGCTTGTCTAATTGCTCAAGGGTACACTCATGAATATGGAATTGATTAAGGGAGGATATTTACTCCAGTTGCTCGACTTACCTCTGTATAAGCTTTCTTGCAATTGTTACTATTCAACATTGGAGTCTTTTTCAAATGGATGTTAAAAATGCATTCCTAATGGCAATAATGCTGAGGAAGTCTATATGTAGCCACCCTTTGGATACTAGCATCCTTCAAACAAAGTTTGCAAGCTTCGTCATGCTCTTTATGTTCTCAAACAAACACCTCGAGCTTGGTTTGCCAAATTTAGTTATGTTATTATAAAATTTGGATTTACTTCTAGGCCTTATGATTCTACCCTTTTTGTAAGCAAAGACTACAGGAGGAAGTATTCTTCTTCTTCTTTATATGGATGACATGATTATTACTGGTATTTCAGAACTCAAGCATTTTCTTAGTCAACACTTTGAGATGAAAGATCTTAGCGATCTTAGCTATTTCTTAGTTTAGAGGTTACTTCTAATATTGATGGGTATTATCTCTCTCAAGCCAAATATGCCTCTGAGCAACTTGCTCAAGCTGGATTGAGTAATAACAAAATGGTTCTGCTTCTTTAGAACCTATTGTTAAACTCAGTTCTTAGGTTAGGACACCACTTGATGATCTAATTCTTTATCAACAACTAGTTGGTAGTCTTGTTTATCTCATTATTACTAGACCTAATATTGCCTATGCTACCTACATCGCTAGCCAATTTCTATTAACTCCTTGATCTACACGTTTTGCAACTATTGTTCACATTCTTCAATACATCAAAGGTACTTTATTTCATGGACTTCATTTTTATGCTCATTCTAAGTCGTAATTACTGCCTGTTCTGATGTTGATTGGACAGGTGACCTAACTAATCGACGATTGACTATAGGCTTCTATTTTTCTTAGGAAACTTTTATTTCTTTGTGAAGTAAGAAACAAATTGTTATAGCACGATCTAGTACTGAGGCTAAATATCTTGTTATTGTTGATACCACCCAATAGCTTCTCTAGCTTTGTTGGTTACTTGAAGATATAGGAATCACTCATACTCATGCTACTTCACTTCATTGTGACAATCATAGTGCCATTCAAATTACTCTCAATGATGTTTTTCATAAGCGTACCAAGCATATAAAGACGGATTGCCATTTCATACGACAATATATTGTTTATGGTACTATTCAACTTATTTTGGTCTCCTCTTTTGATCAACCAACTGATATAGGGGTGGGCATAATTCCCTGATCCAACCTAAGGCGGGTATGATAGGGTAGGGAAGAAAAAATAACCGAAATTTGTTCTAATTTTGGTTAACTTGACATTACCTGACCCGATATCGGGTAAAGTAGTGCAAACTCGATTTTTACCCGACCTGATCATTTTTAATTAAAAAATTTTAATTTTCCATGTGGCATAATTTAATTGGATGTGTCAAAAGAGTTATTTTAGAGCTCGCCACATCTAATTACCATATATACATATACATACATACATACATACATACATACATATATATGTATATTATAACTCTGTCCTCACTTTTCAAAACTAGCAATCCTGTCACTCTCTCAAGTTCAACGTTTTGCCTAATTCTCTTCTTCTCACCTGACTTCAAAGCGTCAGCATTGTTTTCTGATCACTATCAACCTCAAAGGCCGATAGTGGCTCTCCACCTCCTTCGTTTGATTCGTTTGTCTCTTTGACCTTTTGAGACAGGTAAAGTTCATTTCTTTATAAAGCCGAAATTTTGAATAAGCACATTATTTCCATTGAAGATGGAAAAATGGAAAATGTTTGTTCAAAGTTCTTTACTTCATAATTCCTATTATTGCTTTTTCTCTTTACAGTGGTCATGCTGGTCACTGATTTTTGATTTTTTTCCCTTCTGGTTCTGACTAATGGTTGCCATTCAATGTCGTAGATGATAAATTGATATCTCCATGCATGTGCAAAGGAACTCAGCAATTTGTTCATCGTTCATTCCTTGACCATTGGCGTTCAATTAAGGTAACTAGTAACTACTATTCTTCTTTATGTTTTATTGGGTGGGTAGGTTTGTTTATATTTGTTGATCTTTTAGCTCTTTCACAAGTCATGAGTCACTCTGTTGTGAATTGCAATATATTATTGTATGAAATATTTAGCTCTTTAGCTAAACGGTTTTGTGGTTTTCCTTGGTTAATTTTTTTTTATTTAATTGATTAAATTTGATCAATAGATAAGTTTGTGTACAGTGTAGATATTAAGTGTTATTAGTTAGTTAATTTGTCAATCGTCTAGGTGTGTACATAAAATTTGAATATTCTTATGATTGTTTTTAATAATTATAACACATAACTACTATTGTCAATAATTTTCATTCATTTATTTATACAATAAATTAATCTTATATATATTTAGATCAAAGTCAGAAGATATATGTATATATATCACAAGTATTGTCTTCTATTAATATTTGTTGGATCCCTCTTTGAGTGAGCTACTTTAATGTTTTAATATTTGTTTTCAAATATGCATCTTATAGATATAATTAATAAAAATTATATATCATGAATTTTTTTTTTCTATTCATAATTTGCAGCATGCATGTGTTGATTGCTCACAAAAATAAAATTGAATTTAAACTCTAAATAATTTCTTATTTATGCTTAAATATGCTCCAAACCTGCATTGTATCTATATATTGCAGTTTTATCCATAAATTGAGAGGTTAACCAATTTCTACTTTATATAAGAGATATCATGTGACTAAGCTTTAATTCCGTGCTTATCAATATGAAAAGTATAAATTATTCAACCTAATATTTGTGATGAGGATGAGAAATTTGTGGGTTAATTATTAAATATGTTACTATCTAACTGAATTATAAATTTGTTAATCTGGAGTGCTATTCCATTTATCAGCAAATTAGATATGGAAGTTAATTATTAAATATGTGCTCCAATCTTCCTTGGCAGTTAATTACTTATCTAATTGCATTTTTCCTTGGCAGATAATTATTAAATATTTGCTCATTCATTTATCTCTCACTCACCAAGTTAACTTCGGCCTCAATCAAGTGAATACAAATCATTTTACATATCTGATGATTTTGCAGCAATCGGTGCTTCGTTTCTCTTTTTGTCAACATTTGTACTAGAGCCAAATAAATTATTGTTTCTCTTTTGTTGGATCAAGGTTTAAATGCTATTTTCAGAGTGTGAACCTTTTGTTGATTATTTTTATTTTGTATTTTACCCTTTCATAGGAAGGATTTGCTTTCTTGCACTGCACAACCTACAAGCTACAAAAAGCAGTTCCAACTTCCATCTTCGGGTTGAATTATTTAAGGATAACTCTTGGCGCACAATAAAATTTAGACTTTTTGTGGCGAGCGACGTCATCTTTGTTTTTTTGATCGAACAAACTATGAGTCATCTTAATTTTTTATCCCATAGAAAAGGGCATAAGAGATACCATTTCTTTGATAAGTAAGTAAAAATTAATTTGAGTTTATTAGAGCTTTTATAATCTGTTAATTTTTTGACTAGTTACTGCCACTTCCATTACTAGATATCACTTATTATAGTAAATATAGTTAGTGTTGTTAGTCATAACTTTAGGAATTTGATAATTGCATAAGATAAGATTGTTGTCTTACATTCAAAAAATTTTCAAACTATTGCAAACACAGTAATTCTATTAAGAAGATTTTTTAATTAAGTGTATGCTTTAATAAACTATTAGTTAATTAAGATTGGGCTTACTTGCATGTGAATAGATACTGTATAGAATCAATATAAGCTTGTTCGATATAATCTGTTTAGGGATGCATTTAATGTATTTAAATTGCTTGTTGGTTGCATTGGAGAGCTATATGGTTCAATTTATTTTAATGCATTTAAAATGCTTGCTAGTTGTATAGATTGCTTGTTGGTTCAATTTTATCTTAATGCATTTAATACGCTTGTTGGTTGCAAAGGACTATTTACACTTTTTATTCATGAATCAACTAATTTTATTTTAATGCATTTTTTTTTCAGTTATGGCTCCCAAACTGGTTCCCCAAATAATGCTCAAGCATATGAATTCACTAGTCAAGCAACATCTTTAAAACCTAAGAGAAAGAAGCCTTAAGTTTCAGTAGTATGGGATCATTTTAAAAAAGTTATTGGGAGTAGATGTGTATGGAACTATTATGGGAAGAGTTTTGCTTCAGACAGTATAAAGCATGGCACCACTAACTTGTGGAAGCATTTGAATGTGTGCCCCAAATATGTTTTGAGTAAACAACATGCAAAGAAGGACGAAAAACAAAAACTTCTTTTTTTGTGGCAAAAATTTAGAGAGTGGGATGTTTACCAATTTTTAATCTATTGGATTTGATAAATGAAGCAATTGGAAGAGCACTTGTGGAGATGGTAATTATAAATTAATTACCATTTTGATTTGTTAAGAACAAAGGATTTCACCATCTTATGTGGTTAGCTTGTCCAAAATTTGAAGTTCTCTCACAAAGAACAATTGCACGAGACATTTTGAAGCTTTTGTCAGTGAGAAAAAAGCTTTGAAGAACTATTTCAAGGCAAAAAAGGTTAAGGTTTCCCTCACTACTTACATTTTGACATTTATTCAAAATATTAGCTCTATGGTAATCACTGCATATTTTGTTGATCATTCTTGGATGTTACAAAAAAAAAATAATTTTGTGTTTTTCTCAAGTTACTAATCATAGAGAGGAAACAATTGAAAAAATTGTTGAAGGTTGTTTAAACACTTGGGTTTTGGAGAATATCTTCACAATTATAGTTGATAATGCAAGTGCAAATGAAATAGCCATCAACAGTTTGAAGAAGAAATTAATGAAGAATTGGAAAAATAGAGGGATGATTCTAGAAGAGAAGTACTTACATGTGCGTTTTTCTATACATATTGTAAACTTTATTGTAGGTGAGCGTTTAAAAGAGCTTGATCGATCCATAGCTAGCATTTGAAATGTTGTAAGATATGTTAGATCTTCTCCTGCAAGGTTACAAGGTTCAGAGATTTTGTCAAGCATGAGAGGATTCAATACAAAGGGAATTTAGTGTTAGATATTCCCACAAGATGGAATGTGACTTTCTTGATGTTAGATAGTGCTCTACGATTTCAAAAAGCCCTTGAATGGTTGGAGGAGGAGGATGGACATTATCTTAATTCTTTTCTGAGGAGAAAAAGGTAGGGCCTCCTCAAACAGATGATTAGGAGAAAGCTTCTATTTTTTATAAGTCTAATTTTTACACATTATTTACACCTTTTTTCTTAGGTTTTCTATCTCCCTTTTTGTGTTTAATTGATGAATTTTGTCTAACTTTGTATGAATTCTACCTAAAGGAATATTAGGATTTGAACCCGATTAAAGGAAGACAAAGTTCTACGATGTTGTGTCTCATGTGGGAGGGCAATTTCGGTTGGCTTATGGGTGAAAATAAGCTAAAAAGGAAAGTGAATGGTTGACTATTAATTGGGAGCATTTGCACTTTCGGTGGAGCACCCAAGAGATATAAAATGAAAATCATTTTTATTCTTCTCTTGGCAAGACATCCCAGCAAAGGGTTCATTAACTTGGGGAATCAATTAAAGCTAGTTCACAAGCGTAATTGAAGGCCAAAGTAATAATAATTCTTCTGGAATCCAAAGGAAAAGCGATGAGCATGTTTTCTCTCTTGTCGGCTACGATTGGGAAGAAAAAGAAAGAATTCATTCAAGCAAGAGGCATTTGGATCTGGAAAGAAACTTCTTAGAGAGGACAGACTGCTTGATCACAGGGTTAGCACATCATCAACCAAGATTCAGCTTCAACAGCTAGTTCTTTCCCTTTCTTCACTTATGTTTAAGAATATGCGTAAAATGATATTTCTGTGCAACATGAATTAATTTTCCTTTTCCAGGGTAAAGATGTAGCTGAATTTTAATGTTCAATTTCTCTTGATCTTAATTGATTGATGATTATTTCAATTTATGTTGAGTATTTCATTTTACGTTTAAAGCTTGTGATTACTTGGCCAACAATTGCATGATTTAGGGATTAAAATTGAGACTGAGAGGTGATATTAGAATATGTCATTGTATGAGATACCATAAATTGACATGAGATAGAGATATGAATGTAATTCGTGCAACCTTATAGATTTCTTATACTCACTGGGTATTAATAGTGAGTTAAATGAGATAGATACGTGATTCTAATATATTAATATATATTGTTGTTACTTGAGAAAGAATAACAATTAAATTGGTGAAATTGGTTGGCAACGTAGGAATAATCATTGGTTTATTAAAGTAGGGAAATTAAATTGATTAATTTTGGTGAAATTAGATCCCTAGATTTTTAATTATTAGATTCCTCTCTCCATAATTTTTATGGGTGTCCGTAATGTTAATTTTAGTTAATCAAGATTTGTTTAATTTTACCAAAACCCAATTCTCTTTTATAATTATTTAAATTAAATAGAGGTTATCACAATTTTGGTATTTAGTAGCAACAGTCCTCACGGGATGACACATGTATTCTCATTTATTAGTTGTCCACAATATTGTATACTTGCGATTTTTAAGTAATATTTTTTGAGCGATTTTTGAAGATATTTTATGAGATAACTCTCAAGTCTAGTTCTTCTTTAATTCCTACAGCCCACATTTTATTTTATGAGATGTGACAACTTTAGGATTATTTGAGTGATTTAGAGCAACAAACAAATGGCATTTTATGTGCTATGGCAAAGAATATGAAGAAGTTTGATAAATATTGGTGTTCATTGGATGTCATAAGTCACATGTTGCTCATTGCTATTGTTCTTGATCCTAGGGCTAAGTTGAGGAATGTGACTTATGCTTATAAGCAATTTGTGGTCTTAGTGAGTCTAAGGAGAAAACATCACATATTAAAGCATTATTATATAAACTGTATGATTTGTATGCTTCTTTTGAGAATGACAGGACTTCTTCAAATGAAATGGTAAGTGAAGATTCCTCACCATCTATGTTAGTTGATCTTGATCAATATCAAACTTCTCAATTCCCTACACCTAAACAAAATAACAGTTTCTTAAGGAAAAGCAATTGGAAGGGTCATCCCATGAAGTGGAGAAGTATTTGTCTCATCCAATAGTACAAGGAAAACAAGATAATTTCGAAATACTAGATTGTTGGAAGATAAATACGACAAACTTTCTTGTTTTAGCCAGAATAGCAAGGGATGTATTTGTTATTCCTATCTGAACCATGGCTTTCGAGTCTACATTTAGTACGGGCAGACGCATTCTAGACCAATTTAGGAGCTCATTAACTCCTAAAATAGTTAAGTCATTAATCTGCTCACAAAATTGGATTACTTATACATTATGTGATGAAATCTTCCTAATCTCGAAGTCCGATGAAAGTAAAGATAGGGATCATGTGGTGTTTGGTAAATCCAAATCTACTGTGTCAGGTAAAAATAACATTCAATAGTCATTTCACTTCTATATTATATTATGTAGTGATTTCATTAGATTAATTTTATAACTTTTCTTTTTGTATTTGTCAATGATAAAGATGTGTTTGGATCTACTACAACAACATTGGAGCAGTTAGACATTGAAGCATGATTAATGAGTTGAAGGAGTAGGTAACCCCATAATCTGACCTTACTGAAATATCAATACAAAAAACATCGAACTAGTTTTGTTATAAATTATAATTGGTATTGTTGTGCTGACTTGTTTAGTTAAAGTATGTTGCTTTTGAATTCTGATTTGTTTTATTTATTTATTTATTTTTGTGAAAGGTTGGATCCTTTAATTGGTTAGAACTTCTGTTCTTGTGGAGTTAGAACTTGGAGTTGGGGTTTCAAATGTGGGAGTTTGTAGAATCTAAAGTTTGTGGACAGTTCAAATTCTCATATTTTGCTTTGCTTAACCGTAATGGAGTTTGCTTCATCTCTTGTAGTTGTTGTTTTTGTTTGTTTTAAGGAATTTTGTTTATTTACTCATGAAATTTTATTCATGATTTTGTGGGGTTTGTTCTTAAGTTCTTATTTTATACTCTATTGTTGTATTCTTGTTGTCTTGTTGGTATGTTACTTTGATTTAATTTGTTGTCTTGTTGAAACTAGAAAGATTGGTAGTGGCAACTGTCTTGTGGAAAGTGGAAAGAATGTTATGGTATACTGCCAACTAAGATTCCGTATAGTGTAGATGTTTCTATTAATTTTATTTTTTCTGACTTGTGAATTTTGCTTTTTATGACTTGGGAATTTTTTTTCTGTTTATTAATTTTGTTTATTATGATTTTTGCTAAATTTTGTTTTTCATTCTAGAGTGGAAGCATGGCTTGGTTGGCCTTTATTTTTATTTATTTGATTTCTTCCAGATTGTTTTTTTTAATTATATTGATTATAGACTTTGTTTTCTGTTTTGGAATCATGGCCTACTTGGGCTTTATTTTGATTATATAATTTTTGTGTTTGATGGGCTTCATTTTCATTACATTTCCTTTGTCAAAGGTAAATGGGCTTCAACCCAAAAAAAGAATCAGGCAAAGATGATTTTCTAAAAATATAAACAAGGGATTTTAATTAAAAGATAATATAAGCCCAATTGAAAATAGCATCAAAACAAAACCTAGCACAACCCAACATACCCTAATCGACATGACGACCATCGGTATCCTTTAGGTAGTTTAAAAAATATACCTGAATTCGGTTTTAATTTCTCAAACCCAATGAATACTCAAGTATGGTAGGTATCCCTAAACCCAACCCGAGCCGAAGAGTGTCCACCCCTAAGCTGATATCTTTACTAAGAGTCATTCTCCAAGGAAATTTTGCGAGTTAATTTCCAAACTCAAGTTAGCTTCTACATCACTTACTTGAGTTTGAGGGGGGATGTTACCGTGTACATATATACATACATACATACATACATACATACATACAAATATATATATATGTGTGTGTGTGTGTGTGTGTGTGTATGTGTGATTCTATCAAATATATAATTGATATGATTCTCTTTTAGTTTAAGCATACAATTAGTCAATCAATCATCGTTATTGAGATTATTTTCTTTCACTGTATATATGATTTACTTCTATGCTAGTACCTGTATCAACCTATAAATTGACATGTCATGGTATCTTGTAAATATACAATTCATATAAATACAAGTCATTATTCTTTCCACACCAAGGATATTTTGGCAAACTAGCATGCAATATTAATTATTGATGAGCTCTCTAATATATTACTGTTGATATGATTTTTTGAAGTTAATATTCTCGAGAAGTTGTCTGGAAGGAAGACAAAAGGGGGAAGATGAATTAAGTTAGCTCCTAATATTGCGTTGTGTCACCCTTTTCTCTTCCCTTCGTGTTGAGGAGAACTTTCACATGCTTGCAGGTTTGAGTATCATTTCAAATGCATGATCTCCATTCCAGACTTCAGCTTTGGAGCATCAAAGAAAGCGGCCTTAATTTTTCTGCTCCCCACGGCAGCTGGCCCTTATATATACACACACACACACGCACACAACTTACTACACATGCAGAGACTTTGTGTTTATGCTCGGTTAATATGACAAAGATTGCTCAAAAAAGGACCACCATGCTACTTCCCTAATTATCAATAGCCATGAGATGAGCGCGTGGGCGCATCGCACTTCAGCATTTATTGACGTGAGTTCGATATATCTTGATGCATTACACGCTTTTTTGAAAAGTATAGGCACCAATTCACCACCAACACCCACCACCAACCACCCCCACCCTCGGGGCCGTTTCTTTATTTTTCTTTTTCTCG
The DNA here is from genome assembly GCA_013180625.2 of Boswellia sacra. Classification (NCBI taxonomy): domain Eukaryota; kingdom Viridiplantae; phylum Streptophyta; class Magnoliopsida; order Sapindales; family Burseraceae; genus Boswellia; species Boswellia sacra. The sequence goes on along the minus strand of SNVD02001107.1, from coordinate 29,656 downwards.
CCGTGCATTTGATTACAGTTACACAACAATTAGATCTCTTCCCAGCAATCCCCCACAACTTAAACAATAGCTATCAGTACAGCTGACAGCACCACCCGAATGACTAGACCATACAACACAAAACCTACTTTCGATTTCCTTAGATTTTAATTCTTCCCAATTATATATCAAACAAATTAAATAGCCACTAGTCAACACCGTTACTAAGGAAAGTTCGACTGAGTCGTTAGATTTTCTTACCAGATTCAGGACTCTATATGTTTTTTCCGTAACAATTCGATATAAGTGTACTACACGCATATGGACTGGCTAATTTGGTTAGGCCCAGTCAAATTAAGACTAGTTATTTGAAGACGTTGATTCGATCCGATTATTACATTTTGTATCTGTTAGTATTTTATGGGGTATTTGTTTTGATAACTGAAAAATATTTTCTAAAAATGTATATTTTTTAATATATTTTAAATTAAAATCAATAATATCTCTTTTTCAAAATTTAAAATAAAAAGAAATTCAAGATAAACTACGTAATCTTACTAAATTTTAAAAACAAAAATAAACACAACCTTAATAGCTTGTACGTGATCAATCATCATCATTTTATTTGTCCTTTTTATAGTGATTTCTATTTTAACAATTGACTTAAATTTCGCCACAAAAGAACATTCCACATTTCTTATTAACTACACATCAATATAGCACGGAAATAGGCATCAGGAAAATACAAAATTTGTTGATCTCAAGAGTAAAACTTTCAATTGCATGCAAAAGCATGACTAGATATTGAAAAAGCATCAATTGATATTTGATAATCTCAAAATACGGTAGTGAGTCAATTGGAAATTATTCTTACAACAATTGTAGGAAGCAAATTGGAACGTATATATGCTTTCTCTTTATATACTGAAGATTACAATTTTCACTAGCATGCAGCTTTATGTATCATCTCAAATGCTTTCTCTATGCATAACTTCAATTTCTGAGCATCAATGAAGCCCTTTTCTGCTCCAATAGCAACCCTCAGCTGCCCCACATAACTCACTATTGCTATGCAAATACTCTGCAATTAATAATCGCACTAAAAGAATGTTACATTTTATATTTCTTGTCCTTCCTTTTCGCATCAAATTAATTTGGCCAACATCTTGAAGAAGACTAATTCTAAATATTTATTACTATTTAAAAGAGAGGGATTTTTTTAAGTAGAATAGATGTAAAAAGGTATAGAAGTAAATGGTCATAATTTTATTTTAACAAATTAAAACATGCAGAAGTACATATATATTTAAAAAGAAAAAAACTGTCTTCTACTGAAGTATCTAATCTTAATTATTTAAAAATTAACTATTTTCAAATTACACAATTAAGTAAAAATGTTTAATATTAAAAATATTTTATAAAATTTTTTTCTGTGATCTTATATTTTAAAGAATAGATGTTTTGACTTGGGGATTAGGGAGCGGGGAGGAGTCTTTTAAGTGTCTTTTTTACAACTAAAAATAAGATGTAAATTTTTAAAGCAAGTGTTAGAAAAAAAAAATTATTGAGAACAATTTAAATTTGAATGTTTTTCCTTTTACATTTTTGTAGGAGTGATGGTTAACTTAGCAGTACTTAATTTGGAACTAATTAAGTACCTGAGGTGCACCAACCACCGTGAAGTACATGCCTCTAACCGGATGATTGGCCAAAGCCATCCGTTCCACTGGACCGATGAGATTTGTGATTCCCATACTTGCGTTCTTTAAAGTGCCATGGATAAATCTACCTACGGCCTGTGACATCAAAATGCAAATATATAGGAAGAATCCATTAATCCTTCTGTAGACAGAAGTAATTAAATTTGAATACGGTTGTAGTACTTAATTAAAAGATCTTCAAATACTTTGAATCTACAATCACATCTCCTCACATTAATTATTTATATATGCACCATTATTTCTACAAAAATTAAACCGTCAAAAATTTTATGTCATCTTCAGCAGAAGATATATTATACGTACTTCAGGGCCTTTAATTTTCTTCACAATCTCCAGAAGATGAGCAGTGAGGTAAACAGCTAAAGAATCTTTCTTGCCATTAAAGATCCGTTGTGCTTTTAGGACAAATTCAAGTGGATTTGAAGACTTAGCATCAGTTAACTTGGGAATAGATACATGCAAGAAAGCAAAATGATTCCCCCAAGGTGTTTTGGTGTTAGGCTTAACCATATCTTCCACTGACTCGTAGCTTCGAAACTCCCTTGTGTTAAGCAACACTAGAGCTGTAGACTCTGCTTTGCTGGAGATCGAATTCTGACTCATTTCTTCAATATACAACCGAGTGCCCAAGAAGATTACTCCAGTAACAACATCATTAACAGTCTGTCATGATCAATAGAAAAACAAGAAGAATAGTAGGACCAAAAAAAGAATAAAATAAAAAAAATTGTGTAAACCAAACAAAAAAAAAATTGTCAAAGAAATAGCTATATTCAATACACTCAATGTGCTGTAGCCGCGTCCTTTATTCAGAGGACACAGCGCAAATGTCAACTTGATTAATTTATAAAGCGCCGATATGGCAGCCGCAGGGGCGCGCGAGCGCAATAACAATCAAAATCACCGCAGTTATTTTAGCACTACTATTGGAGGATGCACAATTTAAAACTTGCATTGAATTTTCCATCAAACTATGGCATATCAGATGGCTGTCGGACAACTGGCCACACTCCTATAAGGAATTAATTTTTCTGGCTAAACTACCTGCACCTAATCAATTCGCTCATTACATATGGCTAGCAAATTAAATTCAAGAGTATAATATTATTGATTAATTAAAAGAATATTAAAACAAATAAATATAATAAATCAAAACGACTTACAAATAATAAAATCTAGAGTATGATATATGATATTATTGATTAATTAAAAAAATTAAAACAAATAAATATAATAAATCAAAACTACTCATAAATACTAAAATCCATGAATATATGATCATAAAAGTTCAGGAGAGGATCCTTATTTCAAACAAAACAAATTATATGTACCCACTTTTTTCTTTTTTTACTTTAGCATCAAACTCTAACTGCAAAAAAAAAAGAAAAAGAAAAAAATGATAATAATAAATAAATAAATAAATAAAATCAAAGTTTTAGATATATATCTTGCATGTATCTACTAATGGCTCATACTACCCCATTATGATAGAAATTTTAAGAGTAAAACTATCGATAATTCTAATTCTTATGATCAATGATCATTGAAGAGATCCTCAGCACATATTTAATATTAATGATTAATATCACTGTTATATCAATTGTATTTGAAACTATGTTAAATGAAAGATTAATGTGGATTGTGATATATCATGGTCACTATGGCTATCCCAAAATTTTACTTTAGATTTTCACTTCATAAATTTCTATTAATTTTAAGGTCTCAGCTATGCTAATGATATTTTGACTCCTAGAAAATAGAGTACATATCTTAGTGGACAAAGATTTTCTGTTAACCTTATTTTTACTCCTTTTGTTTTTACTATATTTAGAAGTGTGTGTGTTTTTTCTACCAGATTTTCTTCTTAAATATATTTTTATTCTATTCTTTTAAAAATATTTTTAAAAGATCTATCATTCAATTGATAATAGTAATAGATCATCAACCGTTCTGTAAGACTGGCCCTAAGGAGGGCGTGGAGGTAGATCTGTCATATATCTATCTATATAGCAAATTGATAACAAATTAATAGAAGCGATCCATGTAATCTAGATTAAACAGGAAACTGAAATCGATTAACCATACCGCTCCAACGTTAGCCTTAATTTGCTTGATGTGATCAAGAGAGAAAGTCATTGTTGCCATTGTGATTGGCAGAAACTCAACTCCATCCACCCCAGACCTTATTGGAGTTTGATCATCTTCAATAAGAGTACTCTTTGTTATGCTCCAACAGAAATCTGATAAAGTCTTTGGAACCACAGAGAAAATCTTGGGCAAACTTCTGAATATGTTGTTTTTGTCACCTTTCCCTCTATTGGGTTGTAAATGAACAGAAGGAAACGTCAAGGGAAGAGAGGGATTATCTGCCCTTTGTAAACACGAAAGAAGAGCTCCCATTAAAGAGTAGCCATCACCAAGCGAGTGGTGAAGCTTGAATATTATAACGCCGGCTGCGGTGGTTGTAGGATATTTTATTACATGGATTTCCCATAAAGGTTGAGTTTGTGGAAGCTGTTTGATTCCTATATCGGAGATGTATTTTTCAAGGTATTTGTCATAAGATTCTGGTGACAGTCCAGAGGGGAAAATGGGCACATTTACGTGGTCTTCGAGATTCTCCTTAACCTTCTTCCATTGTTTCCCTCCATTTTCGTCCACGACCTGTTGATAAATCTCCACAGCTTATTTTAGTTTCAGACTAAAGTACAAAAGAAAAAATATTTAATATGATGATCACAGAAAGAAATATCTCTGAGAATAATCTTTAATATGATTGTCATTAAGAAGGGCATGAAGCGCTTTTGTTTTCAAGTGTAATTGTTAATCACTATATAAATAAACATGAATCCAAGAGTACCATGATGGAGGAGAAACGTGGGTTGATGGGGAGAAACACTTCCCTGATCAACTTCATAACCGGAATATCGTCGATTGGCACTTCAAATTCAAGAACCGCGATAATAGAAAGCGAAAGAGCTGAGCTGTTTAAGTATTGGCCTGTAGGACTTACTGGTTCTTCCAGCTCCATTGTAGCGTTTTGCTTCTCTTTCCGCTACTAAAGGCAATATATATATATAGACTGGAATTTGGCCATTGCTTATCTCGTACAAAAGGCAACACATTTTATTACCGGGCACTTAATAATGTACTTTGGGGTCAATTATTTCGCATATTCACTTTATCATTTTCTTTATAATGATTATTTTAATGATTATTATATATTAGCTAGAAAATACATTTATATGTATTTAATAAATAACAGCAACTTGTGTCAAAATGTCAACATCTCCTGCACTTGTTAGCTGCATTTGGCCTGAAGGCCCTAGTTCTATTTTCTTAAACTTTACATCTACAAACTACATATTACTGTCGGAAAGACGTTGTTTAGCGTGGACTAAATTAATAGATATATGGACAAGAATACTATTATTATTAATATTATCTTTATGATCAATAATTATATAAATCGTTAAAGAAATGAAGTAATAATGAGATGTTAAGAAAATATTTATTTATTTAGCAACCCTTCTCCTATATAGTAAGTTACTTATGTAGTCTCATACTTGATAAAAAAAGTGTTGATCTTTCGGTGGGTTGAGTTCGATTCATACATGGTACCAAAGCGGAGTCTGACTTAGAAAACGGTCAATTACGACATATAATCTTTTTGAATTAAGTAATTGATTAATAATATTTTAAGATATTTATAATTATAAGAAAGTGCCGCACGGTGACGAGCAAGACGGAGACGAAATCATTAATCAAGTGGTTGGGGACTGGACATTTAAGTGAAGCGACATATATAAATTTCCACCTGCATAAGCCAGTAGTGGTGCAAAGATCTAGTTTTCTATTTGGGAGGCGTGTGGGTATCGGGAACTAATAAATATTAATACGTATCAATAAACTAACAGGCATTAATGATCAAGCATGACAGAACTATCTTTGAAAACGCATGGTTGCAACTGGAGGATGGTGCTCATTTATGCATTCGTCTAACTTATTGAAGAGAGAAGTACTCCCATATCTCATGAAAACTAAAAGCTGCAAATAAAGTAGTCATGTTAACACAATAAACGAAAATTGCAGCACAAGACAAGATTATACCGTTGCCTTTAATTTCTCTCCGAGAAACACTTAGGTGAGACAGTCTTATCACCTCATCCTTGTTGAAGTGTGGTTCAACCAATAATTGAATGTCACGTAATATACACGTTAACAAGTAACCAAAACCCTATTTTAATATTTTATTTTTTACTATTTTATGTTTGCCGCTTTTTTTCCTGTAACAATCGCTTTCAGTCTCAACAATGTTCTCCTATCCGTGGTGGTTGCAATCCGCCGACAACTGGTAACTATAAAAATAACCATCTTCAGCCAACCGACACGCAGTAAGAGCAACCCCCTGTCGTAGGTCCATCGGAACCCAGAGGGGACCCCACTCATGCCCCCTTGGTGTCACCCCCATTGTTATCTCTTTCAGAAAAAGACCGCTGTCAACACATTTGAGAAATATTAGTAAGTTTTTATTCTTTGTATGCTCACTTAAGCTTTAATTAATTGTCTATGATGCAGCAATTTTTTACACTCTGTTTCTTCTTCTTTGCCCCTGTTTTCCTCCAATTCTCTGTACATTGTTGTCATGATAATATCGTCCTTAATATAACATGCAATGTGGTGTACGTTTTGCATCTAATATGGGATTGTGCATTTTTACCTTGTTATGTTCTCTTCACACTTTGGAATCTTTAATTGCTCAACCTATTGAGGAAATCTGGAATTCTTTAATCATATAATGCATAGGTATCATACGGGTAAAAGTCTTGGACTCTCGAATTCTCATCATTATGCAGATCTGCAATTGGGTTGCCAAGCGTGTAACCTGGTTTGAATATACTGGTAAGAATTTCATTTAAATTTGATAGAAGTACTTAATAGATGTGAGTAAACATATTATTGAAAACCAAAAAGCAGTTATTTTAATATATGAATAACTAAACATGTATCTGCAGATTCAAGAGTGGCGTGTGTTTAGCCATGTTATCTGAACAAAATAATAGATGAAAATTTAGGCAAAAACCTCACTTGATACTTATAATAAAAGAATATATATAGTATAAATTTTATTGCTTCCAGTAACTAATAATGTTAATAACTCGATAACATTAGTCTAATTTTTAAGACATAACCTTTGATGACTATACTGTTTTTCTACTCTAATATGATCTAGGAATGTTTATAGTACTACTTTACACAATTAATGATCCCACCACATAATGCATATGTTATTATAATTAATTAATTATTGATGTTGTTCTTACATATTAACTTCTTTTTCTACCGTATGATTTTACTTTATTTATTAGTAATAATATTTATTTTTTATATGTTTTTGATAGATTGATTCACCTAATCGATCAAAAACGAAAGTCTAAAAAGAAAAGATAGGATTGAAACATATGAGGGAAAACAAGATGGAGAACTCAACGTGGGAATGCAAGAATACTCTGATGCAGAAGCTTTTAACTCGTCATTTAATTACAACAGTTTGCTAGCTTCACAATTAAATAACAAGGTTTATCATTTTAATTTTATAATTCATGTTGATCATAAATTGGCTAGACAATAAATGATATATTTTTTTATTCTTTTGTGGGATAATTTGAAATTGTCGCATAGACATGGTAACTTGAGTGATGTAGGACAAATTAGGAATAGATTATGGATTTTAATTTTGATTTTAGGGATTTTAATAAATTAAGGATTTTGACTATTATTAGGAATTTTAACTTCCTAAATTTTATTTCTGATTTCTATTATTGTTTTTAAAGGATAGCCTTATTCACATCAAGTACATGGAGACTTGGATGAACAGTGCATGAATAGTATTTTTCATGCTCTCAAATGACACCGGTGGAATTACTGTTCATTCTGCCGGTTTTGCGAGTCAGGCTTTGAAATTTACACATATTGTAAATCGAAGCACGCTAATCAAACTTTCCTTCTTGAGCCATTCGAGATTTCAACCGGAAAACGTTCAAATCTGCAGAAAAAGAGAATCGGTTTTCACTATTCACTACCGCGGAGCGGCGAGTGAGTAGTTACCGCTGGCTTGGTCGCCTTCATCTCAGCCCGATCTGCAAATCTTCCTTCAGCGTCGAAACCTGTTTCGTCCGTCTTCAGCCCCGTTCACGGAGTTTTTATATACTGTTCATTGCCGTTTTCTGTCGGACGGCGAGTGGACCGTCACCTCCGCCACAAGGGTGTAGATCAAGAAAGAGCGATTAGCTTTCCCTTCTGCAGTATCATCGAATTCCTAGTATTTCTCCCGAAAATCGCATTTTTATTTTCAAAAATACTATTCACGACAGCGTCGGTACTGTTCATCCGGTGATACTATTTATCGATCCTGCCAGGTTGCTCCTCGGCCTATTACATGCATATTTGCTTCTTGGACGACTCCTAAATTCCTTGCGGATAATTAAATCTAAGGAGCGAAGTGAACAAGAATTTCTCATCGGTTTTTATTTCATGCCTGTTTTCGGTGACTGGTTTGCACTTCTAATTCCTTTGACTCACGTACTATTATTGCTGAGTTTTGCTATGGAATTTTATCTGGATTGAATTTTGTCGACTTGAATTTAATTGTTATATTTTTACTTGTCCTGTCAAACCAGCATTTCCCACCATGTCCATCAAACCCACATCGAACACTACCAACCAAACACAACCCTTACATCATACTAACCGATCACGCCCACTAACTAAGACCTCCTTCCCCACCAACCAACCTCCTCCCCCACCTAACAATGCCAAGAGCAAACTTCCTCAAACTCAAGGCTCTTGGGCTGATAGGGTCCGATTAACTGAGGCAAGAACCAGATTCAATCTTGACTCGGTAACCCAGAAGGTTCCGGGTTTTATTCTTGAATTGCCAGATGAGTTGATCGATGATGATGCATCCGAGTGGTTGCATTGTATCGTGGGTTTTTTTCCAGGCTATGACATGCCTTTTCATACTGCACGGTCCATTGCCATGCGTGCTTGGAAAACTAGCGGATTGGAGGATGTTCGTTCCACTGGAACGGGTTTTTTGATTTTTCACTTTAGGACCGAGGATGAGCTCCATGATATTTTAGAGAGAGGGCCATGGATGTTTGGCGGGAAGAACATTATCCTGCAGCAGTGGAATCCACACTTCTCTTTTGATAAAAATCGGATTTCTAGGATTCCGGTTTGGATTAGACTGCATGGACTGCCTTTTCTATTATGGTCAACCAGGGCTCTTAGCAGCATTTCTAGCATGGTCGGGAAGCCCCTTTCATGTGACAAGATTACTTATGAGCGAACCCGGTTGTCTTATGCTCGGGTTTGTGTTGAGTTAGATGCGGAGCATTCTCTAGTGCATGATATTAAAATCCGATGCAAATTATCCTCTAAGCCTATCAAGATTAAAGTAGAATATGAGTGGAAACCGAAGCGCTGTTCCAAGTGTTGTTTATTTGGCCATACTTGTCCTATACCTGATGTGCCCTCTGCTCCTACAGAGGCCGAGGCTCCAGTTACTGATACAGCTATCGTCTTGAAAGGTAAGGAGAACACTAATGAAACTGCTATTGCAACAGCGGTTCATATTGAGAATAATAAGGAACAAATTATTGCTACTGATGTAATTTCAGTTATACGTAACAAGGGTAAAGGTATTGCTACTGATTCCACACCAGTCGGATCTTTTGCTTCAGATGCAATGACTACAGCGAAAGATTCGATGACTAAGATCTTTAGTAAGATGGGCTAGGTTACAACCAATGGTTCAGGTTCTGAGTATGATCCTAATTCTGATTCGGATTCACTATTTCATATTGAAGCACAGCAGGATCAGATATTGAAGCCCACAGTGGAGTCTGATCACATCCCTCCTGTTGGTAAAGATAAAAATGCTCTAAGTAAAAAGGGTAGCAATGGGGGTAGAGGGGGCAAGCACCCTAGATGATTTCTTTATTGAATTATGAGTTTTTCCAGTTTCCTATGATAGGAAGTTGGAATATTAGAGGCCTTAATGGCTTCTCTACGCAGCGGACAGTTAGAAATTGGATTTCTAAGTTTTCTTTAGGTTTGATTGGTCTTCTAGAGACTAAGGTTGATCAGCGACACCTTACTTCAGTTGTTTCGGATATTTGTCCTTCTTGGAAGTTCTTCTCGAATGCCACTGAGTCCATTGCTTGCAGAGTTTTGGTGTGTTGGGATCCTACTTTGTATAGTTTGAGTGATTTGCAGCTTTCTCCTCAGTGGATCATTTGTCAGGCTACCAGATTATCTGATGGGGTTTCTTTTGGATTGATCTTTGTTTATGGTTCTAATGATCCAGGTGTTCATTGACAATTATGGGATTTTCTCAGAGCTCAGTCCATGGGTTTCGGTGACTTACCATGGTTGGCATTAGGTGATTTTAATGCGATTTTATGCTCGTCGGATAGAGTTGGAGGGGATCAAGCTTGGCATGGTTATATGGATGAATTTGGTCAGTGTGTTCATGATGCAGCATTGATCAAGGTACCATCTTTTGGGCTTCAGTATACTTGGCATAATAGGCGGCAGGGAAAGGATACTATTCTTCGGACTCTTGATTGGAGTTTTTGCAGCGCTTCATGGTTCTTGACTTGGCCAAACATAACTTCTGAGATACTTCCACGGGATGTTTCTGATCACACTGCTTTGGTCATCAAATTTGGAAATCAACATAGGCAAACCTCGAGGCCTTTTAAGTTTTTGAACTTTTGGGCTGATCAAGAGGATTTCTTGGAGATTGTTCACAGAGTGTGGTCTACGCATGTGGACAGGGATCCTATGTTTCGAGTCATGCAAAAACTGGGTTTGTTGAAACGAGAGTTTAAGACTTTACATGCCAAGGCTTCTAGTCACATCTCTAGTAGAGTCATTGAGGTTAGAGCTCAGTGGGTCACAGCTCAGACTGCTCTGGATGAGAACCCTCATTCCCCAGAGTGTCTTTTGGTTGAAAGGAATTTTGCTAAGCAGTATTCTCAGTTGTGCAGGGATGAAAAGGCTTTCTTTCGACAGAGGTCAAGGATCCAATGGTTTTCTCTAATACCAAGTTCTTTCACAAGTCTCTGCTCCGTAGATAGGTCAGAAATCGGATTCATCAGCTTGAAGATGAGGATGGTACCATTGTTACAGATCGAGGCGACTTAGGCCATCTAGCTATGAGGTATTTTCAGAAATTGCTTACAACTCTTTCTCGACCTTCTTTTATAGATACTTCTCGGTTTTTCTTTGGAAGAGTCTCTGAGGAGATGCTGCCTTCTTTGGTATGCCCTATTACTGATGATGAGATCAGGTTAGCTTTATTCTCGATTCCCGATGATAAAGCTCCAGGACCGGATGGGTATACCTCTTTATTCTTCAAAAGGGCTTGGGATATTATTAGTGTGGAATTTATAGCTGCTGTGCGCTACTTCTTCACAATTTGTCGGATGCCAAAATGTGTTAATACCACAAGGATTGCCTTGGTCCCTAAGGTTGAGTCTCCGAAGACTATGAGTGACTTTCGACCAATCTCTTGTTGTAATGTACTTTACAAGTGCATCTCCAAAGTGATTGTAAACCGATTCAAAGTTGTCTTACCTGATGTAATTGGGTGTTCACAGTCTGCTTTTGTCCCAGGTCGGCGGATCTCTGATGCCATCCTATTGACTCAATAGCTCATGCATAATTACCATCTTGGGTGCTCACCTCCCCGATGCGCTTTAAAGGTGGATATTCACAAGGCTCTTGATACTGTCAGTTGGGATTTCATTCTTTTGGGGTTAAGGACGATCGGTATTCCAGAGTGTATGGTTCGATGGATTACGACGTGCATGTCTTCAACAGATTTCTTGATTACTTTAAATGGAGAGCTTCATGGTTTCTTTCCCACCTGCAGGGGAGTTCGGCAGGGTGATCCATTGTTACCATATCTTGTTGTGTTGGCTATGGAGGGTTTGAGTGGTATTCTTCGGGAGGCTTCTCAAAGGCCTGATTTTCGATTTCATTGGAGATGTCAGCAGATCTCTCTCACTCATCTTTGTTTTGCAGATGACCTGATGGTCTTTTGTAGGGCAGATGTGGGCTCTGTTCGAGTGGTTCGTGCAGCTTTGCAGGAGTTTGCCAAGCTCTCTGGTTTAGTGACGAATTCAACCAAGAGTCATGTATTCTTTTCTTGCGTCAATGATGAGGAGCGAACTGTATTGCAGACCATCTTGGGTTTTCAGGTGGGGAGTTTACTAATTAGATATTTAGGGGTGCCACTCATTAGTACCAGATTGCGACTCTCAGATTGTACTCCGTTGATAGAGCGGATCCTGTCGAAGGTCGGGTTATAGACTTCTGCTATGCTGACTTATGCTGGTCGTCTTCAGTTAATCAAGTCAGTACTTTTTTCTACCCAAGTCTATTGGTCCTCAATGTTCATTTTACCGGCAGCTCTGGTTCGAAAGATCGAGGGTATTCTAGCTACTTTCCTCTGAAAAGGGATATCTCTGTCTCATTCTGGGGCCAAAGTCGCTTGGGACTCGGTTTGCTATCCTTTGAAGGAGGGGGGATTGGGAATTAAGCGAGTGAATGAGTGGAATCGTGCTGCTATTCTGAAGCATGTTTGGAGACTTCTTTCTAACAAGTCCTCCATATGGTCCTCATGGGTTTATGAGGTGCACCTTCAAGGCCGCTCGTTTTGGCAGGTTAGGGTTATTTCTAGAGCCTCCTGGTCTTGGAGGAAGATTTTGAATAGTCGGGATTGGTGTAGGGGCAAATTTGTCTCTTGCATTGGAGATGGCCGTGATACCTCACTTTGGCAGGATTACTGGTTGCCGCAGGGGCGTCTTTGTGATTTGTTTTCATTCAGGACTCTTTCATCCACAGGTCTTCCTTCAGATGCAAAGGTTGCATCTGTTATTTAGGATGGGGACTGGGCTTTTCCTGACGGTGAGCCGGTCCTTGGACAGATTTGGGAATCAGTTAGCATCCGGCCTATGATGGGAAATCCTGACCATATTGTTTGGAAGGGTCACAACTCTGGTATTTTCTTTATTAACTCAGTATGGGATTTATTACGGAGTAGACGATCGGTGAACTCAATTCATCATCTTCTTTGGTTTCCTGGTCATGTTCCAAAACACTCATTTATTCTTTGGTTGGCCTCATTGGGACGTCTTCGTACTTTGGATCGTTTACGGCGTCATGGCATGTCATCCTCTTCGGATTGTGTCCTCTGTACTTCAGCAAATGAGAGTCATGACCATCTTTTCTTTAGTTGTCCTTTCTCATCTTCTGTATGGAAGGAGATTTCAGCTAAGACTCTCATCGTTTGGCCTTCTTTTGTTTGGCTCTCTCTACTTCATTGGGCTTCTTAACATCTTCAGGGCAGGAAGAATTTCGGGCATATCCTTGCGCGTTTAGTCTTCTCTGCTACAGTGTATTTTCTTTGGTATGAGAGGAATGATCGTGTGTATCAATAGCGTCGCCGGACTCATCGTCAAGTGATTGATGGGATTTTTGCTTTGGTTCGCTCTAGGCTCCTAACCTTGGAGGCCAAGTATGTGATTAGTCCTCAACTTCGTGACATATGGGGCCTACACCGTTAGTTTATTTCTTGGATTTTGTCTATTTGTTTGGGCCACTGTGCCCCTTCGTCTTTGTTGTTTTATTGAAAACAGGCTGTTGTGGTTGGTTTTGGGCCAGTGCGCCATGTTCTATTTTGTTTGGGGCTCTAAGCTCTACTTTATGTTTGTTTTGTTTTGTTTTAAGGCCTTTGGGCTTTATTATTTCCTTTTGGACTTGTGAGTGCTAGGTACTCTTCTTGGGATATGCCCCTCGTATTCTGTACTTTCGTTTTTCTTTTAATGTAAATAGTAATTTTTTCCCAAAAAAAAAGTAATCCTAATTGGAGTTATTTTCCTAATTAATAGTTTACTATTTTATTTAGGATTTAATTTTGGTATTTTCTAGTTTAACTAGGATTAGGATTATATTTCCTAATGGAAGAATATTTCCTAGTTAAGTTATGATTGTCGGCACTATAAATAAGTGTTTTTAGTTATTTTCTTTCTTAGATTTGGTTGTTATTATTTTTTTTTATCTTTTAGTAAAAAGATTGTCTCCTCCCTCAATTTCACTCTATTTCTCCCTAAATTTCATCTATTATTTCTCCCATTTCCTCTGTCTATATCTCCCTACCTTTCTGTTAACTTGAGTAACCCCGTTCCTCATCAATTGGTATCAGAGCGTGGTTTTGATCCCCTTTTATACTATTTATCCTTTAATTTTGTGTTCAACCTACAAACCATAAACCTTCCACCACCGTTAACTTACTTTACCCCCAATCTCATCTTCTATCACCCCTTTAAAAAAAAAAAAAGAGTTACTATTCATCCGTGTTACTGTTCACGCGAGTCACTGTTCATCAGATTCACTGTTCACCGTGGATACTGTTCATCGAATTTACTGTTGACCGCAACCACCATCATACTCTTCTTGTCGATGTCTACAATGTGTCCTTCGCTACAAACTTCGATACTCTTAATGATACAAGCCTCAGAAAATAAGACGAACATTAAGCTTGGTGCTATGGAAAATAAAGTGGCAGAATTATTAATAACTTTAAAAGCCTTCCAAGCTTCTGTTCTCACAAAACAAGACCCTAATTTAGAGTCATCTAGCAAACATAATAATCAAGGGATTTTGGGTGCAACTCCTAAGAACCATGAGGATGAGTGTGATGATTCTAGTGGAGATGATGAAGCAAGCGAGATTGATCTTGTAGATGGGCATGAATCTAGAGGTGATATTGAAAGCGAGGACAAGATGAATTCTAATGATGTTATGGAACCTACATGTGAAGAATCTCATGAAATCATTCAAGAAATTGATTTCATATGTTGTGATTCATATTTGGGTTCTTCTACTTCTATCATTGGGTCAACGGTCAAGTCTTCCATGGGGATTATTGTTTCTCTACCAATATTGAAGATCGCTGAAGCATCGATAATTTTTCTATCATGTGTGCTTCCAATATTAGATCATCATGAAGCGAAGATTTGGATTGACAACTTTCCAATGATCGTGCAAGATAAGACGTGGCGTTTTCTTGTGTATTGACAACTTCCTCCTTGACAACTCGCCAGGAGTCGAGTTCTTTCAAGCGGAGGAGAATTGATGTAGGACAAATTAGGAATAGATTAGGGATTTTAATTTTGATTTTAGGGATTTTAATAAATTAGGGATTTTGACTATTATTAGGGATTTTGACTTCCTAAATTGGAAGTAATCCTAATTGGAGTTATTTTCCTAATTAATAGTTTACTATTTTATTTAGGATTTAATTTTGGTATTTTCTAGTTTAACTAGGATTAGGATTATATTTCCTAATGGAAGTATATTTCCTAGTTAAGTTATGATTGTCGGCATTATAAATAAGTGTCTTTAGTTATTTTCTTTCTTAGATTTGGTTGTTATTATTTTTTTTATCTTTTAGTAAAAAGATTGTCTCCTCCCTCAATTTCACTCTATTTCTCCCTAAATTTCTTCTATTATTTCTCCCCTTTCCTCCGTCTACATCTCCTTCCTTTTCTATTAACTTGAGGAACCCCGTTCCTCATCATTGAGCTTTACAAGCATGCTTCAGAACATGGATCCAATGGCTAACTTTACTCAGGTTTTGATACAGACAGATAAAAATACCTTTTTTTTATTGTTAGCTAATGAGGTACACTTGTGTAGCACTCGTCCTTTTCTTTGTCAACAACTCTTACATTTGGACAATGGTCTCACTTGAATCAGGTTATTATGATTTCTTTTATATTTTGTGAATAAATAATTACGGTGGCATGAGATGATAAAGAAATGATGGTCCTCATCAATTCAATAGCCACTTGATAGAATGATAGTTTTATGTTAGGCTTTAAATACTTATTATGTATATATTTCTTAGATTTTTCTTTATAGTTTTCTGTTCATTTACTAACAAATTGTAATTTTCTATAACAGATATGAAGACATCACAAATACATTAAAAAATTGTGGGTTGTTAGTTTTTAACCATTAATGATTTGGCATGCTAAAACAGACATTCTGAGCTTTTGAATTTTCAATTAATTTGAATCCGATTGTATTTTATTCCTTGTTGAATAGCAACTTCAAGACTACTCTATGTTGTTTTAATCATTTTACTTTTTTCGTCTCTATTTGAACTTTTTGGAATGTTGTTTGTTTGTTGATGTCTCATGGATACGGCAAAAAATGCTAAAGGCAAAAAATGCTAAACTAATTGAATTCTTTTACTGGAACTAAATCAAAAAATAGATTTTAGACGTCATATCCATATGCATATAATCTTGTTACTTGGACACAAAATCCTCATTTCTAGGCTGAAAATGCCTGTGATGACTTGTAGCTCTGGCCCAGCATGCCATCCAACCACAAGGCAGCAAGAATGTGAAACCATTCCGTGCAAGGCTTCATCTTTATAATGTATCAAATCTGATAATAATTAGGTCCCCATACCACATCAAACGGCCGGCCACTCCCGCTTAGCTGAATTTGTATAAGCTCCACAAGATATTCTTAAAGCATTTAGCCTCATGCCTCAAGAAATATTCATACCTGAAAAAAATTCCATCCTCGTTATCGACCAAAATTGGTCAAAAAAGCAAATTGGTAATGACGGGGTGGCCCCCAAAATAAGCTCCATTCCATGGTCTAGATCTTTACATTCTCGTTATTCCCTTGTATATGACCACTTGAAGTTGAGGCACATCAATGTCAACTTGTAAGTAAAATCTCCAGGGATAGATGATCAGCTTCCTCCATGAAGTTAATCACTTTGTACACTAGTCCTTGAGTCCCATTCTAAATTCATGCCTGGTAGCATTTTGTTAGATGGATGATCAAAGCTCTGCCACAGATAGCTCTCGGAACTGCTAGAATTATCCGTCAGAACAAGGTTTCCAGTTTCTAAAAGCTACAAATTACTTTGAAGAACAACTACAAATTTAGATTTAATACACAAAAGACCCCAAAATCATCTTAACGGAAAATTAATTTAGATTTAACAATTATTTACTTCATCACCATCAAGTAAACAACCAAAGGAAAAAATATATAGAGATCCAACAAGAGCGTATCCATGAAGTTAAAGAAAGAAAAAAAAAAGCATCCCCCAAAAAAAAAATCTAAAGTAACAAAAGAAAAAAAAAAGGCGAGACGAAAGCATTCTTGTTCCAAATTGTACCATGTGATCTCCAAACTTGGACAAAAAAAAAATGAAACAATCTACAAAATACAACATTTTCTTTCTTTGCTTTGCAATTTGTCTTCCACTCACTGCCAAAACTTCTCGTCTTTTCTCTTCTCTTCCTCCCAATGCACCCAACCAACGCCAATATTTTCGTCTATTCTCTTCCTTTTAATACACCTAAGCAATGGATTTTGTAACCATTTTTGCAACCCACCGCCGGCCAAGAACCTAACAAGATCTGCAGTTGAAACGATCTACAAAATACAACATTCACTTTCTTTGCCTCTGCAATTTTTTTTCGTCCAATCACTGCCAAAACTTCTCGTCTCTTCTCTTCTCTTCCTCCCAATGCAGCCAACCAACTCCAATCTTCTCCTCTCTTCTCTTCTCTCCCTTCCAATGCACCCAAACAATGGATTTTGTAACCCGTTTTGCATCAGCATCGCTGGCCAAGAGCCCAACAAGGTCTATCTTGTTAAGGGAAGAAGAAGAAGATTTTCTCTATTTTTTTTGCATTGGAATAGATAACGTTCAAGATTAATTTTTGAGAGTAATTACTTCAAATTTTAAAATTAGGAGGGAGCAAGTGAATTTTTTTGTCGTTGGATGGATAATTTGGGATAAATTAAAATTTTTGGAATAAAAATAAAATTTAAATTGACGTAGACTTCAATTAAATAATGAGATGACTCCCCATGATTACTTATTATTTATTTGATAAATCACATAAGTATAATGAGTTGGAGAGCTAACTGTATATAAGCATTTCTCTTAATTTTGATGTACCCACCTGTTTTTTTGGCTGCAACTGTCCTTTTCTTGCCGGAAATAATTTTAGATTTTTTTGATGTCTTCTCGATTGTCATTATATATAGAATAGTGTTAGAAACATTTGTTGTAATTCAAAGTTTTAAAGAAAATTAATTATTTTTCATTAAATTCTCTTTGGTTTGTTTCTCCAAGATAATAGATACATACATAATTATCTTGTTTTATTTAAAACTTAATAAATGTAGTTATTTGCTCCATTTATTTGTTAAGATTTTAAACTCCTTTCTGCGCTGACTATCTGTGCTTGCCTTGTAAAAAAGACGGAGGAAGCAGAAGAAGGAGAAAATCTTATTAGATTTTTTCTATTTTTGTTAAATATAAAATCCTTATCAATTTTTATTTTAACGCCATGCGTCCTTTTTAACCAAATATCTTGAATTTTTAATATTTCAGTATACAAAAGGGCAAAATTACCCTCATTTTTGTTTGTGGACTCTAACGCCTGTTTAAAAGCAGAGATCAATAGTAACGAAAAGTTGAGACCAAAGTGTTACTTTGACCAAAACTAGGGGATCCCTACCCAAACCAAGCCCCATCTTCACACTGCTACTATAGAAACTTGTTACCTAAAATAGAAAGTATTCTATAATATAAATAAGATAAAACTTAATAAGATAATCTAAATGCTATAAATGAGTCGTCAAAAAAAAAAAAACGAAGACAAAAATAAGAAAAAGAAAAAGCAAACTAAACTAGAACAGCCAGTACGTATACAGCTTCACCACCAGAGCATCCAGCAGGCAGCCACCCACAAGGCCCACAACACGGCACTGGAGTGACCAGACCAAACAAAACAAATCCTACTTCCTATTTCCTTAGGGAAATTTCAACAGTGTCGTTAGTTTTTCTTACCAGTTAACTTAAGACTAGCTATTTGAAGATATTGGGTCCGATCCGATTGTTAGACACTTTGTATTTTGTATTTGTTTAGTGCTCAATTAATGTCTTGTATTAATCGATCATCATGATGTTATTTGTTCTTTTTTATACTGAAAGCTTCAAGGAAGCAAGTTTTTCTTACAACATTAATAGTATAGAAATTAATTTCTTCAAGGTAGCAAATTAATAGTATATGTAAAAGCACACAGGGTAATTCTCTTGCCTGCTGAAGGGTACAACTTTCACAAGCATGCAGCTTCAAGTATCATCTCAAATGCTTTCTCTATGCTTGACTTCAACTTCTGAACATCAATAAAGCCCTTTTCTCCTCCAGCTGAAACCCTTAGCTTCCCGATATAGCTCGCTATTGTTATGCAAAAACTCTGCAATAATATTTCAAAAGTATGCATGTTACATAGGATGACCTTACATTCTTTTTTTTTTTTTTTATCTTATTCATATGATCTAATAAGTAAAATTTCTGGTCAATATCTTGAATAAGAGGATACGAAATTTTGGCAAGAGAAGCATTTAAATACTTGCAAGAAGCTAACCGCTCATTAAGAATAATGGTGTATTTCCCAAATTAAAGAGGTCATCGTTTTTTTTCTTTCAATAAACATGCGTTTGATTAATTAATTTGGAAATTAATACGTACCTGAGGTTGGCCAATCACCATGAA
The DNA here is from genome assembly GCA_013180625.2 of Boswellia sacra. NCBI lineage: Eukaryota > Viridiplantae > Streptophyta > Magnoliopsida > Sapindales > Burseraceae > Boswellia > Boswellia sacra. The sequence goes on along the minus strand of SNVD02001107.1, from coordinate 10,275 downwards.
GTACAAACCCTCTACCTGGAAGATTAGCCAAGCCATCTGTTCTACTGGCCAATAACATTCGTGATTGCCATTCTTGTAATCTTTAAAGTGCCATAGATAAATCTACCTATTGTCTGTGACATCAACATGTTATATATATAGCTAGAAAGAATCCATTAATTGTTCTTTAGACTAAAGTAATCAATTTGTTTACGGTTGTAGTACTTAATTAAAAGAGTTCAAATACTATGAATCTACAATCACATCTCATCCCATTAATTATATATGCACAGTTATTTCTAAAAAATTAGGAGTCAAAAATTTCATGTCATCTTCAGCAGAAGATATTATACGTACTTCAAGGCCTTTGATCATTTTCTTCACAATCTCCAGAAGATGAGCAGTTAGGTAAACAGCTAAAGAAGCTTTCTTGCCATTAATGATCTGTTATGCTTTGAAGACAAATTCAAGTGGATTTGAAGACTTAGCTTCAGTTAACTCAAGAATAGATACATGCAAGAAAGCAAAATGATTCCCCCAGGGTGTTTTGGTGTTAGGCTTAACCATAACTTCAACTGACTTGTAGCTTCGAAACTCCCTTGTGTTAAGCAGCACTAGCGCTGTCGACTGTGCTTTGCTGGCGCTCGAATTCTGACTCATTTCTTCCACATAAAACCGAGTGCCCAAGAAGATTACTCCAATAACAACATCATTAACAGTCAGTCGCGATCATGTACGTACGTACAAACATTGGCAAACACGAAGAATATCAGGACACAAATAGTCACAGAAACTAAATTGTTTTTAAGTTGGCTTGGTTTCAGGGGACTTATTCGAGTTATCACGGGTATCGACTGTGCGATATTAATATCTCAGCTAAATTTGCAATGCATTTATTTAGAGGGCACAGCACAGATGCCAACCTGATTAATTTATAAAATGTCGATATGGCTGCCGCAGCGGGGAACTCAATCACAATCACCGTCCGTGGTTATTACACTACTGGAGACAATTTAAAACCACGTGGAATTTTGCATCAAAATCGAACTATGTATCCACTTGTCCTATCAGCGGCCAGTTGAACAAGTAACCATCTTATTTTTAGAGAATAAAATAATAAAACTAAACTTCACATCTATAAGCTAAGCGTAAACTTTATATAGAAGTGTTAAATTTAACACTTATGAGGAATTAATTTTTTTTGGTGCACCTGAATTCTTTCTTTATCTCGCTTTTATCAAGCAAATTAAATTCAAGAGTGTGATTATTAATAAAATAAAAAATATAATCATTCACAAATATTAAAATTCACATGATATTATACCATAAACATTAAGAAGAGAATCCTTATTCCAAACGAAACATATATATATATATATATATAAACTTTTTTTTAGTTTTTACTTTTAGCATTAACCACCATCTTTGAAAAAAAAAATATCAAAGTTTTAGATGCATAATTATCTTGCATGTATATATTAATTAGTTATACTTTTGCGTTATTCTAGAGTAAAACTATTGAGAATTTTAATTTCTAAAATCAACTAACAAATCTATTGAGAATTCTAATTTCTAAGATTAATAAACCTCAAAGAGAGAACCTAATGCAGCAGACATACCAACTCAAAAGTATAAGCTAATGGGATGTGAAGGCTTTTTTCATATAAACTATCAAATCGATCTTTTACATATACACTATCATATCAGGTTGATATAGGACTTTTATTTCTACGTTAGAACCTCAATATATTTTCATGATCAATAGCACAATTATAGCAACTATACTTGAAGTAGTAGATAATCTTAGTCTATAATAAAATAATCTCGATCCTTATTCCAAAATTGTATATGAGATTTTTACCCCATATGGCTCCACAAGGCCACAAATAAATGTAAGGACTGGATTAGAATCAATTATTTTGACATATATTTTTATAGGACAGAATCATTGAAAGGTCCCGCTATGCCATTTGAAATTTTGACTGCTATAAGATAGTTGGGCCTTTATTAGTGCATCTGTCAATATGCACGCTGTGGAAACATTAACTGACATCAAATTTATACAATTAAATAAACGTAATATTACTATTTTTTTCTTTCGTTTTCTGATGACGTAGTCAATTTGACCATATACAAAGAGGTCTAAAACCCGAACCGAGCTGTATTAGGATTTGTTAGTTGATTTATATATATATATATATATATATATATATCACAGCCCAGTACAGTTAGAAAAACTAGAAATATTAATTTTACCATATTTTCTACATAAATATTTTTTAATTATATTCTCTAAAAGGTGATTTTTCGTTAATGTTTTAAAAAGATTTATCCTTCTATCAATAATAGACAACCTTTCTGTAAGACTTGCCCTAAGGAGGGCGTCGAGGCGGATCCCGTTGCATATCTATATATACATCAAATTTATGACAAACTAATAGAAACAATCCATGTGATCTGGACTAAACAGCAAAGTGAAATAGATTAACCTTACTGCTCTAATTTGAGCCTTAATTTGCTTGATGTGATCAAGAGAGAAAGTCATTGTTGCTAATTTGCTAAACAGAAAGTCATTGTTGCCGAGAGAAATTCCTGTGATCAACTGAATTCTTCTCAGCATTTTCTAGTCAAACACCGTTCATTCTTCAAAAACTATTTCAATAAATTTGTAGATCACCTAGAGACAATCATGATGGCTCCAGTTGTCATCGAACTCGTGCCATATCGAAGGTGGTTGGCAGCGGTGACAGTGGTCGTTGTCGATGAAGTGGTCGTTGTCGATGACAACAACTTTCCGATCACCTCCCACCACCAAATTTCTTAATGAATAAAAATAAAATTCTAAATATAAATATTTATTATTATTTAAAATCATATATTTCTATTTAATAATATTGTACAAATACAAATGATTTTTTGGAACAAAAAATTGTCACATGATGTAGACCTATAGAATTCAAATTTAAGTGAAAATTTTTCACTTTTTGCTAATAAGTAATAAATCACTTAAATGAAGTGATAAGTTTAGAAAATAAACAAAAAATAATCACTAATGTCTTAAGTCATTTAAGATCTAAGTGAAAAGTGGGAGAAAACAAACACCCTCTCAGACTAGCCATTTGAAGATGCTGGTCCTCATACGGACTGGCTAATTAGGTTAGGCTTAGATAAATTAAGACTAGCCATTTGAAGATGCTGGTCTGATCAGATTGTTACATTTTGTATTTATTACTGCTTTAGGGTGTATTTGTTTTGGTATCCAGAAAAAATTTTATGAAAACGGATATTTACTTATCAATATATTTAAAGTCAGTATCAACCATATATTTTTTCAAAATTAAAAAAATTAAAATTAACCACATAATCTTACTAAATTTTGAAAACAAAAACGAATACACTCTTAATATCTTGCACGTAAACAATCATCATCATTTTATTTGTCCTTTTTATTGTGATTTTATTTTAATAATTGAACTTCTTTTTGACTAATTATCAATATAGCACGGAAGTACGCTTTTAGGAAAATACAAAATTTGTTGAGCTGAAAAGTACAAGTTTCAATTGCATGCAAAAGGCGCATGACTAGATATTGAAAAAGCATCAATTGATATTTGATAATCTCACAATAGGGCAGTGAGTTAATTGGAAATTATTCTTACAACAATTGCAGGAAGTAAATTAGAACGTATATATGTATTCTTTTTATATACTGCAGAGTACAACTTTCACTAGCATGCAGCTTTATGTATCATCTCAAATGCTTTCTCTATGCATGACTTCAATTTCTGAACATCAATGAAGCCTTTTTCTGCTCCAACGGCAACCCTCAGCTTCCCCATATAACTCACTATTGCTATGCAAATACTCTGCAATTAATAATCCCACCAAAAGAATGTTTTCTTATCCTTCGCTTTCGCATCAAATTAATTCTTGAAGAAGACTAATTCTAAACATTTATTATAATTTAAAAAAGAGAGAGTTTTTTAAGTAAAATATATGTATAAAGGTATATAAGTAAATGGTTATAATTTTATTTTAACACATTATGCACTAGTACACATATTTAAAAAAAAAAATTCTTCTATTGATGTGTCTAATCTTAATTTTTTAAAAATTAAATATTTTCAAATTACTTAATTATGTAAAAATGTTTAATATTAAAAATATTTTGTAAATTTTTCCTATGATACTATATTTTAAAGAACATATGTTTAAAATTGGTCAAAAACTTTGGGATTGTGGGGGATGCATACTGCCTGGAGTCTTTAAATGTCCTCTTTACAATGAAAAATAAGATGTAAATTTTTAAGTTAAGTGTTAGAAAACATTATTAAGAACAATTTAAATTTAAATCTATTTTTTGAAGTGTTTTCTTTTTACATTTTTGTAAGAATGTGATGGTCAAGTTAGGAGTACTTAATTTGGAACTAAGTACCTGAGGTGAACCAACCACCGTGAAGTACATGCCTCTAAGCGGATGATTAGCCAAAGCCATCCGTTCCACTGGACCGACGAGATTTGTGATTCCCATACTTGTGTTCTTTAAAGTGCTATGGATAAATCCAGCTGCTGCCTGTGACATCAAGAATCATAATATTGTCTATGAATTCTAGTAAAGAGCAAATTTAAGAGTTGAAAATTACGTTTAATTTATATGATCAAAAACTCCAGCCATCTATATTTACATATACGTACTTCAGTGCCTCTAATTTTCCTCAAAATCTCCAGAAGCTGAGCGGTGAGGTGAACAGCTAAAGAGGCTTTCTTGCCATTAATGATCCGTCGTGCTTTTGAGACAAACTCAAGTGGATTTATAGAGTTAGGATCAGTTAACTCAGGTATTGGTATAGGCAAGAAAGCAAAATGATTCCCCCAAGGCGTTTTGGCATTAGGCTTAACCATATCCTTCACTGACGCGTAGCTTCGAAACATCCTTGTGTTAAGCAACACTAGCGCTGTAGACTTTGCTCTGCCAAACTTCGAATCCTGACTCATTTCTTGCATGTACAAGCGAGAGCCCAAGAAAATTGCTCCAGTAACAACATCATTAACAGTCTGTACTCGAGAGTCAAATGAAAAGGCAGAACATTAATATTAGAGGAAATATTAAAAATAGTAAGAAAAATTTGCCAAAGGTTTAAGTTCATTTAGTTGCGGATTTATTTCAACTATGTCTTGGGATGGTAAGACTATACATGCACGATTGACTTTACAGCTTAATTGGAATATATTTGTTCAGATAATTTCTAGACAAGACATCCATTGCACAAATGTCAACATAATTAATGAATAACCTAACGGTTCACACGGGAAAATATTGCAATCAATCGATCACAATGAAAGAAATTTCTTTCCATCCAACTGCATGCCCAACTTGTCGTCACATTAACTACGCACTCATGACTATTGACCACTCAATGAGGAACTATATATCAATAGGATCATGATTGAAAATTTTAAATCATATTAATTTGCAATTTTATTTTTTATTAACTTTATATATGTTAAGTCGTTGTCTGTTTTTTTTTTTAAACCTAATTCTCCACCACAAAATGATCATATTTTCATTTATTATAACTAAAATAATGATAATAAAATTAATAGATGGGGGAGAGAATTTTTATCCTAGTGAGACGAGTCCTAACTAATAGCAGACAACCCACATTGTAGCCAAAAATGCAGGAAAGCGAAATTGATTACTAAATATACCATACCGCTCCAACATTAGCCTTAATTTGCTTGACGTGATCGAGAGAGAACGTGGTTGTTGCCATTGTGAACGGCAGAAACTCAACTCCATCAACCCCAGACCTAACAGGAGTTAGATCATCTTGAATAAGAGTACTCTTTGTTACGCTCCAAAAGAAGTCCGATAGAGTGTTGGAAACCACAGACAAAGTCTTGAGAAAACTACTGAATCTGCTGTTATTGTCATCTTCCCTTTTCGAGGGTAATTGAATGGAAGGAAACGTCAAGGGAAGAGAAGGATTATCAGCCCTTTGTAAACACGAAAGAAGAGCACCCATCAAAGAGAAACCGTCTCCAAGTGAGTGGTGAAGCTTCAATATTACAACACCGGCCGCAGTGGTTGTAGGGTATTTTATTAGATGAATTTCCCATAAAGGTTGAGTGCTTGGAAGCTGTTCCATTCCTATTTGTGAGACATATTCATCAAAGTATTCGTCATAAGCTTCTGGCGAGAGTCCGGGGGGGAAAACGGGCACACGTACATGGTCTTTGAGATTCACCTCAACCCTCTTCCATTTTTTCTCACCTTTTTCGTCTACAACCTGTTGATAGGTTTCCACAGTCGTACCATAAATATTATAAATATAATACTGAAGCGAAGAACAATTATTAATCAATGATCGATCATAGGTTTAAGTGAATTCTATAATTATTTTTAAAAAATTAAGTCTTTATTTCCTTAGATTTTACATACGTAATTACATACATAATTAGACAGATGCGTGTTCATGAACAGTACTGGCATGCACGTATATGAGACTAGTACTAGAGAGAGAGAGAGAGAGAGAGAGGTACCATGATGGAGGAGAAACGAGGGTTGATGGGGAGAAACACATCGTTAAGTAACGGTGTAGTTTGAGAATCATCAATTGGCACGTCAGATTCCAGAAAACAAAGAACACAAAGCGAAAGACTTGAGCTGTTCAAGAATTGTCCAGCAGGACTTACAGGTTCTTTCGGCTCCATCCTACTTTTGCTTTGCTTGTGCTTCTCTTTCTGCAGCTACCAAAGGCCCTATATATACAAAGTAGTTACAAACTAATCCAGAATGCGTATTGACTTAAAAAAAGAAAAGAAAAAAATGCTTAACTATGAAATGAAATGTAAATCAATCGATAGAGTATTCAATATTTAACAAGAAAATTATTATATCTTCTAATTATTTGCATTTGTCGTGCGGATTATAAGATAATATAATATGTAGATAAAAGTTATGATATGACGCATCCATATGGACCACATCTTATCTACAGGATTAAAAATCATAGAGATATGAATTTCTTATATCTTCCGGAATATTCACTAATTAAGTATGTGAAAAAATTTTTTATTTCAGTTGGATCAAATTGGTCACTAAAATTTCATTATATTGATGGTATATTAACACGTATATAGATGGCGGGTTTCCATTGATGTGGTATAGTTTTGTCCACATTATCCATTCCCACATATGGAACTGTTTGGTTTGCTTATTGTCAACCAAAATCTTATCACATAATTAACTACTTCAACGCTAAATATTTGACACTTAAAATAGACAGAGGGTGGGCTACTTGAAAACCTTATTAATAATAATGTCTACACTCTTTTCCTTATTTTAAAATTTGAATAATTAATTTTTCATTCAAAAATATAAAAGAAAATTTCAAAATAACTCCATATAAACTATACAATCAAACAACTTATCATATATTTAATAAAAATATTATTATCAAAATAAAATTTTATTCACAATTACATGATTTGTTGATAAACTAGCTTGTTTTATCAATTATTAGTAAAATGTTATGTTCTAATTATTATTTTTCATATAATAAACATTAAATTTATTAGTTTTTTATTGATTATAAATATTACATAAAAATTATTTATAGGGTTTAGACAAAATTTTATTTAAAAAAAAATAGTATTGTGTGTACTTTGTCTTAGAGAAAGAGTTTGAAGAGAACTTTTGGTGCTTTCATATAGTTTATACGACAATATTGTACTTCTTTAATTATATCTCAATAAGTTCAATATTCTAAATGATGCGGTAATAATTTAAAAAGATTTATCACTTATACATTTATGATTTACCATTTAATCATTTATGATATTAGTTTAATATTGATATCAAACCATATTACTTGAAATACAAAATTTTAATATTCATAGTATTATTTAGAATTAAGAAATTAGAAGTTGTAAAAAAATTATCTTAATATTATGAATTTATATGTTATTTATGCTATATATTTGATTAACTGTTAATTTATATTTTCTTTGGGCCTTAGGATTTGAAAAAAAAAATTACTATCTTATGTATTTAATAAATTTATTAATTTATTATATAGACCCGAGTCGGGACTAAAAAATTTTATTAATTAATCAAGATTATTAATTTATCAAGATTTTATTATAATTGCTTTATTTTGATATATTTTTATAGAAATGATGAGGTACTTTTAACTTAAATTTTTTAATTTAAAACGAGAGACGAAGTTATGATTTTATACACATACATCCATCATTTTCCCACCTTAAATTCTGTTGCCTTCGTATTTATTCATGGAAAGACCACAAATTTTGGGCCGAGTCCCGTTTTGACGAATCCTTATCATTATTTAAAAGCTCTGAATGAGATCATTTACCAAGAAATGCAATTGATATATACATTTACAAGCAAACGCAGAATTTTATAGAAATTTGTGTAATGAAGGGGCCCATGTTCCATAACGAGAAGATATTGAAGGTCCTACCCCTTATAATTCCTCATCAATCATTAAATGGTATATTAATTAGTTTGCAATTCTACCTGTGTAAGTATTGACTGTTAAATGATCTTAACAGCATATACACTGGAGTTTTCAGACAGTTGGGATGGCTTGCAACTTGCGAGGCCACTGGGCCAGGTCATGCCTCGAGGCAGCCGGCTAGTTTATCACTCAGGTATAGTCTGGTCAACTCTTATCAACTTATATTAATCATGAAATCGATTATGATGGTTATCAACCACACGCTTCGTTGTTAAGCATTTCTTGACTATCAAGTACTAAATCGTTTATGGACGTAAGAGCAGGAAAAAATAAGAATAATGTATTTAAGATCTTCTAGGAATATTGATAATAGGAGGGGAGGCCGTGTGAATTCAATTAGAAAACTTTGCTTAAACCTGTTTGGTTCATGCATCTCAAAATTAATTAGAACAAATCATAGTTTTAAACGACGAGCTAGCTATGCCGAATAATATTCCATGAAGACTAGCTTGACACAACATATATAAGCTTCGACAGATTCATTCTGCTCAGCCTTCTTTCCTAACTACATTAATTTTATTGGGAATATATATCTAGATTACTATCCTTCTACCTATCCATTTCATCGAAATCTTTTAGTATTTCATGACTAGTTATTCCATCCCTTTATAAAGTAAAGAAGAAGAATAAACACCATAAGAAATAGAATATATACATATATATACATTCAATGTCACATCAACTTTGTAAACAAATTTTGTAAATTGACTTTGTCTTGGTGTGTACATATATATGTGTTGTGTGTGTGCATGTGTGTGTGTCTACATATATATTTTTTCTACAGTATATAGTAAGTATAATTTAATAAACTTTAAATTAATTTAATTGCATTAACATCAAATGCTGTTAATTAATCTCGAGAAATAAGGCCCATTTAATAGTATTCAATTAAATTAGCACTAATTAATTATCATCAAATTAAATATTTATTTGTCTCTCTAGAACAGACAATGTTATGCCGGAAATTTTAGAGAGATGCTATGAAATGGATAAATGTTAGAGAGAAAAATATATAGCAAATTCAGGGAATAGTACATAGACATATCTAATATAACCCTAAGGACCCTTCTAAGGGCACACAAATAAAGAGAATTAGGTGACAATTGCATTGCATGAGCTCACCTTTTTTGAGAAAGACTACTAGGTGTTGCTTTATGTATGGGTATATCTTTTGCGGAGATCTTTAAAATAGCTTGGGGTCTTTCCCTCTGAGGTGGGCGACTGTCCCTTGGGTGCCACCGTGAGGCGATGGCCGGTTGGACATACCATGAGGTGACCATCGCCAATTAAAGCCGAAGTGAGAGACCATCATCTGGCAACTATGATCCTAAGCTTTCACGGCGAGGAAACCATCTTGACTTTTAAATGTGACCATAAAATAGTTACATATATAATCAGTTTCCAAATTATATTTTTCTCTTCTTCTTTTGTATGTTTTTCTTGAACACCTTGTAGTATTAAATAAAATTAATTGACATTTTTGTTAGAGAGCAGACGACTTAAAGTTTAATCATTTGCCCGATTTTACAAAATCAATGAATTGGGAACTTAAAAATTGTCAAGGAGTGTTTCTATTCAGCTCCATTCTCTAAGTTGGGTTTAATTTTAATTTAGAAATAAATAGTATTAATACTCAAATTGTATGTAAGGGACATAAGAAGAGAGTTAGTTACTTTTAAAATATTTTTAAAATATAAACCAATTAAATAAAATGAAATATATTAATATTTATTAGATACGCAAAGATAAGTTT
>SNVD02001106.1:0-14637 GCA_013180625.2 Boswellia sacra | reverse complement strand
AAACACATTTTAGGGTTTTATTTTCATAAATTGAAGAGGGGAGAACGTGGAGGAGGCTGCATCTTTGGATTTCTCTCATCTCTTGGAGTTCTTGAAGGAGATTGAAGGCTTGGAAAGAGGAAGAACTACAAATACTAAGAGATTTCATCAAATTTGCTAAGTTTTCCCTTTCCCTTTCATTTTCTGGAATGTCTCCATATTGTATTGTATTTGTATTCTATCTGAATATGTGTAACTAAATCTGAATCGGTTGAGGGTGATTTCAAAGCCCTTGATATGGTTTTTATGAATTGATTGTGCAAGCAATTGTTATCCAATTCTCTAATTGAAGTTGTTTATATTTTCCCATGTTTAATGCTTATGATTGCTTGCTGGATTGTATTTGGGTGGCCAACTGAATATAATCTAGATATTGTCTATTGCTAGACTATAAATCTTGATCCGTAATTGTCTTGAATTTCTAATCATTAGTAGCAAAATTGTGATAAGAGATTACAATTGGAGAATATAACCTAAGTTAAATAATCCGAGCTTGTGTGTTTATTGCTTAGATCAACCTATCTTTCTTATCATAATGCATCCATTGAATTAAACTCAGAGAGCTTGTTCTAGGTTGTTTAATGGATAGAGATTAAATAAAGAGCTTGTGATACCGGGCTGCTGGATTGTAACAAATCAAGAGAGGATCTTCAAGTTGATAAACAACTCAGCCAATGACTGGAACAAGGATTATGAAACCCAATAAACACTCAAACTAGGGTAACAAGCTCACCACCAAGGTAAACACCAATGGGATACAGAAAATTCACCACCCAAGGATGTAGACAAAGGATACAGGGCTCAAAACTAACTCACCACTCTATGGAATCCACCAAGAGATACAGAGTTAAAGAGAAATCAGTATAAACACTGAAATTCCATTAAAATTCGAATTCCAAACTTCACTGCCTTGAACACACAACTTTGGGACTTTAAATAACTTGGAACAACCCTCCAAGCATAGGTAAAAGACAATAATTAGATGTGTTCAACAATTACGGCTCAACTAATACATTGACAACTCAATTATTGACTAACACTCATAAGTAAACACATTAGGTAATAAAAGCACAACCAACTAAGCTAGAAATTCAAATTCCAACCAACTAAGCAATCAAATTCAAATTCTAGAGTAGACTTTAATGCACCATTAACTATGAACCAGCTGTGAAGAGATAGTCATAGATTCCTGCAAAAATGACACATTGACAAATGTGTTAGAAAGCTGACTTCAAGATCTCTTCTAGCCACAAATCTTGACCTTTAATTCTCTGCACAGCAATACCAGTTCTTTTACGAAATTATCCCTCATTCTGGTTCATGTGCAATCCTGACCATTGTAACAATTTGCACCCCTTGATGATCTATCATGAATCCCATGGATTGTAACACTCCTGTGTCAAGCTTCCCTGGTTGAGAAAGACTCGACCTCGAGTCTTGATTGTTGTTTTCACCAAGATTAGGACTAAGGTCAGAGATATTAAATGTGTTGGAAACACCATAATGCTCAGGTAGCTCAACTTTGTAAGCATTCTCTCCAATGCATTGTAAAACTTTGAACGGTCCATCAGCTCTAGGCTTTAACTTGGCATATTTGCCTGGAGGAAACCTTTATTTCCTAAGGTGTATCCACACTAGATCTCCTTTTTTGAACTCAGCATACTTCCGATGTGGGTTTGCATGCAGCTTTATACTTATTCATTTGCTTCAAAAATCTTCTCTCGAACTTGTTCATGTTAGTTTCTTGAGTTCTTAGCTCTCTCCTCTTGCATCACGCGAAAATTGTTTTGGGGGGAGTTTGGAAGGAATAGGAGCTAAATCCAAAGGACTTATTGGATTATTGCCATAAACAACCTCAAAAGGACTATGACCAGTGGTTTGACTTGATGATTTGTTGTAAGCAAACTCAACTTGAGGTAAAACAAGATCCCATTGTCGTAAATTCTTACCAACATAACTCCTCAGAAGATATTCCAAGCTTCTGTTGATAACTTCAGTTTGTCCATCTGTTTGAGGATGATGAGATGAACTAAAGTTAAGTGTAGTCCCAGATTTCTTCCAAAGGTTACACAAAAATGAGATAAGAACTTTGGGGTCCGATTTTGGAGGACTATGGTCTTAGGAATGCCATGCAATTTCACAACCTCCTTGAAGTACAAATCGGCCACATGAGTCGCATCATTTGTCTTGTTACAGGGGACAAAATGAGCCATTTTAGAAAATTGGTCAACCACCACCATGATTGAATCTTTGTTTCGCTGTGTTCTAGGCAATCCCACCACAAAATCCAGGCTAACATCTTCCTATGGATCATTAGGAACAGGTAATGGAGTGTACAAACCAGTGTTCTGCCCATGACTTTTTGCCACATGACAAATTGTACACCTCCTTCACGTGCTTCATCACATCCTTCCATCTTCGGCCAATAGACGTTTCCTTCACAATAGCAAATAGTTTTGTTCTCTCCCAAAATGACGCTAATGCCACTGCCAGGCTCATTAATGAGACTCTATCTCAAGGAACATTGAGGAATACACAATTGGTTGCCTGAGTAGATAAACCATCCTGCCAAAACAATTGGTTTTAGATGAAAACTCATACAGTTACTCCATATTTTGCCGAAATCTGGATATCTTGTTAAAGGCTCTTTTAAAACCTCAAACCCAACAACATTCACTTGCATAGAGGTCAGCAAAGAATTTCTTCGGCTTAAGGCATCAGCCACCACATTTTGAACTCCAGATTTATGCTTGATGGTAAAGTTGAAAGCTTGAAGAAACTCTACCCATCTAGCATGTCGAACATTAAGCTTCTGTTGGCTGTTGATGAACTTCAAAGCTTCATGGTCATAATATAGAACAAACGGTTTTGGCAAGAGATACTGACTCCAATGCTTCAAAGCTCGACAAATAGCATACAACTCTTTGTCATTAGTTGAGTACTTTTTGCGAGATGCATTCAATTTTTCACTAAAGAAAACAATTGGTCTGCTTTCTTGGCTAATAACAGCACCAATACCAATATTGGAAGCATCACATTCAACTTAAAAAACCTTGTTGAAATCTGGAAGTGATAAGATAGAAGCTTCTGTCATCTTCTTTTTAATCAGCTCAAAGCTTCTTTGTGCATCTTTCGTCCAAGTAAAACCATTACCCTTTAAGCATTCAGTGATTGGAGCCATTATAGTACTGAATCCTCCAATAAATCGACGATAAAATGAAGCTAACCCGTGAAAACTTCGAATGTTGTGGACTGATGTAGGAATCGGCCAATTCTGAATTGCTTCAATCTTGCTAGGGTCCATCTGAATTCCATCTTTTGAAACCACATACCCCAAGAAAATGAGACTTTTGGTGAAGAACTCACACTTCTTCAAGTTGGCATAAAGCTTTTCACTTCTCAAGGTGTGAAAAACTTGCTAAAGATGATCCAAGTGATGCTCCTCATCTTTGCTGTACACAAGTATATCATCAAAATATACAACAACAAACTTGCCAATGAATGGTTTAAAGACATGGTTCATCAACCGCATAAATGTACTTGGTGCATTAGATAGGCCAAATGGCATCACCATCCATTCATAAAGGCCATTCTTTGTTTTAAATGCAGTCTTCCATTCATCACCAGGTCTCATACGAATTTGATGATAGCCACTTCGAAGATCAATTTTTGAGAAGACAGTAGCACCATGAAGTTGATCAAGAAGGTCGTCAAGCCTCGGAATAGGAAATCTGTAATTAATTGTGATCTTGTTAACAGCCCTACTATCAATGCACATTCTCCAAGAGCCATCCTTTTTAGGCACCAAAAGAGCTGGGACAGCACAAGGACTCATGCTTTCCCTCACTAACCCTTTAGTGATAAGCTCATCAACCTGCCGTTGTAATTCTTCGTGTTCTGTGGGACTCATTCGATAGGCTGATTTATTGGGCAACACAGCACCTGGAACAAGATCAATGCAATGTTGTATGTCTCTCATTGGAGGAAGGCCTGGTGGTATCTCATCTGGTACAACATCATGGTATTCTTCAAGAAGATACTTCATCTCCAAAGGTGGTTTGTTACTAACTTCATTTTCTTCTAACAACAAGAACACATAAATTTCACTTCCCCTCTCCAACTCTCTTCTACATTCTGTTTGGGTAAGCAAAGCATTTCCCTCCCCTTTAGTAGGTTTAGGAACACCTTCTAACTTTGAAGGACCCAAAATAACTTTGACCCCATCTTTAAAGAATGTATAAGTATTCCTATAGCCATCATGCATTACTCTCCTATCATACTGCCATGGTCTACCAAGAAGTAAATGACAAGCATCCATAGGAACAACATCACACCATATTTCATCTTTATACTTTTTCCCAATAGAAAATGAAACAAGGCAGCGTTTGTTTACCTTGATCTCGTTATCTTTCCGCAGCCATGAAATCTTGTAAGGTTGAGGATGCTTCTCTGTTTGAAGGCCAAGTTTATCAATCATCTCCGTAGACACCACATTTTCAAAGCTGCCACCATCAATAATAACATTGCACACCTTACCATGAGAAGTACATCTGGTATGGAAGATATTTTTGCGAAGCCAATCATCTTCTCGTTCTTGGGCAATATTCAAACTCCTTTGAATAATAAAGAGAGAATCACCTTGATCTGCATAAGTGACTTCCTCTTCATCAGCAAATTCTGGATTACTGAAATTGATCAGGGCATCTGTCTCTATCTCTTCATCACTTTCTTCCTCTACTAGTGTTACAATTTTACGATTAGGACACTCGGAAGCAATATGTCCATAGCTTGGCATTTGAAACAGCGACGGGAACTAGCATTTGAAGAGCTTTGGGCTTGTTTGGAACTATTACCTTGCTCATTCTTTGAAAAAGCTTTTGGGTTTGTTTTCAGACCTGTTTTAGGCTTAGGATAAGAACTACTGCCACGATTGGGAGTGCCATCGCGATTAGCAAAACGAGAGTTGCGAAAGTGTGCCTCTTTAAGCTGTTTCTCCACTCTAAGAGCAAGCCTACACACATCATTGTAGGACCAGTAGGGTTGCAATTGGACCACATTGCAGATTTCAGATCTCAATCCCCCAAGAAAACGAGCTATGGTTTGTTCTTCCGGTTCGGTCAGATCGCATTTCATCATCAAATTATCAAATTCTGCCACATACTCTTCCACAGATAACTCTTTTTGCCTGAAATTGTGAAACTTAAGAAAAACATCTTGCCTGTAATTTTCAGGCAGGAATTTCCTCTTAAGCTCTCTTTTCATTTTCTCCCATGTCAAAATTCGACCTCTGCCCTCTCTTTCTCTTTGTTTCTTCAAATTCTCCCACCATAAAGAAGCATACTTCTTTAGCTTGATTGCAGCAAGCTTGACTTTACGAATTTCAGGCACATTTTTGTATTCAAAAATATGCTCAAACGTATTAAGCCAATCAATGAACTCATCAGGATGCATTCTTCCTTCAAATTCTGGAATGTCAACCTTCACATCAAAATCTTGGAAGAAATGATTTCGTAATTCATGAGGAGGAGGTGGAGTGCTATCACTAGATGCTTTGCTACGCTGATTGTGAAACGGATTATCATCATCATGGACTGCATTTTCCCATTCGTCACCATTTTCACCCCTATCTTCTTGATTTTTCATTACCTCCAAACGTTGCTGGACTTGCTGGAGCTGCCGCATGAGATCTTCAATGATCAAATCTCGTTCATCTCTTTGAGGAGGAGGCGGTTGGCTAGTAGAAGCAGCCTTGCGAGTGCGACCAGCCATTGAACCAAAAGCTCTGATACCAATCTGATACCGGATCTTCGAGATATGGCTCTGATACCAATCTGATACCGGGCTGCTGGATTGTAACAAATCAAGAGAGGATCTTCAAGTTGATAAACAACTCAGCCAATGACTGGAACAAGGATTATGAAACCCAATAAACACTCAAACTAGAGTAACAAGCTCACCACCAAGGTAAACACCAATGGGATACAGAAAATTCACCACCCAAGGATGTAAACAAAGGATACAGGGCTCAAAACTAACTCACCACTCTATGGAATCCACCAAGTGATACAGAGTTAAAGAGAAATATGTATAAACACTGAAATTCCATTAAAATTCGAATTCCAAACTTCACTGCCTTGAACACACAACTTTGGGACTTTAAATAACTTGGAACAACCCTCCAAGCATAGGTAAAAGACAATAATTAGATGTGTTCAACAATTACGGCTCAACTAATACATTGACAACTCAATTATTGACTAAGACTCATAAGTAAACACATAAGGTAATAAAAGCACAACCAACTAAGCTTGAAATTCAAATTCCAACCAACTAAGCAATCAAATTCAAATTCTAGAGTAGACTTTAATGCACCATTAACTATGAACCAGCTGTGAAGAGATAGTCATAGATTCCTGCAGACAACTCCAAATGACACATTGACAAATGTGTTAGAAAGCTGACTTCAAGATATCTTATAGCCACAAATCTTGACATTTAATTCTCTGCACAGCAATACCAGTTCTTTTACAAAATTACCCCTCATTCTGGTTCATGTGCACTCTTGACCATTGTAACAATTTGCACCCCTTGATGATCTATCATGAATCCCATGGATTGCAACACTCCTGTGTCAGCTTGTTTTATTTAACAACAAAGTAAGGAAAGATTGGGGTAATAGAGCTTGTTATTATCTACGGTTGATAACTTCAATGTTGTAATTAGATGACAATTCTACAATTAATTCGCAAATCCATATCTTGTGGTAGAGAAGGATCCCTTAACCAGCTTTCTCCTATTGATTTTTCATTCAATTTTACTTTCTGTTTTGTTATTCTTTACTTGCATTCTTATTTCATTTAGTAAAGCATTCAACAAACATCCCCCCTGTTTAGTTTATTGTTGCTGGAAATAACAAATTCAATTAGAATCAATCCTCGTGGGAACGATATCTTACTTATCACTTTATTACTTGTGCGACTAGTATACTTGCTAGTTTCGAACGCATCAAGTTTTGGCGCCGTTGCCGGGGATTGATTTTCTAATCGATTTGTTATTTTGTTTTCATTGTTGATTCATATTTTCTTTGTTTTTCTATTCTGATTGTTTGTGTTTAGACAACATGGCAGTAAACTTCTATCAATTCAGTAGCAGATTTGAGCCACAAGTACCATGGAGAGTAAATGAGGTAAGCACTCCGAACATTGAACAACAACTTTCTGAGCTAACCTCTATTGTGGAAAACATGGCTGTAGGAGATATGCAAAAATCTTATGAATGTGGGATATATTCTATGATGGAGCATCCAATCGACATTTATCCAACTTTACAAGAAGAATATATGGAACAAGCCAATGCCATGGGTGGATTTCCAGGACAAACGAGGCAATGGTATGATCCTTTCTCTAGCACTTACAATGCTGGATGGAAGATCAACATAATTTCAGTTACTGGAATCATCAACCAATCACTCCAAATGTGATACCAAATCGGCCACAAAGTTTCAATCAACCTAGAGTGCAGCAACCATTTCAAATGCAACCACCACCAATGCCACATCCCGCACCGCAACCAGCTTCGCAAAACTCAGGTATGTCTCTCGAAGATATTGTTAATGCACTTGCCACTAACACAATGCAATTCCAGCAGGAAACTGGGGCAAGTATCCAAAAACTGGCAAATCACATGGGACAATTGGCCACTAGCATGAGCAAATTCGAGGGCCAAGGCTCAGAAGAAGTATCTTGTCAAACGATGATCAATCCAAGAGAGAATTCTTGTGCGATAACTTTGCAAAATGAAGAGCAATTAGATGTCCTGCCAAAGAAATCACAAACTGATGAAGGAGATAACACCACTTCCACCATGAACAAAACACTGACTTCTCAGGTAAATCCTATAACTCCCATTCCTTCATATGTTTCTCCTCCACTTTTTCCTAGTAGATTTGCAAAATCGAAGGAGGAACAAGAACAAGAAATCCTGGAAACTTCTCACAAAATCGAGGTAAATATACCACTTCTGGATTCTATCGAGCAAGTACCTCATTATAAAAATGTCTCAAGGAGTTATGCACATCCCCACAGAAAAGTAAAAGAAATGAGAAAGTAAGTGTGGGGAAGAGTTTCATCTGTATTGCAAAGGAAAATTCCTCCAAAGTGCAAAGATCCAGGTACGTTCACCATGCCATGCCACTTGGTAAAACCAACAGTTGAAAGGATTATGTTTTAGAATTAGAAGCATCTATTAATGTCATGCCATATTCTATTTATGCTTCTTTAAATCTTGGACCTTTTGCGAAAATTGGTATTAACATTCAAATTGCTGATCGTTTTAATGCATATACCAAAAGAGTTGTGGAAGATATGCTTGTGCAGGTGAATCAATTGGTTTTCCCAGCAGACTTTTATATTCTTGAAATAGAGGATGAGACATCTCCTAATCCAACACCGATTCTTATAAGGAGACCATTCTCGAAAACTGCTAGAACCAAGATTGATGTTCATGATGGCACTCTCACCATAGTGTTTGATGGCAAGGTGATCCGTTTCAATATTTTTGAGGCAATGAGGTACCTTAGTGACTTATATTCTGTTTTTGTAGTTGACGTTACTGATTCTCTGCCACAACAATGTTTTGAGTTAACTTGCAAGAATGAATTGGATGTAGCTATTAGTGAGCACATAGGGACAGAAAATTCTAAGGAATCAAGAATTTTGATACAAGTGTCTAAAGAAGTGAAGGAAGCTCTGGCAAGCTTAGAGGAGACTATAGCCATAACCATAAGCAGGTATGATGTTTCGTATAGTGAATTGTCTTTATCTAATGAGAAACTTCTTCATTCTGTGATGAAGGCCAATATCGTGGAGCTTAAGTCACTTCCAGATCATTTGAATCATGGATTCTTGGGTGAGAATGGTACTTTGCCAATTATAATAGAAATGGGCCTTGCACCCATACAAGAAGAGAAACTCGTCCAAATACTTATAGATCACAAAAGAGCTATTGGGTGGACGATTGCTAACATCCAAGGCCCAGCCATATCCATGCACCAATTCTTGTTGGAAGAAGGACCCAAGCCCACTAGAGAAGCACAGCGGAGATTGGACCCTGCCATGATGGAACCAACGTCAGGCTGAGGACGTTAAACCAAGCGCGTATTGGGAGGCAACCCAATGTTTTTGAAAAATAAAAAAAAGAAGAAAAGAAAAATAAAATGAGGTAATAATGATCGATTTTTGTGTCTCAAGGAGATTCCTTTCGTAGGCCATCAAATTGATCAGGTTTTATCTCTCTTTGCCATCTGTCTTATTTGTTTTTATGTTTTTTTATTTGTTTTTTTATTTGTTTGCTATTGCGTTGTTATCTCTTTTATGTGTCTTTAGTTTCGTTTCTGCTCTTTTCTTTTCCTTCCTTTTGTTTAATTTGATTATTCTGTGCTTTGAGCTCATTTGTGCAACAGCTTGAGGAAACATCCAAACGGGAGCTGAAGTCATTGCTCGAAGTTTTGAAACGTGCATATCTTGGAGAAAAACAAAATCAATCGCATTATCGGTAATAGCTCTCCTTTTCTCCTCTTCAATGGATGCCGATATCTTTCTGTCGAACCTTCGTAAATATTTCCCTTCACTTCCTCAAAATGCTGTGTTTAAAATTTATAAAGTACGATGACTAGACTTTGGGCGTTGATGCTCCTAAATGTGCCTGCGGATATCCGATGGCTTATCGAAGCCAAGGTGAGATTGTCCGGTGAGCCGGACATTAATCTCGGAAATTACATGCCTGGTCTAGGAAAGAGCTACTACGCCAAGAGGCGAAGAGCGAAAAGGTTACAAGTATGTTATAAATGTGCTAGATGGAATTGTAACCAGACTTGTTGTTCATTAGGTTTTGTGTCCAGGAATAGAGAAGATAAACTTTCATTTATTAAGAATGGTTTGAGTAATGAGTCGCTGGATAATGTTTTGTTAACTCTCGAGTCACATTCTTGTGGACTGTTCAGCGTGAATTGCTTAATCTATGGACACAATTTCGTGATGAATTGCAATGTTATAGTCTAGGGAATCTGACTAAAAACGACCCTGTTTGCTAGTTTATAAGAAAACTGGATGGGAAGCAAATCCCCGACTCATATAAGGCGTTTCAGCCGTTACTGGACGTAAAACCAGAGGAAGATGTGAGCCACAATCACAACTACTTGTATATTTGAATGTGTGTTGTTGTTGTCGAATTTATTTCTTTCTTGTTTCGTTTGATCTGATTATCAATGTTGTTTTTGTGTTGTTGTTGTTTGTTGATTTTGTTTGTTTTAATTTCAAGTTTTCTTTTTGACAAATCATATGACTACCCTATGGCATAAGTACACGTGGGAGACAAGTGTGCGGGTTTTGTCAACCCCCACCGGAAGTGTATCTCCATTTTCCATGCTTCACGTGGGAGACAAGTGTGTAGGTTTTGTCAAACCTCGCCGAAAGCATATCTCATTTTTTCAAATCTTGGGGCGATAAATCTGCATCGAGCAACCCCCGCCGAAAGTATGTCCCTATGTGTCAAAATTTGAGAGTTTTATGGGTGTATATATACATTCTGCATATTTTCATATGTCATTCCACAACCTGTCTTGCAATTAAAAAGCATAATATCTAACGTGTCTTACACAAGATTAGAGCACTTGTAGAAATGGAGAAAACACCAATTCGGCAATTTCGCAATATATGCGTATTTTGCGGATCGCAATTTGGTAAAGATTGAGAGTTTACCACAGCAGCTCTTGATCTTGGTAGGACATTAGCTGCGAGGGGTATTAATTTGATTTATGGAGGGGGTAGTCTTGGGTTAATGGCGTGTGTGTCAACAGCTGCATCCCTAGGAGGGAGCAAAGTTCTCGGCATTATCCCTAAACCATTAGCTGTACGAGATTTCATAGGCAACACAATCGGGGAAGAGTTACAGGTCTCTAGTATGCATGAGCGTATTGCACATAGGGTTGTTAAGTCCGATGCATTTATAGCTTTGCCGGGTGGTTATGGTACATTAGAGGAGATATTTCAAATCACCTCTTGGGCACAGCTAAATATCCATCGGAAACCCATTGGTTTGTTAAATGTTAATAATTTTTTTGATGGTTTGTTGTCCTTTCTTGATAAAGCTGTAGAAAAAAATTTCATCTCACCGTCAGCAAGGCAAATGCTGGTTACAACTTCAACTGCAGGAGAGTTAATTGACAAACTACAAGAATTCGTCTATTCACCTGATCCAACAATGGCTCGGATAAATTGGTTTGGAGAAGGCAACAAAAGGCGTCAACTGGATTTAACCCTCCATCTGTAATCTCTATTTGCTGGTTTGCTTCGTTTTTGTTGCTTTTCTTTTTAGTGTGTTTATTTGAGATTTTTCATGTCGTTTCTTTTGAGCTTTTTCAGGTTATTTCTTTCGTCCCAGGTAATATTTTCTAATCTCGGTTTTTAGAGTGGTGGCTTAAAAAGTTCACGTTCTCTTGAAACGCATTCTGGATCTCTTCAATCCATAATGGCTGAATAAGGAGGCTAACTTCTAAACTTTTTAGACCCATTCTAACTAACTTGTTTTTGTTTGCTGACTTGTTGAACTTTGTATTTTATGAGTGAGTTTAGTTTTGCGTAATTTAGAGTTGTTATGTGTTTTTATCTTTATCAGTTTCGATTCAAAAAAACAATTGTGGAACAACCTGAGAATGCAGAATATGGTGTTTCTTAAAAACTCTTGAAACGCATTCCTCTCAATAAATCGTAGTTTGTTATCATGTTGTTTAAGTGTGTCTGTTTTGTCTTTCATAATAAAGGTATATAGGCTGGAAACCTTAGTAGGCGCTATGGTCTAAGGATGTGAAAATATAACATCTTGACTCAGGTTTGGTAACAATGCACGTTTAACTCTTCTCTTGCATTTATTGGTGGGCCAATGATAGGCAAGATTGAATTGAGAATAACTCTTGGAAATGATAAATGAGCATGATCTGGTTGGCTTGAAACTTGAAATGTTAATTATCTTTGCCTTAACCTTTGATTCCTTGCGCAACATTGAGCACTGAGCTATTATCACTGAGTTATTTGTTCACTTAGAGAAAGTTTATGAAATTTAAATGTTTCTTCAGATTTCAATGAATTCTAGAACTTGTTGATGGTCACTCGAGGCGAAATCCTAGACTGTGCAACATTGGGGAAATTATTTAGGCCATCTTTGGACCGTTTGAGCCTTAATAGCCAACCTTGACTGAAATTGATCCCTAGTTACCCCTTTGAGCCTTTGTAAGCCTTTTTCTTTGTTAACTCACTAAAAGATTTCCTAACCTCAAATGAATTTGTTCCAAACAGTTATCCCTTACCTATGAGCATGTAGATCATTCGCCAAATTACCATTTTGAGCTATGTTTTGGTTTTGGGAAGTTAGAGGAGGTTGGATTATGCCTAATGAGCAATGCAAGTGAGTTTTATTTATGTTGTAAAAAAACAAAAAAAAAAAAGACGAAAAAAAATCTGTACTTATCTTCCACGTACTAAACATTGAGGACATGTATTGTTAAGTTTTGGGGGAGTGGAATTGCAGTTAAAAAAAAAAAGAAAAAAAAGAGTTCTATACAATCGGCATTCTTAAAAAGAATGAAACAAACAAAGTGGGGTTGTAGTTCTTTTGCTTTCTACAAAAAAAAAAAAAAAAGAAAAAAGGGGAAAAAATAAAAAAAAAAAAGAGTTCGAGTGTTTTGAATAAGTTTGGGAGAGTCATTTGATGAATAAGAATGAATTTTTTATGTCATGGGCTTGAGCTCCACATAATATTGAATGATTTTATGTGTTGTGGGTGATTTGAGCCTAATTATTATCCTTTATCATACCTTCACCCAAGCCAAACGTTACAAGCTAAATAAAGTCCTAATTGATCCTTGGTGTTGTGCATGTCTACATTAGTGGAGAGTGACTTGAAAAGCAGGCCTATGGAGTTCATTTATACACACATCTTCAATATAAAATAAGATTCATTTTTATGCATAAACTCATCCGGGTTACAAGTGATTAGGTGAGAATGGCTCTACACACACACACTTGAGGAATTGAAGTGAATGCGAAAACTAATCTTTGAATAAAATCTGATCAAGTGCATATTGTTGAAAGTTTCCTTGGTTATAAATTAAGTAACCAATCTTTGAGCCTATTGCAAGATTGAAGCATTGGTGTGTTTTAATTTTTTTTGATTCGTTCGGTTTAGTTTGTTCGTATCATTTTAGTTGCTCGAGGACTAGCAAAGTCTAAGTGTGGGGGAATTTGATAAGTGTCTATTTATATATCATTTTCAAATCAATTCGTCCATGTTTCTTTGCTATATTCCTTGGTATTTTTATGTTTTTGTGTGGTTTTGATGTTTGAAGGAGTTTTGGAGCAACTTGCACAAAAATGGAGTAAAACCCTTCATTTTCACCTCTGCTAGTCAACCATCTTCTCGGATTTAATTGTATTGATATGCAATGAATCCGATGATTACATGTTATTATAACGTTGCGAAAAGCTCTCAAAGTCTATTTTCTGGAGAAATTTACGGTTAAAATCATTCAGTGTACCAAAAGTGTAATCAAAACACAGTGTGAGATGTTATAGAAATATTAATTCCAACAGCCACTAGTAGGCATGTATAATTACGGGGCATGTAGCAAGTCACTGTTAGCAGGTATTTAAAACAATTTTAGGTTTTATTCATAAACTGAAGAGGGGACGAACGTGAGGAGGCGATCCTTTGGATTTCTCTCATCTCTTGGAGTTCTTGAAGGAGATTGAAGCTTGGAAAGAGGAAGAATACAAATCCTAATAGATTTCATCAAATGTGCTAAGTTTCCCTTTCCCTCTCATTTTCTGGAATGTCTCCATATTGTATTGTATTTGTATTCTGTCTGAATATGTGTAACTAAATCTGAATGGTTGAGGGTGATTTCAAAGCCCTAGATATGGTTTTTGTGAATTGATTGTGCAAGGAATTGTTATCCAATTCTCTAATTGAAGTTGCTTGTATTTTCCCATGTTTAATGCTTATGATTGCTTGCTGGATTGTATTTGGGTGGCCAACTGAATATAATCTGGATATTGTCTATGCTAGACTAGAAATCTTGATCCGTAATTGTCTTGAATTTCTAATCATTAGTAGCAAAATTGTGATCAGAGTTTGCTATTGGAGAATATAACCTAAGTTAAATAATCCGAGCTTGTGTGTTTATTGCTTAGATCAACCTTTCTTTCTTTTCCTAATGCATCCATTGAATTAAATTTAGAGAGCTTGTTCTAGGTTGTTTAATGGATAGAGATTAAGTAAAGAGCCTATTTTATTAACAACAAAGTAAGGAAAGATTGGGATAACAGAGCTTGTTGTTATCTACGGTTGATAACTTCAAGAGTATTGGATGACAATTCTACGATTAATTCGCAAATCCATATCTTGTGGTAGAGACTGATCCCTTAACCAGCTTTCTCTCATTGATTTTTCATTCGAATTAACTTTCTGTTTTGTTATTCTTCGTTTGCATTATTATTTCACTTAGTTAATCAATAAACAAAACCCCCCATTTACTCTGTTTTTGCT
>SNVD02001100.1:0-14311 GCA_013180625.2 Boswellia sacra | reverse complement strand
TCTATAGGTTTAGTAGAGATTTTGATGAAGGATAAGATGTTTCACTTAGCATGTATAAGATCTTTTCATACAGCAGTGTCTCGTGCTCCATCTAGGCAAATAAGAATGACTTTTGTCGACTACTGCAACCATTTTGTTCATCATGAAGCCCTCCTACATGAGGCAGGTCAGCTTGCTACAATGCCCTCTTGGATCCGCTCTTGACAAAGTATTGAACTGGGATGTCATGGCACACTTGAAGAAGGCGTTATAGAGGACATGTTGACTATAGAGATTAGAAGAATGGGCTACAATATATAGAGCCCCTATCAAATGGTGGATTTCGTATTGGAATGTTACTAGTCATCTTATTCACACATCTCCTTAAATGTAATTTCTATTCAGAGATGCTTAAAGAATGTCTTCATGAAAGGGGAATGCAGTGTAGCATATAACGTTTTCCACAGGGCTGGAAATCGTGCTCTTTTTCTCAGTAGACCAGTCATCAGCTTTTTTGATTTGGAGCTCTTATCTGACCAAAGATTTTCTTATATGCATGTGGTCCAACAAGGTTTGTAGACTATTCACAACATCCAGGACTGAAACTTCCATACTTCAGAATTAAAATCTAGGTTTCCCCCATCCTATGCCTTATGACTTTAGATACTCAGTCGAATTTGGAGCATGGCTTAACCATCATTCCTACAAAAGGCACCAACTGTGGACACTAAAATTTTGTATGGCAGTTGAATATATATATATATATATATATAGAGAGAGAGAGAGAGAGAGAGAGATTTTCTCTCCTCTAGACTCTCGAATTTAATGTTTCATCTGCACCAAAATTTGTAACCATTGGATTCATCCTACGAATAATATTTATAAAATAAGAACCGACTGTATTTTCTTCTCTCTTTCTCTGCCACTCTTTTTTTGTCTTCACTTTTGTCTCCAGCTTCTATTCCATTTGTCACCAATGGGTTGCATTTTAAGACTCTTTTCTACGAGTAAATAACATGGTTGATAACTCCCTATTTAGAATTGAAATTGAATATGGACTAAATCGATTAAGTCAAATGATTTAATGAACAAACTTGTCTTTTAACAATTTATATATGTAACTAGCAATTAGGGTTAAATCAAATGATTTAATTTACAAACTTGTCTTTCCACTTTAGTACTTTAATCTTTACGCATATCTTACCATTACGCAAATCAAATGATATTTCTTTTATTCTATTCTATAAATATCATCCATTGGATGAATCTAACGGCTACAAATTTTGGTCGTATGAAATGTTT
The DNA here is from genome assembly GCA_013180625.2 of Boswellia sacra. Taxonomy (NCBI): domain Eukaryota; kingdom Viridiplantae; phylum Streptophyta; class Magnoliopsida; order Sapindales; family Burseraceae; genus Boswellia; species Boswellia sacra. The sequence goes on along the minus strand of SNVD02001100.1, from coordinate 13,030 downwards.
ACTTCGGGAGTCTAGCGGAGAGAAAAACTCTACACATGCATAAAATATATATATATATATATATAAACTTCATTTGCATTGAAAAATATCATCAAAACAAACCAAAAATCATGAAGTTCCAAAATTAATTAGAGTGAGATTATTTACAACTAAAATATTAATCTCAACACCCATTTCTAAGCACACCCCACAAATATAAATTAGTAAATTATATTTTTAATCAATACATTTTCATAATTCCTTAGATATTCTCTCTAGCTAGAAACTTATTTGAATGGAAAATGAAATAAAAAAATAAGGATTTGGCTACAATACATCCCATGCATGAATATATTCCAAAATTTAAGGGTCAAACAAAATTATATTCAATATAAGGTTATCTTTACAATTAAATTAAAATTAAAATATATAATTAAAAAAGGGTTTCACCCAAGCATTCAATGTCATTGATTTATTTAATATTACTACATAAATTACTCTTATTTACAACGATACCCTTAAGATTTAATTTTCATTAAAATGGTTAATTAATTATTTTATTTTTTAATTTTCTCTCATAATTCTTTCTCAAACTAATGATCTAACTCTACCACCACCACCAAAAATTCTTATGCCACCACCTATATTATTATTATAACAAGGAATCTCTTTATTTTTTATGTATCACACATAAAACAAAAATTATCAAATCCTTTATTTAAATATTTTATTCCAAATCTAATCAGACATTGTTACTTTTCCTCTCTTTTTTTAATTAAATTTTTGAATTTAAATTTGAATAAATATTCATATTTGTTAAGAAAACTTGTTTAAATTTTTAATGTTATAGTAAGAGGGTGATTTCATCAATGCATATATTGTTTTTGTTTACTTAACAAGTAAGTGGTGGGTTATAATTGGCTCTTAAAAAAAATACTCTTGAGGAATAATATAGATTAGTATATTTCCAACATTTAACATAATTTTTTTTTCAAATGACTTCAATTCATATGAACTTTATAATGAAAATTATTTTTCATCTTAAATGGCTTAATGTTTTCATACAATTATATTTTAAATACTTATATTTAATAATTAAAAAATTTTATACTTCTTAAAGAAATTTAATTTTTTTATTGACAATTATGGTCTAAAGTAGAAGAAAGGATTGACAATTAACCAAACAATAATTGACAATAGCCCACAACTTCAATAATCACTAAAACTATTAATTTTGTTTTGTGAAAAATATACTTTTAGTAATTAACAACTAATATAAATAATATAAAAATTGTGCATAATTGAGTAGGATGCATGTAATTTATGTAAACTTCTTCAAAGTAAGATGAATATTTATTTCCTACTTTGATGGAAGAAATTATCTAAATGTAGTGAAAATCTAATTGAAAAGTTGCCATTGTTTCATAATTTATATTTTGTAAATTATTTTAATTCTTATATACTTTGTAATTAAAATTATTCTTTATCTCAAACAAAATGTAAATTTTATAATCATAATTTAATTACTTTTATTTAATAATTAAAAAATTTTAACACATCATAAAGAATTAACTATTTTTCATTGTCAATTATGGCCCACACTAGAAAAAAGGGATTGACCAATTAGCTAAACTAGAATTAGCCAATAACTCACGACTTTAAATTAAATAATTATTAGAACCTACTAAATTGTTCTCAATAATAAACTTTTAATAATTAACAACTACTGATAAGTGTCTATTTATATATCATTTTCATATCAATTCGTCCCTGTTTCTTTGCTATATTCCTTGGTATTTTTATGTTTTTGTGTGGTTTTGATGTTTGTAGGAGTTTTGGAGCAACTTGCACAAAAATGGAGTAAACCCTTCATTTTCACCTCTGCTAGTCAGTGATCTTCTCGGATTTAATTGTATTGATATACAATGAACCCGAGGACATATTATATACCGTTGGAAAGCTCTCGAAGTCTATTTTCTGGAGAAATTTACGGTTTATAAATCCATTCAGTGTACCAAAAGTTCTAATCAAACAGTGTGAGATGTATAGAAATATAATTCCACAAGTCACTGTAGCATGTATAATACGGGACACTGTAGCAGGTTACTGTAGCAGAGTATTTAAACACATTTTAGGGTTTTATTTTGATAACTTGAAGGGGGGAGAACGTGGAGGAGGCTGCATCTTTGGATTTCTCTCATCTCTTGGAGTTTTTGAAGGAGATTGAAGGCTTGGAAAGAGGAAGAACTACAAATCCTAAGAGATTTCATCAAATTTGCTAAGTTTTCCCTTTCCCTATCATTTTCTGGAATGTCTTCATATTGTATTGTATTTGTATTCTATCTGAATATGTGTAACTAAATCTGAATTGGTTGAGGGTGATTTCAAAGCCCTTGATATGGAGTTTGTGAGGTGATTGTGTAAGAAATTGTTATCCAATTCTCTAATTGAAGTTGCTTGTATTTTCCCATATCTAGTGCTTATGATTGCTTTCTGATTGTATTTGGAATGGCCAACTGAATATAATCTGGTTGTTGTCTATTGCTAGATTAGAAATCTTGATCCGTAATTGTCTTGAATTTCTAATCATTAGTAGCAAAAATTGTGATCAGAGATTGCAATTGGAAAATACAACCTAGGTTAAATAATCCGAACTTGTGTGATTATTGCTTAGATCAACCTATCTTTCTCATCGTAATGCTTCTATTGAATTAAACTTAGAGAGCTTGATCTAGGTTGTTTAATGGATAGAGATTAAATAAAGAGCTTGTTTTATTTAACAACAAAGTAAGGAAAGATTGGGATAACAGAGCTTATTGTTATCTACGGTTGATAATTTCAATGGTTCAATTGGATGATAATTCTACAATTAATTCGTAAATCCATATCTTGTGGTGGAGAATGATCCCTTAGCCAGATTTCTATCATTGATTAATTCCCATTTCAATTAAGTTTGCATTGTGTTATTCATTAATTACCATCGTTTTCAGTTTTTCATCTAGTTAATCAACCAACAAAACCCCCCATTTAGTTAATTGTTGCTGGAAATAACAAATTCAATTAGAATCAATCCTCGTGGGAAAGATATCTTACTCATCACTTTATTACTTGTGCGACTAGTATACTTGCTAGTTTCGAACGCATCAAGTTTTTGGCGCCGTTGCCGGGGATTGATTTTCTAATCAATTTGTTATTCTGTTTTTACTACTGATTCTTGATTGTTATTTCCTTATTGTTTGTGTTTAAGCTTTTATGTCCGAGGGAGAAGCAGATCAACGACTTAAGAGAATTAAGGAGTTTCTCCAATCCTCGAATTTAAGGCTAAATCGGTCAATTTCAACTCCACCTCCAGAATTTGACCTTGCACGACACACTTCCCTCCCATCTTCTCGCAGTTCAATCAAATCTGAATCGGAAGCAATGGCAATGGAAAACGATCAGACTCTTAAGGAGTTAGCGGCTCCAATTATTGATCAACAACCGCTATGCATAAGCACCAATTTTGAGATAGAATTTGAACTTAAATCTGGACTGATTCATCTCTTGCCTACATTTCATGGTTTTGCAGGAGAGGATCCGAACAAACACCTCAAAGAATTTCATGTGGTATGCTCAAGTATGAAGCCAACCGGCATTTTTGAAGAGCAAATTAAATTGAGAGCTTTCCCATTCTCATTAGCAGATTCGGCAAAAGATTGGCTATACTATCTACCACCAGGTACCATTACCACTTGGAATGAGATGAGTAAACTCTTTTTGGAGAAATATTTTTCAGCCTCGAAAGTTACAAATATTAGAAAAGATATTAGTGGCATTCGACAACACAATGGAGAATCACTTCATGAATATTGGGAGAGATTTAAGAGGTTATGTGATAGCTGTCCAAACCACCAAATTAGTGATGGACTCCTAATTCAATATTTCTATGAGGGTCTCCTACCCATGGAACGGAGTATCATTGATGCTGCTAGTGGTGGAGCACTAGTTAATAAAACACCGAACGTGGCAAGACGTTTGATTAGTGACATGGCAGCGAACTCCCAACAATTCAGCAGTCAATTTGAGCCACAACTATCAAAAAGAGTAAATGAGGTAAGTACTTCAAACATTGAACAACAACTTTGTGAACTTACCTCTCTTGTAAAAAAAAATGGCTGTAGGACATATGCAGCAATCTTATGCATGTGGAGTATGTTCTGCCATGGGCCATCCAACCGACATGTGTCCAACTTTGCAAAAAGGAGATACAGAACAAGCCAATGCCATGGGTGGATTTCCAGGACAACAAAGGCAAAGGTATGACCATTTCTCCAACACTTACAATGCTGGATGGAGAGATCACCCTAATTTAAGATATGGGAATCATCAACCAATTGCCCCAAATGCCATACCAAATCGACCACCAGTGGGGGGGGGTTTGGGGTTTTTGGGGGGGGGGGGGGTGTTTTGGGGGGGAGGTGGGGTTTCAATCAACCAAGGGTCCAGCAACCATTTCAAGCACAACCACAACCAGCACCACAACCAGCTCCACAAAATTCAGGTATGTCTCTCCAGGATATTGTTAAAGAACTTGCCACTAACACAATGCAATTTCAGCAGGAAACTAGGGCAAGTATCCAAAACCTGGAAAATCAAATGGGACAATTGGCCACTAACATGAGCAAAATTGAGAGTCAAAGCTCAGGAAAATTACCTTCTCAGCCGGTGATCAATCCAAGAGAGAATGCTAGTGCTGTAACTTTGAGAAGTGGGTAACAATTAGATATTCCACCAAAGAAATCACAAATTGATGAAGGGGATGATACCACTTCTACCATGAACAAAACATCCACTTCTAAGGTAAATCCTAAAATTTCCATTCATTCATATGTTACCCCTCCACCATTTCCCAGCAGATTTGCAAAATCAAGGAAGGAGGAACAAGAACAAGAAATCCTGGAAACTTTTCGCACGATCGAGGTAAACATACCACTTCTGGATGCTATCAAGCAAGTGCCTCGTTATGCAAAATTTCTCAAAGAGTTATGCACCAACAAGAGGAAGTTGAAAGGAAATGAGAAGGTAAGTGTGGGGGAAAATTTTTTTCAGCTGTAATTGCAAAGAAAAATTCCTCCGAAATGCAAAGATCCAGGTACGTTCACCTTCCATGCACCATTGGCATACCAATTTTGAAAGAGCTATGTTAGATTTAGGGAGTCATCATTAATGTCATGCCATATTCTATTTATGCTTCCTTGAATCTTGTACCCCTTGCGGAAACTGGTATTATCATTCAACTTGCTGATCGTTCTAATGCATATCCCAAGGGAGTTGTGGAAGATGTGCTTGTGCATGTGAATCAATTGGTTTTCCCAGCAGACTTCTATGTTCTTGAAATGGAGGATGAGATATCTTCTAATCCAACACCGATTCTTTTAGGGAGACCATTCTTGAAAACTGCTCGAACTAAGATTGATGTTCATGATGGCACTCTCACCATGGATTTTGATGGCGAGGTGATTCGCTTCAATATTTTTGAGGCAATGAGATACCCTACTGACTTGCATTCTGTTTTTGCAGTTGATGTCTTTGATTCTTTGGCACAACAATTTCTTGAATTAACTCGCAAAGATGAATTGGAAGTAGCCATTAGTGACACATAAGGACAGAAAGTTCAATGAACCAGAAAAGCTTGATAACATGTGTCCTAAAGAAGTGGAAGGAGCTGTGGCAATCTTGATTAAGACTATAACTATCACCAGAAACAAGGTATGATGTTTCATACTTGAATTGCCTTTATCTAAAATGAAAAATTTCTTCCTATCTGTGATGAGCCCCTACCTTGGAGCTTAAGCCTCTTCCAGAACATTTGAAGTATGTATTCTTGGGTGAGAAGGATACTTTGCCAGTCATAATAGCCAAGGGCCTTACACCATTACAAGAAGAGAAACTCTTTCGAGTGCTTCGAGATCACAAAACAGCCATTGGGTGGACAATTGCTGACATCAAAGGTATTAGCCCAGCCATATGCATGCACCGTATCTTATTATAAGAAGGATCCAAGCCCACTCGAGAAGCACAGCGGAGGTTGAATCCTCCAATGATGGAAGTTGTCAAGAAAGAAATCCTGAAATTGTTAGATGTGGGTGTGATTTATCCAATTTCGGATAGCAAGTGGGTAAGTCCAGTCCAAGTCGTTCCAAAGAAATCTAGTGTTACGGTGGTTAAGAATGACAATAATGAGCTAGTTCCCATTCGTATCCAAACCGGGTGGCGAGTTTGTATTGATTATCGAAAGCTCAATTCTACAACTCGCAAGGATCACTTTCCTTTGCCATTCATTGATCAAATGCTGGAGAGATTAGCAGGTCATTCTCATTATTGTTTTCTTGATGGCTATTCAGGATATAATCAGATTGTCATTGCCCCTGAAGATCAAGAGAAAACTACATTTACATGCCCATTTGGTACATTTGCGTATCGACTCATGCCGTTCGGTCTTTGCAATGCCCCTGCCACTTTCCAAAGGTGTATGGTAAGTATTTTCTCTGATTATGTTGAACATCATTGAGGTATTTATGGATGACTTTAGTGTTTTTGGTGATTCTTTTGATAAATGCCTTGACAACCTTACCCTTATACTTCAAAGATGTATAGAAACTAACCTTGTTCTGAACTGGAAGAAATGTCATTTTATGGTAGATCATGGTATAGTTTTGGGACATGTTATTTCTGTTAAGGGTATAGAGGTTGATAAATCCAAGATAGATCTTATATGTTCCTTACCACCTCCCACAAGTGTGCGGCATATTCGTTCGTCTCTTGGCCATGCAGGTTTCTATCGTAGGTTCATCAAAGATTTTTCGAAGATAGCATTGCCTCTATACAGATTGCTACAGAATGATGTGGCCTTTGAATTTGATGAAAAATGCAAAGAGGCATTTGAGAAACTGAAGGAACTCTTGACTTCGGCTCCAATAATCCAATCTCCAAATTGGGATCATCCATTCGAGATCATTTGTGATGCGAGTGATTATGCTGTGGGTGCCGTTTTGGGTCAAAGAATTGGCAGAGTTCCACATGCCATTTATTTCGCATCTCGGACTTTAAATGATGCTCAACTTAATTATTCTACCACTGAGAAAGAGCTGCTAGTGGTTATTTTTGCTTTAAAAAAGTTTCGATCTTATTTGATTGGTACTAAAGTAACCGTTTATTCTGATCATGCAGCTTTGAGGTACTTGCTCACAAAGAAAGATGCAAAACCAAGGCTTATCAGGTGGATACTCCTTTTACACGAATTTGACTTGGAGATCAAAGATAAGAAGGGAAGTGAAAACTTAGTTGCAGACCATCTCAGTCGCATTGTCCATGACGAGGATGTACTGCCATTACAAGAAAGCTTTCCGGATGAACAATTGCTGTCTCTACATGTAGCAGCCCCTTGGTATGCGGATATTGTTAATTACTTAGTTACCAAGAAGCTAACACATGACTTGACTCGAGCTCAAAGAGACAAGATTAAAAACATTGCCAAATATTACATATGGGATGATCCATACTTATGGAAGCATTGTTCTGATCAAGTGATAAGAAGGTGTGTTTCTGAATCTGAATTTAATTCAATTTTGACCTTCTGTCATTCTTATGCATGTGGCGGTCACTTCGGACCAAAAAGAACAGCCCTGAAAGTTCTTGATTGTGGATTCTACTGGCCATCATTGTTCAAAGATGCATATCTATTTTGCAAAGCTTGTGACCGTTGTCAAAGGACAGGTAATTTAAGTGCCAAAAATCAAATGCCACAAACCCCTATACTTGTTGTTGAGATTTTTGATGTGTGGGGTATTGATTTCATGGGTCCTTTTCCTTCATCTTTTGTTAATGTTTACATTATACTTGCTGTGGATTATGTTTCTAAATGGGTGGAAGCAAAAGCTACGAGAACTAATGATTCTAAAGTTGTTGTAGATTTTGTGAACTCTAACATTTTTGCGAGATTTGGAACACCAAGAGCCATGATAAGCGATAGAGGGACACACTTCTGCAACCGATCATTTGAATCCTTGCTCAAGAAATACAACATCACTCACAAGGTGTCTACTGCATATCATCCACAAACTAGTGGTCAAGTTGAAGTTTCAAATCGAGAAGTCAAGTCCATTCTCGAGAAGACAGTGAAACCGAACCGAAAAGATTGGAGCCTACGATTGAATGATGCACTTTGGGCATACCGGACTGCTTACAAGACACCAATTGGTATGTCTCCGTACAGGTTAGTCTACGGTAAGCCATGCCACCTTCCAGTGGAGCTCGAACATAAAGCATGGTGGGCAGTAAAGCTTTGTAACATGGAGATGGATGCTGCTGGAGAACAAAGAAAGCTTCAACTGCAAGAATTGGAAGAACTTAGAAATGATGCCTATGAGAATTCCAGAATTTACAAGGAGAGAACTAAGGCATTTCATGATAAAATGACCTCTAGGAAGAATTTTGAAGTGGGACAGAAAGTTCTTTTATTCCATTCTCGCCTCAAGTTATTTCCAGGTAAATTACGATCTCGATGGGTTGGACCTTTTGTTATTACTAATGTTTTTTCCCCATGGTGCAGTGGAAATCAAGAGCTTAAAAACGGATAAAGTATTCAAGGTGAATGGGCACAGGTTGAAGCCTTACTATGAGAATTCAGTGATGCAGGATATCGATGCGGTACCTCTCTACGAGCCAACTTATCTTGATGGGTGAGGACAGATAACGTCAGGCTGAGGACGTTAAACCAAGCGCTTATTGGGAGGCAACCCAATGTTTTTGAAATATAATAAAAAGAGACAAAGAAAAGAAGGTAGTATTGATCAATTTTTGTGTTTCGAGAAGATTCCTCTCATGGGCTATTATAATTGATCAGGTTTTATCTCTCTTTGCCATTTGTCTCATTTGCTTTGTTTTTTGTTTTTTGACTTTCATTTGCTCTTGTGTTTTTATTTCTTTTATGTGTCTCTATTTTCTTTTCTTTTCTTTTCTTTTCTTGTGTTTAATTTGATTATTCCGTGCTTCGGGTTCAGTTGTGCAACAGCTTGAGGAAACATTCAAACGGAAGTTGAAGCCATTGTTCGAAGGTTTGAAACGTGCATATCTGGGAGAAGAACAAACTCAATCGCATTATCGGTAATATCTCTCCTTTTCTTCTCTTCAATGGATGCTGATATCTTTCTATCGAACCTTCGTAAATATTTCCCTTCACTTCCTCAAAATGCTGTGTTTAAATTTTATAAAGTACGGATGACTAGACTTTGGGCATTGATGCTCCTAAATGTGCCTGCCGATATCCGATGGCTTATCGAAGCCAAGGTGAGATTGTCCGGTGAGCCGGACATTAATCTCGCAAAATACATGCCTGGTCTAGGAAAGAGCTACTACGCCAAGAGGCGAAGAGCAAAGAGGTTACAAGTGTGTTATAAATGTGCTAGATGGAATTGTAACCTGATTTGTCGTTCATTAGGTTTTGTGTCCAGAAATAGAGAAGATAAACTATCATTTATTAAGAATGGTCTGAGTAATGAGTCGCTGGATAATGTTTTGTTAACTCTCGAGTCACATTCTTGTGGACTTGTTCAGAGTGAAGTGCTTAATCTATGGACACAATTTCGTGATGAATTGCAGTGTTATAGTCTAGGAAATCTGACTAAAAACGACCCTGTTTGCCAGTTTATAAGAAACTGGATGGGAAGCAAATCCCCGACTCATAGAAGGCGTTTCAGCCGTTACTGGACGTAAAACCAGAGGAAGATGTGAGCCACACTCACAACTACTTGTATATTTGAATGTGTGTTGTTGTTGTCGAATTTTATTTCTTTCTTGTTTCGTTTGATCTGATTATCAATGTTATTTTTTGTGTTGTTGTTGTTTGTTGATTTTGTTTGTTTTAATTTCAAGTTTTCTTTTTGACAACCAGATGACTACCCCATGATATAAGCACACGTGGAAGACAAGTGTGGAGGTTTTGTCAACCTCCGTCGAAAGTATATCTTTACTTTTCATGCTTCACGTGGGAGACAAGGGTGGCGGTTTTTTTTCAACCTCCGCCGAAAGTGTATCTCCATTTTTCATGTTTCACATGGGAGACAAGTGTGTAGGTTTTGTCAAACCCCACCGAAGCATATCTCATTTTTTTCAAATCTTGGGGCGATAAATCTGCATCGAGCAACTCCCACCGAAATTATGTCCCCACGTGTCAAATTTGAGAGTTTTTACGTGTGTATATATCCATGCTGCATATTTTGAAATGTCATTTTATAACCTGTCTTGCACTTGAATCGCATAATACCTAACGTACATCATTGTCTTGCACAAGTTTAGAGCACTTTTAGAAATGGAGAAAACACCAATTCGGCGATTCCAAATATATGCGTATTTTGTGGATCGCAATTTGGTAAAGATGGAGAGTTTACAACAGCAGCTCTTGATCTTGGTAGGACATTAGCTGCGAGGGGTATTCATTTGATTTACGGAGGGGTAGTCTTGGGGTTAATGGGGTGTGTGTCGACAGCTGCATCCTTAGGAGGAAGCAAAGTTCTGGGCATTATCCCTAAACCATTAGCTGTACGAGATATCGTAGGCAACACCATGGGGGAAGAGTTACAGGTTTCTAGTATGCATGATCGTATTGCACATATGATCATTAAATCTGATGCATTTATAGCTTTGCCCGGTGGTTATGGTACATTAGAGGAGATATTTCAAATCACCTCTTTGGCACAGCTAAACATCCATCGGAAACCCATTGGTTTGTTAAATGTCAATAATTTTTTTGATGGTTTGTTGTCTTTTCTTGATCAAGCAGTAGAAAAAACTTCATCTCACAGTCGGCGAGGCAAATCCTGGTTACAGCTTCAACTGCAGGGGAGTTAATTGACAAATTACAAGCATTCGTCTATTCGCCTGATCCAACAATATCTCGGATAGATTGGTTTTGAGAAGGCAATAAGAGGCATAAACTGGATTTAACGCTCCATCTGTAATCTCTATCTGCTGGTTTGCTTCATTTTCGTTTGCTTTCTCTTTATTGTGTTTATTTGAGGTTTTTTTTTTCATGTCATTTCTTTTGAGTTTTTTTCAGGTTACTTCTTTTGCCCCAGGTAATATTTTCTAACCTTTGCTGTTAGAGTGGTGGCTTAAAAAGTTTAAGTTATCTTGAAACGCATTCTGGATCTCTTCAATCCATAGTGGCTGAATAAGGAGGCTAACTTCTAAACTTTTTAGACCCATTCTAACTGACTTGTTTTTGTTTGCTAACTTGTTGGACTTTGTTATTTCATGAGTAGGTTTAATTTTATGTAATTTAGAGTTGTTATGTATTTTTGTGTCTTTACCAGTTCTGACTAAAAAAAAATTGTGGAAAAATCTGAGAATGGCAGAATATGGGGTTTCCTTAACTCTTGAAACGCATTCTCTCTAAATAAATCTGTAGTTTGTTTATTTTATGTTGTTTGAAGTGTCTTGTTTCTTGTTTTGTTCTTTATAATAAAGGTATATAGGCTGGAAACCTTAAGTCTGCGGGCTACTGGTCCTAAGGATTGTTGAAATATACAATCTTGACTCAGGTGTAACAACACCACGTACCTCTTTTTCTGCATTTTGTGGGTCAATGATAAGATAATGATTGAATTAAGAATAACTCTTGGAAAATGATAAATGATGCATGGATCTGTGTGCTTGAAATGTTTATTGGTTTTCACTTTGACTTTGATTCCTTGCGCAACATTGAGCACTGAGCTATTATCACTGAGTTATTTGTTCACTTAGAGAAAGTTTATGTAATTTAAATGTTTCTTCAGAGTTCACTGAATTCTAGAACTTGTTTGATGGTCACTCAAGGCGAAATCCTAGGCTGTGCAACATTGGGGAAATGATTTAGGCCATCTTTGGACCGTTTGAGCCTTAATAGCCAACCTTGACTGAAATTGATTCCTAGTTACTCCTTTGAGCTTTTGTAAGCCTTTTTCTTTGTTAACTCACTAAAAGATTTCCTAACCTCAAATGAATTTGTTCCAAACAGTTTATCCCTTACCTATGAGCATGTAGATCATTCACAATTAAATTTTGAGCTATGTTCTGGTTTTGGGAAGATAGAGGAGGTTGGGATGTGTCATGAGCAATGCAAGTGAGTTCTATTGTGTTTGAAAAAAAAAAAAGAAAAAAAGAAAAAAAAACCAATCTGTACTTATCGTCCACGTACTTACACATTGAGGACAATGTGTTGTTTAAGTGTGGGGGAGGGGAAGTGTAATAAAAAAAAAGGAAAAAAAAAAGAAAAAAAAAAGAAAAAAAAAAGAACAAAAGAAGAAGAATAAGAGATCTATACCTTTAATGTTCTTAAAAAGAATGAAACAACAAAGTGTGGGGGTGTAGTTTTCTTTTGTCTTCTGCAAAAAAAAAAAAAAAGATTGAGTGTTCTAAATAAGTTTGGGGGAGTAACCTGGTGAATTGAAATGAAGTTGTGTTATAGGGTTGAGCTCTACATAGTCTTGAATGAGTTATGTGTTTGTGGGTGATTTGAGCCAAATTATTATCCTTTATCATACCTTCACCCAAGCCAAACGTTACAAGCTTAATAAAGTCATACTTGATTCTTGGTGTTGTGCATGTCTACATTAGTGGAGAGTGACTTGAAAAGCAGGCCTATGGAGTTCAATTATAAACACATCTTCAATATTAAATATGATTCATTTTTATGCATAAACTCATCCGGGTTACAAGTGATTAGGTGAGAATGGCTCTACACACACACACTTGAGGAATGGAAGTGAAGCGAAACTAATCTTTGAGATAAAATTCTTGATCAAGTGCATTATTTTGAAGTTTTCCTTGGGTTATAATTAAGTACAATCTTTGAGGCCTATTTACAAGTTGAAGCATTTGTGTGTTTTATTTTTTCTTTGATTCTGTTTCGGTTTCGTTTTGTTTCATATCGTTGTAGTTGCTCGAGGACTAGCAAAGTCTAAGTGTGGGGGAATTTGATAAGTGTCTATTTATATATCATTTTCATATCAATTCGTCCATGTGTCTTTGCTAT
>SNVD02001098.1:0-14626 GCA_013180625.2 Boswellia sacra | reverse complement strand
GGAACCAACGTCAGGCTGAGGACGTTAAACCAAGCGCTTATTGAGAGGCAACCCAATGTTTTTGAAAAAAAAAGAAAAAAAAATGAGGTAATAATGATCGATTTTTGTGTCTCGAGGAGATTCCTTTCATAGGCCATCAAATGATCAGGTTTTATCTCTCTTTGCCATCTGTCTCATTTGTTTTTATATTTTTTTTTACTTTTTTTTTACTTTTGTTTGTTATTGTGTTGTTATCTCTTTTATGTGTCTTTAGTTTCGTTTCTGCTCTTTCTTTTCCTTTCTTTTGTTCAATTTGATTACTCTGTGCTTTGAGCTCATTTGTGCAGCAGCTTGTGGAAACATCCAAACGGAAATCGAAGTCATTCGCCAAAGGTTTGAAACACGCATATCTTGGAGAAAAAGAAACTCGATCGCATTATCGGTAATATCTCTTCTTTTCTCCTCTTCAATGGATGCTGATATCTTTCTATCGAACCTTCGTAAATATTTCCCTTCACTTCATCAAAATGCTGTGTTTAAAATTTATAAAGTACGGATGACTAGACTTTGGGCATTGATGCTCCAAAATGTCCCTGCTGATATCCGATGGCTTATCGAAGCCAAGGTGAGATTGTCCGGTGAGCCGGACATTAATCTCGCAAAATACATACCTGGTCTAGGAAAGAGCTACTACGCAAAGAGGCGAAGAGCGAAAAGGTTACAAGTATGTTATAAATGTGCTAGATGGAATTGTAACCAGACTTGTCGTTCATTAGGTTTTGCGTCCAGGAATAGAGAAGATAAACTTTCATATATTAAGAATGGTTTGAGTAATGAGTCGCTGGATAATGTTTTGTTAACTCTCGAGTCACATTCTTGTGGACTTGTTCAGCGTGAAATGCTTAATCTATGGACACAATTTCGTGATGAATTGCAGTGTTATAGTCTAGGGAATCTGACTAAAAACGACCCTGTTTGCCAGTTTATAAGAAAACTGGATGGGAAGCAAATCCCCGACTCATGGAAGGCGTTTCAGCCGTTACTGGACGTAAAACCAGAGGAAGATGTGAGCCACAATCACAACTACTTGTATATTTGAATGTGTATTGTTGTTGTAGATTTTTTTTCTTGTTTCGTTTGATCTGATTATCAATGTTGTTTTTGTGTTGTTGTTGTTTGTTGATTTGTTTGTTTTAATTTCAAGTTTTCTTTTTGACAAACCATATGACTACCCTATGGCATAAGTACACGTGGGAGACAAGTGTGGAGGTTTTGTCAACCTCCACCGAAAGTGTATCTCTATTTTTTATGATTCACGTGGGAGACAAGTGTGGGGGTTTTGTCAACCCCCGCCGAAAGTGTATCTCCATCTTCCATGCTTCACGTGGGAGACAAGGGTGTAGGTTTTGTCAAACCTCGCCGAAAGCATATCTCATTTTTTCAAATCTTGGGGCGATAAATCTGCATCGAGCAACCCCCACCGAAAGTATGTCCCCATGTGTCAAAATTTGAGAGTTTTAGGGGTGTATATATACATTCTGCATATTTTCATATGTCATTCCATAACCTGTCTTGCAATTGAAAAGCATAATATCTAACGTGTCTTACACAAGATTAGAGCACTTGTAGAAATGGAGAAAACACCAATTCGGCGATTCCGCAATATATGCGTATTTTGCGGATAGCAATTTGGTAAAGATGGAGAGTTTACCACGGCAGCTCTTGATCTTGGTAGGACATTAGCTGCGAGGGGTATTAATTTGATTTATGGAGGGGGTAGTCTTGGGTTAATGGGGTGTGTGTCAACAGCTGCATCCCTAGGAGGGAGCAAAGTTCTCGGCATTATCCCTAAACCATTAGCTGTACGAGATATCGTAGCAACACAATCGGGGAAGAGTTACAAGTCTCTAGCATGCATGAGCGTATTGCACATATGGTCATTAAATCTGATGCATTTATAGCTTTGCCCGGTGGTTATGGTACATTAGAGGAGATATTTCAAATCACCTTTTGGGCACAGCTAAACATCCATCGGAAACCCATTGGTTTGTTAAATGTCAATAATTTTTTTGATGGTTTGTTGTTCTTTCTTGATCAAGCTGTAGAAAAAAACTTCATCTCACAGTCGGCGAGGCAAATCCTGGTTACAGCTTCAACTGCAGGGGAGTTAATTGAAAAATTACAAGCATTCGTCTATTCGCCTGATCCAACAATAGCTCGGATAGATTGGTTTGGAGAAGGCAATAAGAGGCATAAACTGGATTTAACGCTCCATCCGTAATCTCTATCTGTTGGTTTGCTTCATTTCGTTTGCTTTTTCTTTATTGTGTTTATTTGAGTTTTTTTATGTCATTTCTTTTGAGTTTTTTTTTTTCAGGTTGTTTCTTTCACCCCAGGTAATATTTTCTAATCTTGACTTTTAGAGTGGTGGCTTAAAAAGTTCAAGTTCTCTTGAAACGCATTCTGGATTTCTTTAATCCATAATGGCTGAATAAGGAGGCTAACTTCTAAACTTTTTAGACCCATTCTAACTGACTTGTTGTTATTTGCTGGCTTGTTGGACTTTGTTATTTTATGAGTAAGTTTAGTTTTGTGTAATTTAGAGTTGTTGTGTGTTTTTGTCTATATCAGTTTCGATTCAAAAAAAAAAAAACATTGTGGCAAACCTGAGAATGGCAGAATATGGGTTTTTCTTAACTCTTGAAACGCATTCTCTCTCAATAAATCTGTAGTTTGTTTATTTCATGTTGTTTGAAGTGTCTTGTTTCTTGTTGTTCTTTCATAATAAAGGTATATAGGCTGGAAACCTTAAGTCTGCGGGCTACTGGTCCTAAGGATTGTTGAAATATACAATCTTGACTCAGGTGTAACAACGCCACGTACTCTTTTCTTGCATTTTGTGGGTCAATGATAAGATAATGATTGAATTAAGAATAACTCTTGGAAAATGATAAATGATGCATGGATCTGTGTGCTTGAAATGTTTATTGGTTTTCGCTTGCTTTTGATTCCTTGCGCAACATTGAGCACTGAGCTATTATCACTGAGTTATTTGTTCACTTAGAGAAAGTTTATGTAATTTAAATGTTTCTTCAGATTTCAATGATTTCTAGAACTTGTTTGATGGTCACTCAAGGCGAAATCCTAGGCTGTGCAACATTGGGGAAATGATTTAGGCCATCTTTGGACCGTTTGAGCCTTAATAGCCAACCTTGACTGAAATTGATCCCTAGTTACCCCTTTGAGCCTCTGTAAGCCTTTTTCTTTGTAACTCACTAAAAGATTTCCTAACCTCAAATGAATTTGTTCCAAACAGTTTATCCCTTACCTAGGAGCATGTAGATCGTTCACAATTAAATTTTGAGCTATGTTCTGGTTTTGGGAAGTTAGAGGAGGTTGGGATGTGTCATGAGCAATACAAGTGAGTTCTATTGTGTTTAAAAAAAAAACAGAAAAAAAACCAATCTGTACTTATCGTCCACGTACTTACACATTGAGGACAATGTGTTGTTTAAGTGTGGGTGAGGGGAAGTGTAATAAAAAAGAAAAAAAAAGAAGAAAAAAAAAGAGAACAAAAGAAGAAGAATAAGAGATCTATACCCTTAAGTGTTCTTAAAAAGAATGAAACAACAAAGTGTGGGGGTGTAGTTTTCTTTGTTTTCTGCCAAAAAAAAAAAGATTGAGTGTTCTAAATAAGTTTGGGGGAGTAACCTGGTGAATTGAAATGAAGTTTTGTTATAGGCTGGAGCTCTACATAGTCTTGAATGATTTATGTGTTTGTGGGTGATTTGAGCCAAATTATTATCCTTGATCATACCTTCACCCAAGCCAAACGTTACAAGCTTAATAAAGTCCTACTTGATCCTTCGTGTTGTACATGTCTACATTAGTGGAGAGTGACTTGAAAAGCAGGCCTATGGAGTTCATTTATACACACATCTTCAATATTAAATATGTTTCATTTTTATGCATAAACTCATCCGGGTTACAAGTGATTAGGTGAGAATGGCTCTACACACACACACTTGAGGAATTGAAGTGAAGCGAAACTAATATTTGAGATAAAATTGTTGATCAAGTGCATTATTTTGAAGTTTTCCTTGGGTTATAACTAAGTACAATCTTTGAGGCCTATGTGCAAGTTGAAGCATTTGTGTGTTTTAATTTTTCTTTGATTCTGTTTTGGTTTAGTTTTGTTTCGTATCATTTTAGTTGCTCGAGGACTAGCAAAGTCTAAGTGTGGGGGAATTTGATAGGTGTCTAGTTATGTATTACTTTTATATCAATTCGTCCATGTTTCTTTGCTATATTCCTTGGTATTTTTATGTTTTTGTGTGGTTTTGATGTTTGTAGGAGTTTTAGAGCAACTTGCACAAAAAATGGAGTAAAACCCTTCATTTTCACCTCTGCTAGTCAGTGATCTTCTCGGATTTAATTGTATTGATATACAATGAACCCGATGACATGTTATATACCGTTGGAAAGCTCTCGAAGTCTATTTTCTGGAGAAATTTACAGTTTATAAATCCATTCAGTGTACCAAAAGTTCTAATCAAAACAGTGGGAGATGTATAGAAATATAATTCCACAAGTCACTGTAGCATGTATAATACGGGGCACTGTAGCAATGCACTGTAGCAGAGTATTTAAACACATTTTAGGGTTTTATTTTTATAAATTGAAGAGGGGAGAACGTGGAGGAGGCTGCATCTTTGGATTTCTCTCATCTCTTGGAGTTCTTGAAGGAGATTGAAGGCTTGGAAAGAGGAAGAACTACAAATCTTAATAGATTTCATCAAATTTGATAAGTTTTCCCTTTTCCTCTCATTTTCTGGAATGTCTCCATATTCTATTGTATTTGTGTTCTGTCTGAATATATGTAACTAAATTTGAATTGGTTGAGGGTGATTTTCAAAGCCCTTGATATGGTTTTTGTGAATTGATTGTGCAAGGAATTGTTATCCAATTCTCTAATTGAAGTTGCTTATATTTTCCCATATGTATAATGCTTATGATTGCTTGCTGGATTGTATTTGGGTGGCCAACTGAATATAATCTGGATATTGTCTATTGCTAGACTAGAAATCTTGATCCGTAATTGTCTCGAATTTCTAATCATTAGTAGCAAAATTGTGATCAGAGATTGCAATTGGAGAATATAACCTAAGTTAAATAATCCGAGCTTGTGTGTTTATTGCTTAGATCAACCTGTCTTTCTTTTTATAATGCATCCATTGAATTAAATTTAGAGAGCTTGTTCTAGGTTGTTTAATGGATAGAGATTAAATAAAGAGCCTGTTTTATTTAACAACAAAGTAAGGAAAGATTGGGATAACAGAGCGTGTTGTTATCTACGGTTGATAATTTCAATGGTGTAATTGGATGACAATTCTAAGATTAATTCACAAATCCATATCTTGTGGCAGAGAATGATCCCTTAACCAAATTTCTTTCATTGATTAATTCTCACTTCAATTAAGTTTGCATTGTGTTATTCTCTATTTGCACTAATATTTCATCTAGTTAATCAATCAACAAAACCCCCCTGTTAGTTTAGTGTTGCTGGAAATACCAAAAAAAAAAAAAAAATTTTTTCATTAGAATCAATCCTCTTGGGAAAGATATCTTACTTATCACTTTATTAATTGTTGCGACTAGTATACTTGCTAGTTGTCGAACGCATACAATAAGCAATAAACACACAAGCTCGGATTATTAACTTAGGTTATATTCTCCAATTGTAATCTCTGATCACAATTTTGCTACTAATGATTAGAAATTCAAGACAATTACGGATCAAGATTTCTAGTCTAGCAATAAATCACAACCACATTATATTCAGTTGGCCACTCAAATACAATCAGCAAGCAATCATAAGCATTAACTATGGGAGAATACAAGCAACTTCAATTAGAGAATTGGATAACAATTCCTTACACAATCAACTTACAAAAACCATATCAGGGGCTCTGAAATCACCCTCAACCAATTCAGATTCAGTTACACATGTTTAAGAACGTGGTAAATACAATACAACAAGGAGACATTCCAGAAAATGAAAGGGAAGGGAAAAACTTAGCAAATTTGATGTAATTCTCTTTGGATTGTAGTTCTTCCTCTTTCCAAGCTTCCTTTCTCCTTCAAGAAATCCAAGAGATGAAAGAATTCCAGAGCTGAGGCCTCCTCCACGTTCTCCCCTCTTCAAGTTATCAAAATAAAACCCTAAAATGTGTTTAAATACTCTGCTACAGTGAAGTGCTACAGTGCCCCGTATTATACATGCTACAGTGACTTGTGGAATTATATTTCCATACATTTCACACTGTTTTGATTAGAACTTTTGGTACACTGAATGGATTTATAAACCGTAAATTTCTCCAGAAAATAGACTTCGAGAGCTTTCCAACGGTATATAACATGTCATCGGGTTCATTGTATATCAATACAATTAAATCCGAGAAGATCACTGACTAGCAGAGGTGAAAATGAAGGGTTTTACTCCATTTTTGTGCAAGTTGCTCCAAACTCCTACAAACATCAAAACCACACAAAAACATAAAAATACCAAGGAATATAGCAAAGAAACATGGACGAATTGATATGAAAATGATATATAAATAGACACTTATCAAATTCCCCCACACTTAGACTTTCCTAGTCCTCGAGCAACTACGACAATATGAAATAAAACTAAACCGAAACAGAATCAACAAAAAATTAAAACACACAAATGCTTCATCTTGCAAATAGGCCTCAAAGATTGTACTTAATTATAACCCAGGGAAAACTTCAAAATAATGCACTTGATCAAGAATCTCATTACAAAGATTAGTTTCGCTCTACTTCAATTCCTCTAGTGTGTGTGTGCAGAGCCATTCTCACCTAATAATTTGTAACCCGGATGAGTTTATGCATAAAAATGAATCATATTTAATATTGAAGATGTGTGTATAATGAACTCCATAGGCTTGCTTTTCAAGTCACTCTCCACTAATGTAGACATGCACAACACCAAGGATCAAGTAGGACTTTATTAAGCTTGTAACGTTTGGCTGGGGTGAAGGTATGATAAAGGATAATAATTAGGCTCAAATCACCCACAAACACATAAAATCATTCAATATTATGTAGAGCTCAAGCCCATGACATAAAAAATTCATTCTTATTCATCAAATGACTCTCCCAAACCTATTCAGAACACTCGAACTCTCTTTTTTTTTCTTTTTTCTTTTTTCCTTTTTTCTTTTTTTTTTTGTAGAAAGCAAAAGAAACTACACCCCCATACTTTGTTGTTTCATTCTTTTTAAGAACACCGAAGGGTATAGAACTCTTTTTCTTTTCTTTTTTTTTTTTAACTGCAATTCTTCTCCCCCACACTTAAACAATACATTGTCCTCAATGTTTAAGTACGTGGAAGATAAGTACAGATTTTTTTTTCTCTTTTTTTTTTTTAACAAACATAATAAAACTCATTTGCATTGCTCATGGCATAATCCAACCTCCTCTAACTTCCCAAAACCAGAAAATAGCTCAAAATGTAATTGCGAATGATTTACATGCTCATAGGTAAGGGATAAACTGTTTGGAACAAATTCAATTGAGATTAGGAAATGTTTTAGTGAGTTAACAAAGAAAAAGGTTTACAGAGGCTCAAAGGGGTAACTAGGGATCAATTTTAGTCAAGGTTGGCTTTTAAGGCTCAAACGATCCAAAGATGGCCTAAATCATTTCCCTAATGTTGCACAGTCTAGGATTTCGCCTCGAGTTACCATCAAACAAGTTCTAGAATTCATTGAAATCTGGAGAAACACTTAAATTACATAAACTTTCTCTAAGTAAACAAATAATCGTGATAATAGCTCGGGCTCAATTTTGTGCAAGGAATCAAAGGTAAAGCAAAAGCCAATTAACATTTCAAGCACACAAATCTATGCATCATTTATCATTTTCCAAGAGTTATTCTTAATTCAATCATTGTCTTATCATCGACCCACAAAATGCAAGAAAAGAGGCACGTGGCGTTGTTCAACCTGAGTCAAGATTGTATATTTCAACAATCCTTAGGACCAGTAGCCCGCAGACTTAAGGTTTCCAGCCTATATACCTTATTATGAAAGAACAAAACAAGAAATAAGACACTTCAAACAACATGAAATAAACAAACTACAAAGTTATTAAGGAAGAATGTGTTTCAAGGGTTAAGGAAACCCTATATTCTGCCATTCTCAACTTTTTCCACAATTTTTTTTTTTAATCGAAACTGATAAAGACAAAAAACACATAAAACAAACTTCTAAATACATAAACTAAACGTACTCATAAAAAACAAAGTCTAACAAGCCAGCAAACAAAAACAAGTCAGTTAGAATGGGTCTAAAAAGTTTAGAAGTTAGCCTCCTGATGCGTTCGAAACTAGCAAGTATACTAGTCGCACAAGTAATAAAGTGATAAGTAAGATATCGTTCCCACGAGGATTGATTCTAAATGAATTTGTTATTTCCAGCAACAATTAACTAAATGGGGGGGTTTTGTTGAATGATTAACTAAATGAAATAAGAATGCAAATTAATAATAACAAAACAGAAGTTAATTTGAATAAAAGATCAATGAGGGAAATCTGGTTAAGGGATCCTTCTCTACCACAAGATATGGATTTGCAAATTAATTGTAGAAATGTCATCCAATTACACCATTGAAATTATCAACCGTAGATAACAACAAGCTCTGTTATCCCAATCTTTCCTTACTTGTTGTTAAATAAAACAGGCTCTTTATTTAATCTCTATCCATTAAACAACCTAGAACAAGCTCTCTAAATTTAATTCAATGGATGCATTACGATAAGAAAGATAGGTTGATCTACGCAATAAACACACAAGCTCGGATTATTTAACTTAGGTTGTATTCTCCAATTGCAATCTCTGATCACAATTTTGCTACTAAGGATTAGAAATTCAAGACAATTACGGATCAAGATTTCTAGTCGAGCAATAGACAACAATCAGATTATATTCAGTTGGCCATTCGAAATACAATCCAGCAAGCAATCATAAGCATTAGATATGGGAAAATACAAGCAACTTCAATTAGAGAATTGGATAACAACTTCTTGCACAATCAACTTACAAAAACCATATCAGGGGCTTTGAAATCACCCTCAACCAATTCAGATTTAGTTACACATGTTTAAGAAACATCATAAATACAATACAATACATAGCAATTCCAGAAAATGAAGGGGAAATGAAAAACTTAGTAAATTTGATGAAATCTCTTAGGTTTTGTTGTTCTTCCTCTTTCCAAGCCTTCAATCTCCTTCAAGAACTCCAAGAGATGAGAGAAATCCAAAGATGCAGCCTCCTCCACGTTCTCCCCTCTTCAAGTTATGAAAATAAAACCCTAAATTGTGTTTAAATACTCTGCTACAGTAACTTGCTACAGTGCCCCGTATTTAATAACATGCTACAGTGATATATGGAATTACAAATATACACTTCTCATACCAATTTTATCACAACTTTCGGTACACTACATAAATTCGTGAACCGTAAATTTCTCCAGAAAATAGACTTCGAGAGCTTTTCAATGGTATATAGCATGTTATCCGGTTAATTGTATATCGATACAATCAACTCCAAGAAATTGGTTGACTAGCAGAGGTGAAAATACCACACAAAAACATAAAAATACCAAGGAATATAGCAAAGAAACATGTACGAATTGATATGAAAATGATATATAAATAGACACTTATCAAATTCCCCCACACTTAGACTTTGCTAGTCCTCGAGCAACTACGACAATATGAAATAAAACTAAACCGAAACAGAATCAACAAAAAATTAAAACACACAAATGCTTCATCTTGCAAATAGGCCTCACAGATTGTACTTAATTATAACCCAAGGAAAACTTCAAAATAATGCACTTGATCAACAATTTTATCTCAAATATTAGTTTCGCTTCACTTCAATTCCTCAAGTGTGTGTGTGTAAAGCCATTCTCAGCTAATCACTTGTAGCCCGGATGAGTTTATGCATAAAAATGAATCATATTTAATATTGAAGATGTGTGTATAATGAACTCCATAGGCCTGCTTTTCAAGTCACTCTCCACTAATGTAGACATGCACAACACCAAGGATCAAGTAGGACTTTATTAAGCTTGTAACGTTTGGCTTGGGTGAAGGTATGATAAAGGATAATAATTTGGCTCAAATCACCCACAAACACATAAATCATTCAGACTATGTAGAGCTCAACCCTATAACACAACTTCATTTCAATTCACCAGGTTACACCCCCAAACTTATTTAGAACACTCAATCTTTTTTTTTTTTTCAGAAAACAAAAGAAAACTACACCCCTACACTTTGTTGTTTCATTCTTTTTAAGAACACTTAAGGGTATAGATCTCTTATTCTTCTTCTTTTGTTTTCTTTTTTTTCTTTTTTTTTCTTTTTTTTTTACTAGACTTCCCCTCCCCCACACTTAAACAACACATTGTCCTCAATGTGTAAGTACGTGGACGATAAGTACAGATTGGCTTACGGCCTTATCAAAGATATCCTTATTATAATCATAGTCTTTCTTTTAAGCACAGCTCTTATAGGCTTATCATAATCATAGTCTTTCGTTTTTGTTTGCTTTCTTTTTAGTGTGTTTATTTGAGATTTTTCATGTCATTTCTTTTGAGTTTTTTTTTTCAGGTTATTTTTTTCACCCCAGGTAATATTTTCTAATCTTGGCTTTTAGAGTGGTGGCTTAAAAAGTTCAAGTTCTCTTGAAACGCATTCTGAATTTCTTTAATCCATAATGACTGAATAAGGAGGCTAACTTCTAAAGTTTTTAGACCCATTCTAACTGACTTGTTTGTGTTTGTTGATTTGTTGGACTTTATTATTTTCTGAGTAAGTTAAGTTTTATGTAATTTCGAGTTGTTGTGTGTTTTTGTCTTTATCAGTTTCGATTCGAAAAAAAAAAACATTGTGGAAAAACCTGAGAATGGCAGAATATGGGGTTTTCTTAACTCTTGAAACGCATTCTCTCTCAATAAATCTGTAGTTTGTTTATTTCATGTTGTTTGAAGTGTCTTGTTTCTTGTTTTGTTCTTTCATAATAAAGGTATATAGGCTGGAAACCTTAAGTCTGCGGGCTACTGGTCCTAAGGATTGTTGAAATATACAATCTTGACTCAGGTGTAACAACGCCACGTACCTCTTTTCTTGCATTTTGTGGGTCGATGATAAGATAATGATTGAATTAAGAATAACTCTTGGAAAATGATAAATTATGCATGGATCTGTGTGCTTGAAATGTTTATTGGCTTTCGCTTTGCTTTTGATTCCTTGCGCAACATTGAGCACTGAGCTATTATCACTGAGTTATTTGTTCACTTAGAGAAAGTTTATGTAATTTAAATGTTTCTTCAGATTTCAATGAATTCTAGAACTTGTTTTGATGGTTACTCAAGGCGAAATCCTAGGCTGTGCAACATTGGGGAAATGATTTAGGCCATCTTTGGACCGTTTGAGCCTTAATAGCCAACCTTGACTGAAATTGATCCCTAGTTACCCCTTTGAGCCTTTGTAAGCCTTTTTCTTTGTTAACTCACTAAAAGATTTCCTAACCTCAAATGAATTTGTTCCAAACAGTTTATCCCTTACTTATGAGCATGTAGATCATTCACAATTAAATTCTGAGCTATGTTCTGGTTTTGGGAAGTTAGAGGAGGTTGGGATGTATCATGAGCAATACAAGTGAGTTCCATTGTATTTGAGAAAAAAAAAGAAAAACAGAAAAAAAAGCCAATCTGTACCTATCGTCCACGTACTTACACATTGAGGACAATGTGTTGTGATAAGTGTCTATTTATATATCATTTTCATATCAATTCGTGTGTTGTGATAAGTGTCTATTTATATATCATTTTCATATCAATTCGTCCATGTTTCTTTGCTATATTCCTTGGTATTTTTATGTTTTTGTGTGGTTTTGATGTTTGTAGGAGTTTTGGAGCAACTTGCACAAAAATGGAGTAAAACCCTTCATTTTCAGCTCTGCTAGTCAACCATCTTCTCGGATTTAATTGTATTGATATACAATGAACCCGATGACATATCATATACCGGTGGAAAGCTCTCGAAGTCTATTTTCTGGAGAAATTTACGGTTTATAAATCCATTCAGTGTACCACAAGTTGTAATCAAAACAGTGTGAGAAGTATAGAAATGTAATTCCACAAATCACTGTAGCATGTATAATACGGGACACTGTAGCAGGTTACTGTAGCAGAGTATTAAACACATTTTAGGGTTTTATTTTCATAACTTGAAGAGGGGAGAACGTGGAGGAGGCTGCATCTTTGGATTTCTCTCATCTCTTAGATCTCTTGGAGTTCTTGAAGGAGAAAAGAAGCTTGGAAAGAGGAAGAAACTACATTCGCAAGAAGATTCATCTACAAGAAATTTTCAACAGAATTTGCTAGTTCTTTTCTTCCGTTTTCAATCTGGAATGTCTCGTATTGTATTGTATTTGTATTTGTGTCTGAATATGTTGTAACTAAATCTGAATTGGTTGAGGGTGATTTCAAAGCCCTTGATATGGATTTTGTGAGATGACAATTCTGTGATTAATTTGCAAATCCATATCTTGTGGTAGAGAATAATCCCTTAACCAGATTTCTTTCATTGTGTATTTCTCAATTGATTTAACTTTGCATTGTATTATTCTTCATTTACTTTCGTATTGAGTCTGTCTCTTATACACATCTAGATGTGTATAAGAGACAGGTTGTGGCTGTAAAATAACAAATTCAATTAGAATCAATCCTCGTGGAACGATATCTTACTTATCACTTTATTACTTGTGCGACTAGTATACTTGCTAGTTTCGAACGCATCAAGTTTTTGGCGCCGTTGCCGGGGATGGATTTTCTAATCGATTTGTTATTTTGTTTTCATTGTTGATTCATATTTTCTTTGTTTTTCTTTTCTGATTGTTTGTTGTTAGACAACATGGCAGTAAACTTCTATCAATTCAGTAGCGGATTTGAGCCACAAGTACCATGGAGAGTAAATGAGGTAACACTCCGAACATTGAACAACAACTTTCTGAGCTAACCTCTCTTGTGGAAAACATGGCTGTAGGAGATATGCAAAAATCTTATGAATGTGGGATATATTCTACGATGGAGCATCCAATCGACATGTATCCAACTTTACAAGAAGAAAATATGGAACAAGCCAATGCGATGGGTGGATTTCCAGGACAAATGAGGCAATGGTATGACCCTTTCTCTAGCACTTACAATGCTGGATGGGAAGATCAACATAATTTCAGTTACTGGAATCATCAACCAATCACTCCAAATGTGATACCAAATCGGCCACAAAGTTTCAATCAACCTAGAGTGCAGCAACCATTTCAAATGCAACCACCATCAATGCCACAACCAGCACCACAACCAGCTTCAAAAAACTCAGGTATGTCACTCCAGGATATTGTTAATGCACTTGCCACTAACACAATGCAATTCCAGCAGGAAACTGGGGCAAGTATCCAAAACCTGGCAAATAAAATGGGACAATTGGCTACTAGCATGAGCAAATTCGAGGGCCAAGACTCAGAAAAATTATCTTCTCAAGCGGTGATCAATCCAGGAGAGACTGTTAGTGCGATAACTTTACAAAATGAAGAGCAATTAGATGTCCTACCAAAGAAATCACAAACTGATGAAGGAGATGACACCACTTCCACCATGAACAAAACACTGACTTCTCAGGTAAATCCTATAATTCTCATTCCTTCATATGTTTCTCCTTCAATTTTTCCTAGTAGATTTGCAAAGTCAAAGGAGGAACAAGAACAAGAAATCCTGGAAGCTTCTCACAAAATCGAGGTAAATATACCACTTCTGGATGCTATCGAGCAAGTACCTCCTTATACAAAATGTCTCAAGGAGTTATGCACCAGCAAAAGAAAGTTAAAAAGAAATGAGAAAGTAAGTGTGTGGGAAGATGTTTCAGCTGTATTGCAAAGGAAAATTCTTCCAAAGTGCAAAGATCCAGGTACGTTCACCATTCCATGCACCATTGGTAAAACCAAGTTTGAAAGAGCTATGTTAGATTTAGGAGCATTTATTAATGTCATGCCATATTCTATTTATGCTTCTTTAAATCTTGGACCTTTTGCGAAAACTGGGATTACCATTCAAATTGCTGATCGTTTTAATGCATATACCAAAAGAGTTGTGGAAGATGTGCTTGTGTAGGTGAATCAATGGGTATTCCCAGCAGACTCTTATGTTCTTGAAATAGAGGATGAGACATCTCCTAATCCAACCCTGATTCTTTTAGGGAGACCATTCTCGAAAACTGTTAGAACCAAGATTGATGTTCATGATGGCACTCTCATCATAGAGTTTAATGGCAAGGTGATATGTTTCAATATTTTTGAGGCAATGAGGTACTCTAGTGACTTACATTCTGTTTTTGCAGTTGACGTTGTTGATTCTTTGTCACAACATTATTTTGAGTTAACTCGCAATAATGGATTGGATGTAGCTATTAGTGAGCATATAGGGACAGAAAATTCCAATGAGTCAGGAATTTTGATACAAGTGTCCAAAGAAATGGAGGAAGTTGTGG
>SNVD02001097.1:0-14423 GCA_013180625.2 Boswellia sacra | reverse complement strand
AATTCAGTTACAAAACCAAAGGTGTGTTTTTGATCAAAGAGGGCTTTTAGGAATAAAACTCAAAAAAAATCAAAGTATTTTAAAAATTATTTTGTCTCATGCATCTTTTAGAATAAATCCTTAATCATTCAATGTATTAGTGGAAGGAAAAGGACACAATAGCATTCTGCTCATTAAAGAAATCCTAATTTGAAACAATATGGGTTCCAAAAAGTACTAACTAAACCCCCAAGGACCCAAGAACTTTTGTGGTACCAAAAAGTTACTCCTTGAATTTTGATTGTAGAGACAAAGGAGTGGCAAACACAAGTGGTACTTAGATAGTGGATGCTCAAGGCATATGACCGGAGATGCCTCCAAGTTCTCAAGATGAATCATGAATAAAGGAGGATATGTGACATTCGGTGATAATGCCAAAGGAAGGGTAATGGGACATGGTGATATTGGTAACCCTTCTTAACCTATTATTAAAGATGTTTTGCTTGTTCATGGTTTAAAACATGATTTGATTAGCATTAGTCAATTGTGTGATAAGGATATTTTGTTACTTTTGAGCCTAATAGATGTATAATTAAGGATGTTAGTAACAATAAGACATTATTTGTTGGTAATAGATGTGGTAATATTTATATACTTGATATTGATGTTAATGATCATGTAGAAAATTGTTTCATTGTTAATTATGATGCTTGGTTATGGCATAGAAGGTTAGGTCATGCTAGCATGGACACAATTTAAAAAATTTCTAAAAATGATTTAGTTGATGGTCTTCCAAAAAAAAAATTTGAAAAGGATAAGATTTGTGATGCTTGTCAATTTGGAAAACAAGTGAGAACTTCTTTTAAACAAAAGAAATTTATTTCAACAAATAAACCTCTACAATTACTTCATTTGAATTTATTTGGACCATCAAGAACTCAAAGTCTTGGTGGAAAGTATTATGTTTTTGTTATTGTGGATGATTATTCAAGATTCACTTGGGTATTATTCTTGAAAACTAAAAATAAGGCCATACAAGCTTTTTCAAAATTTGCAAAAAGAGTCCAAAATCAAAAGGGGTATTCTATTGTGTCCATTAGGAGTGATCATGGTGGTGAAGTAGACAATGTTGCATTGAAAAATCTTTGTGATGAAAATGGTTTTGAGCATAATTTTTCCGCACCTAGAACTCCACAACAAAATGGTGTTGTTGAGAGGAAAAATAGGACTATCCAAGAAATGGCTAGGACCATGTTACTTGAAAATAATTTGCCAAAATATTTTGGGCCGAAGCCGTTAATACCGCATGCTTTATAATCAATAGAGTCCATATTAGAGCTTTAATAAAGAAAACTCCTTATGAACTTTGGAAAGGAAGAAAACCCAACATTGGATTTTTTAAAGTTTTTGAATGTAAATGTTTTATTTTAAACACTAAGGATAACCTTGGAAAATTTGATGCAAAAGCCGATGTTGGAATTTTTGTTGGCTACTCCAACCATAGTAAAGCATATAGAGTTTTTAACAAAAAGACTTTACTATTGAAGAATCTATGCATGTTAAATTTGATGAAACTAATGTTATTTCTTCAAAGAATTTAGATGATGATATTGTTGAGGTAGAAAAGCAAATCAAGGAATCAAGGCTTGATGAAACGAGCCAAGATGAATTACAACTTCAATAAGAAAAGCTTGTGGAAGTAAATGATTCTTCCCAAGAATTACCAAAGGAATGGAGGTATGCAAAAGCTCACCCTAAAGATCTCATTATTGGTGAACCATCACAAGAATTTTCCAAGTGTATGCAACAAGAATTTGAAATGAGCTTAATGGGAGAATTAAATTTCTTCCTTGGACTTCAAATCAAGCAATCAATGGATGGGATCGTCATAAATCAAGCTAAATACACAAGAGATCTTCTCAAGAAGTTTGGCATGGATAATTCAAGGACATATAACACACCTATGGGTAAATTAAACAAGCTTGACAAAGATGAGAAAGGAAAAGATGTTGAGGTAACAAAATATCGAGGTATGATTGGCTCTCTTTTGTATTTTACTGCTAGTAGACCTGATATTATGTTTAGTGTGTGTTGGGTGCTAGATTTCAATCTTGTCCAAAGGAATATCACCTTAAGGCTGTCAAAAGGATATTTAGATATCTTCTTGGAACCATAAATCTAGGTCTTTGGTATCCTAAGTGTGATACTTTTGATCTAATTAGTTATTCCGATGCGGACTTTGCTGGAAGTCTTCTTGATAGAAAGAGCACTAGTGGCTCTTGCATTTTCTAGGACATTGCATTAGATCCATGGTTAGTAGAAAACAAAATTCTGTTGCATTATCAACCGCGCGGAAGCCAAGTATATTGCAGCAGTAGGAAGTTGTTGATGCACAAGCTTTTGGAAATGAATTGAAACAAATTTTACAAGTTATTGGTGTTGGGATTTGATCACTCCCATCAAATGTGCAAACAAGTGCCATAAACATTTCAAAAAATCCAATACAAACACTCTAGGACCAAGCATATAGAGATTAGACATCTTTTATTAGAGATCATGTGCAAAAAGGTAATATTTCTTTAGAATTTGTTCCCACCGATAAAAAATTAGCCTATATATTTACTAAACCCTTTAGTCAAGATAGATTTGCATAATTAGAAGAGAATTAGACATGTTGGATATGTCTTAATTTTGCTTTAATATGATAATCTTTGAATGGTAGCATATGTTAAGGGGAAGAATATATTTAGGGGGAGTAGTTAATTTGATTACATCTTTTTGATGATAACAAAAGGGGGAGAAATAGTTGAGTTGGATTGCTTATATTCATAACAAGTGCCATTCTTTTTGCTTATTATTGATAACAAGTGCAATTCTTTTTGCTTATTATTGATTTTATTTTCATTCTTGATTTTAGATTATATTTTAAAGCAATCAATGGTTTGTCATCATCAAAAAGGGGGAGATTGTTAGCCCTAAGGCTACATGATAATTTTGATGATAACAATACACATTGATTAATTGAGATTACTAACATGTTTATTTATTATTGCTATTATCTTGATTGCATCTTAGATAACTTCTATTTTCATCTTCTTAACTTCTATTCTCAAAAGAAAAAGTGAAATAATTTTTATCTTTCAAGAAAAGTTTTATAAATTCGTTTTGATAAATAAAACCCAATTCACCCCCCCTCTTGGGTTGTCATACCTGGGTCAACAGACTGTGCCCAAGCTTTCAATAATTTTGGTTGTAGTGCTGGGTTGCCATCTCAAGCTTAATTTTGAGTACATAAAGTACAATGGTGGCTTTGATACTGAGAAGGCATATCCATGCACTGCAAAAGATGGTGAATGCAAATTCTCATCCGAAAACGTTGGTGTCCATGTCGTGGACTCTGTCAAAATTACCCTTGTGAGCTTTATGCATGCTTTTACTATGAAGGCTTCTTTTGCTTGATATGTATCTATTATTTCTCTTCTCGATTTTCAACTTACCATTACAACTAAAATTCTTTTGGTTTTTAGATGGTTTTATCTTGTCTGTATGTTGTAGCTATTTTGTTTTAATATCAGATTCTAGGTCGACTTTGTTTTGATTAAGAAAGACCGAACTTGACCCTTTTTAGGTTATAATCAAATCAATCCAAATTTTTATATATATATATTAATTTTTTTTCAAATACTTGGCTTTTTAAAAACCGTCAAGTATATTTTTTTTTTAATTTTTGAAACTATTATACTTGGCGGCCAAAAACCGCCAAGTATATATTTTTTTAATTTTTGAACCTACTATATTTGGCGGTCAAAAAATGCCAAGTATAGTCAAATGCATATTTGACACTTTGACCGACCGCCAAATATAGTCAATTTGACTATATTTGGCGGTGTCATTGGTGGCGCTTTTAAGACCGCCAAATATGATCATTTTTCTTGTAGTGGTTGAACTTGACTTGCTTTGTTCGATTGTGAGTTTGTGTATTTGTTAGCTTGTTTTTAGCTTAAATCAGTGGTGGACCCAGAATTTTATCTTAGAGGGGCACCTTTGATATTTTAAAATTAATGTTTAAAAAAAACTCAATAATACAAAAGAAATTGTTAAAAAAGAATAGATATAGATTTATAGGAGACATAATAAATCTTATCTTTCAAAATTAAATAATCCTAATATAACAAGTTAAAATATAAAATACTAATACTTTATAATTTATTTTAGAAATACGTATTAGTTATTGTCATTGACAAGTGTTTATATTTAAAAACTGTTGCATAATTACTTCACTATAATGTATGAAAAAAAAATTATTTATAATCCTATATTAGTATTATAATCCAAAATTTGAGTTATACATTCAAAATTTGCAAATATATCTTTACATTAATTTCAAGATAACTTTGTATTGAATTGTTAACATTTTTCTTAGATATGATGATGTCAACTTAAAAAAAGAATTTTTTTTTAAATATCTCTTCAGATTTTTTTCACAAAAATTATTAATTTATAATAACCATTAAATTTTACTCAAAAAGACTACAAATGCATAAAAATAATAAGATGACTCAATCATAGTTTTTATTTTTAAAAGAAGTTTATTAATTTTTACACTAATTGGTACATATAAATTATAAAGAGAAAGAAATAATATAAATATGATATATAATATAGTTATAGAAATATAAGTTTGATAGGGTACTAGCTTCAAAAAGAAAGGAAGAAAAACAACTTAAAAACGAGAGAGTAAAAGAAATTTTTAAGGTTTTAGAAGGGGCCCGCCCCCGCACCGCAGCCCCCACATCTCCCCCTCTCCCCCCCACCCCCCAGCACGCCCGCGGTCCCTTCTTAGGTCCACTTCTGGCTTAAATTTGCTTGTTCTTTCTAGTTTCTATGTGTGGCTTGTTTCGTGTTATTGTATGCTTGTTTTTACTTGTTTATTTTTTTTATTTTTCTCTTTAGTTTTTTGGGTATGTAAGCATTAAAATTTTTGCAATTTTTTCTTGTTTAGAGTGTTTTTGTTTGTTTTTGCTTGGAGTGTTTAGTTTTGATTTACTATTTTTGTATGATGAGTGTGTTATCATGAGTTGCAAGATGTGAGTTTTGTGGTCTATTGATGAGCATTATCCAATGATAGAACCATGATACTCATTAGAAGTAAATTATTGGGAGTACTTGATACTATGTTGTTTGTGTGCTTGATTCTATTGTTAGTTGAATTTCATTTTTTATTCTTTAGCACAATTTAGCACAATAGCCTTGAGTTTTGAACTTTTTGTGAACTTAGAGAAACTTTCTGTGAATAGGGTATGTGTTGAGATCTCATAGGACTCTTGAACCCGTTTGATTGCCACTTGAAGCGAAATCCTAGGCTACGAAATGTTAGGGATATGATTTAGGCCTTCTTTTGTATTATTTGAGCCTTTTTCAAGCCATTACATATATCATTGTCCATAGTGCACACCTTTTAAGCCTAATTAAGCCCATTTCTTTGTTAAATCACTCAAAATTTTCTTAGCCTTTAATAAAATTTTTGTTCATTATTACCTTTCACTCATAGCCCATTAGCATTTTATGAACAAATATTGAGAGTCATGCTTATGAGAGGATGGGAGGAGTTGGAAAGAGCTTTATTCATATAGAGTTCAAAAAAAAAGTGTTACACCCAGTTGTTTATAAAGCATAAAATAACTTTGGGTGTGTGAACACTCCAAGCAAGTATATATATACAAAAAAATGAAAAGAAAAGAAAAGAAAAATGAAAAAAAAAAAAGTTATGTGGTGAGTGGCAAAGTGAATATGTAAATGAAGTTTAGGTGTGCATATTTGAAGTGTTGGTGCTCTCAACTAGGTCCTAGAATGGTTGTGTGATTATGGGTGAGGGAGCCTTAAAATTTTCCTTATCATACCTTGACCCTAGCCTCACTTTACAAGCTTATTAAAGCCCTAATGATCATTGATTTTGTGATTAGCTTACATTAGTGGAGAGTGGTGTAAAAAGTGGGCCTATGGTAGTTAGTCCTTTTTATTTCATTATCTATAGAGATTGATCACTAACCTTTTTATGCATAAAGTGATCCAAGTTTCAAATGGTGAAAGATGATTGGCTATGCACGCACACACACACGAAGAATCTTGAATGAAGTGATACTGGCATTTGAGTTGAAATTCTAAACAATCACAAAGTAAATGTGTTCCCTTTGAGCTATTGAAGTTCAAAAATCTTCGAGAACCAAATTGTGAATCAATTTGATGCATGGCTCATGTTTGACTTATCAGTGATGAATCATTAGAATTGTAAAATTAACCTGATAAAGATGACAGGAATTATCCAAGGGCCTAATGAATTGATAGTAGGATCAATGACAGGCTTTGAAACATATAAGAAATTACCGGCTTGAAAGGGAAATATGGATTCATGAAAAAACAAATACTTTGTGGAATATAGATCTGACCAGAAGAGTATAAACACAAATTGCCTTTATGTGACTAATTGTAGCCCAAAAGAACACAAGTTGAGGTATGGAAGGAAACCTTGCGCAAGTTATAAGGCCGAAGATTGGGATAGCAAGCACAACCAAATACCTTGAAAGACTAGTAAGAAGGCCTAATGTGAAACAAAGTCTAAGATTGAGAAAAGTATTACAGAATTGCAGTAGGTAGCCAAATCATAAATTATACAATTGTGTGAATCCTAACCACCAATATATAAGTGGCATGGAAGCACGGGCTAGCAAAGACTAGTATTCACCACTTATCCATGTCTTCTCTTAATAGGACCATGTTGTTAATGTGTGTGAGGGCAATGGTGGCTGACTACGATTCCTAGTTAAGAAATATAAGTGGCAAGAGGTCTGAATTCACACACACACACCACACCCCCCACCCCAAAAAAAAAAATCAGATTACAGACACTTTTACCTAGTAGCAAATTGTCTTTTAACCAACGTAAGTAGAGATAAACCTCAACAGATCTTATTGAAGATAGACCCCATACATCATGGTATGCAAGTTGAAAAGGTGTAGTGGATCTAGATTGAGAACGAGAATAAGAAGAATGACACTACTTACCATATTTGTAGGAAGCACAAGAACTATCAAGAGCATTATTACCAAAAAAAATCTTAGTAGTTGTAAAAACTTGCTTTTGTACTTGATAATAAGGATGTCCCAATTTTATGTGCCAAGAATACTATCTGCATTAACTTTATAAGCTAAATTTGAGAAATTATCTAAACTTGTAACACCTGTAGTAGAAGAAAAAAGTGAAATAGGTACTCCAATTGAAAGGATAGACTCTAAAGACTTGATATGTTGCTCTTGTGTCAAGATAAAAATAGTTATCCAAAACTTTTGATGGAGATGGAACAAACACCTGAGGATTTTGAATTGAATTTTGATTTAGTTAAGTACCAAGATGAGCTTGATTTCCTTGGAAGCTGATGTCAAACCTGTGATAGAACTTGAGTGAAGTATATATGACTTATCTTACCACAACTAACATGCTGGTTTTTTATTACCATATGAAGCATTACCATTAGAAGCTCCCTTGCCTTGAGATCTATTTGTACCTCTACCCCTATTGTTAGAATAAGACTATCACCTAAAGCCATTAAAATTTTGAAATCCTTGTTGAAAGCCTTAATTATAGCCACTATACTGCTATAAACCAAATTGACAAGACCACTTAGCCATGTTAGCATTGTGACCAACATTAAGTGACTAAGTGTCATTATATCATTCAAGCCTTAATTTTATGACTCTAAAAAAGATATTGAGCTTTTTCTAGAGTAATATTGTTGGCACAAAAGGTGGGGTTAACTCTGATGTCATTAAATTCTAGTCTAAGGCCATCTAGAATTTGAAATAACAAATCTAAATCAAAGATAGGTGCTCATATAGCAACAAGTGTATTAGCAATCTCTTTCATTTTCAATATGTACTAAAAATAGTCAAAGATCCTTTCTTAGTATTCTGTAATTGATGTTTCAAATGCATAGATCTAGTTTTTGACTTATCGAAAAAAAAAGTTTATCAAGAATAGTCCACACATCCATAGAAGTTGAGCATCTAATTACATTTGCAAACATAGATTTTGAAATTAAAGAGAAAGCCAATTCACGATGAACTGATCTATCCTTTTCCAAACAATAAAATAAGAAATAACTTGATTTGAAGTTTTTAAAGAATCTTGAATAAATTGATAGTAATGGTGAAGGACACAGTTTTTGGCCAATTGACGTAACCTCCAAGATCATAGGCTATTAGTGTTAACAAGATCTAAGAACGCAAAAATCCATAGCTCACTTAGTGAAGCTTGATTGATAAAGCTAGAAGAATTGTTAAAAGAGTTGTAGGAAGCAGGAGATTTGTGAAGATGAAAGATTAACAATAGAATTTGTAAGAACTAGATCTAAGAACATATTATTTTGGTTGTTTCTGGAGAAAGTGAAGTTCCTTGGAAAACTGAAATAACCTAGAAAATTAGTAGTAAGATCTCCCATGTTTAGATTGACTATCTCTAATATCAACTTACATTAAGAATAGAAACACTTCAATTTTTATTATTTGACAATTGATTACAAGTAGTTTCTTATATAATAACTTTTCTCCTATTGTCAATAGCCACCTAAGCTAACTTAATTAACTACAGCTAGTATAGTTAAAGCCTATCTAAGAATGCATTTGGCTCCTCTGTTGCACAACAGCTTTTGGATTCTGCTACCAACTAAAGCAATTTGGGTGTTTGAAAAATCCTTTGAAAATGATTATCCAAGAAGCTGCTAAGAATCTATTTTTGTATTAGATTGCAAAAGCAAATAGGGTGCAACTTTTGAAAATCTGATTTTAAAAAGCTAAAATTTGGATAAACCAAAATATCAAAATTATCCTTCCTATATATTATAAATCCAAAAATACCCTCAATATTAAAATTTTTAAATTAATTTTTTATTTAATTATTTAATATATTATAAAATACAAATTTATTAAGATTTATTTTTAAAATTAATATTTTGAAAATTAAAACAGAAGCTGTGAAAGTACAATTGTCATTCTCGCTGGTTACTGATGGTGTGGCGTGTTCAATCGTTATGTCACTGTCGATCAATCTACCTTGATCCATTGACAGTTATGTCACTTACGTAGCTAATGAACAAGATCGAACATGATGCGTTCGAAACTAGCAAGTATACTAGTCGCACAAGTAATAAAGTGATAAGTAAGATATCGTTCCCACGAGGATTGATTCTAATTGAATTTGTTATTTCCAGCAACAATAAACTAAACAGGGGGGATTTTTGTTGAATGCTTTACTAAATGAAATAAGAATGCAAGTAAAGAATAACAAAACAGAAAGTAAATTTGAATGAAAAATCAATGGGAGAAAGCTGGTTAAGGGATCCTTCTCTACCACAAGATATGGATTTGCGAATTAATTGTAGAATTGTCATCTAATTACAGCATTGAAGTTATCAACCGTAGATAATAACAAGCTCTATTACCCAATCTTTCCTTACTTTGTTGTTAAATAAAACAAGCTCTTTATTTAATCTCTATCCATTAAACAACCTAGAACAAGCTCTCTGAGTTTAATTCAATGGATGCATTATGATAAGAAAGATAGGTTGATCTAAGCAATAAACACACAAGCTCGGATTATTTAACTTAGGTTATATTCTCCAATTGTAATCTCTGATCACAATTTTGCTACTAATGATTAGAAATTCAAGACAATTACGGATCAAGATTTCTAGTCTAGCAATAGACAATATCCAGATTATATTCAGTTGGCCACCCAAATACAATCCAGCAAGCAATCATAAGCATTAGATATGGGAAAATACAAGCAACTTCATTAGAGAATTGGATAACAACTTCTTACACAATCAACTTACAAAAACCATATCAGGGGCTTTGAAATCACCCTCAACCAATTCAGATTCAGTTACACATGTTTAAGAACGTGGTAAATACAATACAACATGGAGACATTCCAGAAAATGAAAGGGAAGGGAAAAAATTAGCAAAATTGATGTAATTCTCTTTGGATTGTAGTTCTTCCTCTTTCCAAGCTTCCTTTCTCCTTCAAGAACTCCAAGAGATGAAAGAATTCCAGAGCTGCAGCCTCCACCACGTTCTCCACTCTTCCAGTTATGAAAATAAAACCCTAAAATGTGTTTAAATACTCTGCTACAGTGACTTGCTACAGTGCCCTGTATTATACATGCTACAGTGCTTGTGGAATTATATTTCTATACATCTCACACTGTTTTGATTACAACTTTTGGTACACTGAATGGATTTATAAACCGTAAAATTCTCCAGAAAATAGACTTCGAGAGCTTTCCAACGGTATATAATATGTCATCGGGTTCATTGTATATCAATACAATTAAATCCGAGAAGATCACTGATTAAGAGAGGTGAAAATGAAGGGTTTTACTCCATTTTTGTGCAAGTTGCTCCAAAACTCCTACAAACATCAAAACCACAAAAAAACATAAAAATACCAAGGAATATAGCAAAGAAACATGGACGAATTGATATGAAAATGATATATAAATAGACACTTATCAAATTCTCCCACACTTAGACTTTGCTAGTCCTCGAGCAACTACGACAATATGAAATAAACTAAACCGAAACAGAATCAACAAAAAAATTAAAACACACAAATGCTTCATCTTGCAAATAGGGCTCAAAGATTGTACTTAATTATAACCCAAGGAAAACTTCAAAATAATGCACTTGATCAAGAATTTTATCTTAAAGATTAGGTTCGCTTCACTTCAATTCCTCAAGTGTGTGTGTGTAGAGCCATTCTCACCTAATCACTTGTAACCCGGATGAGTTTATGCATAAAAATGAATCATATTTATTATTGAAGATGTGTGTATAAATGTACTCCATAGGCCTGCTTTTCAAGTCACTCTCCACTAATGTAGACATGCACAAAACCAAGGATCAAGTAGGACTTTATTAAGCTTGTAACGTTTGGCTTGGGTGAAGGTATGATAAAGGATAATAATTTGGCTCAAATCACCCACAAACACTTAAATCATTCAAGACTACGTAGAACTCAAACCTATAACACAACTTCATTTCAATTCACCAGGTTACTCCCCCAAACTTATTTAGAACACTCAATCTTTTTCTTTTTTTTTTTTTTTTTGCAGAAAACAAAAGAAAACTACACCCCCACACTTTGTTGTTTCATTCTTTTTAAGAACACTTAAGGGTATAGATCTCTTATTCTTCTTCTTTTGCTCTTTTTTTTTCTTTTTTTTCTTTTTTTTACACTTTCCCCTCCCCCACACTTAAAACAAACACATGTCCTCAATGGGTAAGTCGTGGACGGATAAGTACAGATTGCTTTTTTTTCTTTTTTTTCTTTTTTTTTTACAAACATAATAGAACTCACTTGCATTGGCTATAAACACATCCCAACCTCCTTTAACTTCCCAAAACCAGAACATAGCTCAAAATTTAATTGCGAATGATCTACATGCTCATAGGTAAGGGATAAACTGTTTGGAACAAATTCATTTTAGGTTAGGAAATCTTTTAGTGAGTTAACAAAGAAAAAGGCTTACAGCGGCTCAAAAGGGGTAACTAGGGATCAATTTGTCAAGGTGCGCTATTAAGGCCAAACTGTCCAAAGATGGCCTAAATCATTTCCCCAATGTGGCACAGTCTAGGATTTCGCCTCGAGTGACCATCAAACAAGTTCTAGAATTCATTGAAATCTGAAGAAACATTTAAATTACCTAAACTTTCTCTAAGTGAACAAATAACTCAGTGATAATAGCTCAGTGCTCAATGTTGCACAAGGAACAAAGCAAAGCGAAAACAATAACACATTTCAAGCAACACAGATCCATACCTATGACATTTTACAAGAGTTATTCTAATTCAATCAATTATCTATCATCGACCCAACAAATGCAAGAAAAGAGGTAAGTGGGTTGTTACACCTGAGTCAAGATTGTATATTTCAACAATCCTTAGGAACAGTAGCCCGCAGACTTAAGGTTTCCAGCCTATATACCTTTATTATGAAAGAACAAAACAAGAAACAAGACACTTCAAACAACTTGAAATAAACAAACTACAGTTTTATTGAGAGAGAATGCGTTTCAAGAGTTAAGAAAACCCCATATTCTGCCATTCTCAGGTTTTTCCACAATGTTTTTTTTTTCGAATCGAAACTGTTAAAGACAAAAACACACAACAACTAGAAATTACATAAAACTAAACTTACTCAGAAAATAATAAAGTCCAAAAAATCAGCAAACACAAACAAGTCAGTTAGAATGGGTCTAAAAAGTTTAGAAGTTAGCCTCCTTATTCAGCCATTATGGATTGAAGAGATCCAGAATGCGTTCCAAGAGGAATTGAACTTTTTAAGCCACCACTCTAAAAGCCAAAGATTAAAACAATATTACCTGGGACAAAAGAAACACCTGAAAAAAACTACAAATAAACACAATAAAAAGAAAGCAAATGAAAACAAAGCAAACCAGCTGATAGAGATTACAAATGGAGCGTTAAATCCAGTTTACGCCTCTTATTGCCTTCTCCAAACCAATCTATCCGAGCTATTGCTGGATCAGGCGAATAGGCGAATGCTTGTAATTTGTCAATTAACTCCCCTGCAGTTGAAGCTGTAACCAGGATTTGCCTCGCCGACTGTGAGCTGAAGTTTTTTTCTACTACTTGATCAAGAAAAGACAACAAACCATCAAAAAAATTATTGACATTTAACAAACCAATGGGTTTTCGATGGATGTTTAGCGTGCCCAAGAGGTGATTTGAAATATCTCCTCTAATGTACCATAACCACCGGGCAAAGCTATAAATGCATCGGATTTAATGACCATATGTGCAATACGCTCATGCATACTAGAAACCTGTAACTCTTCCCCCATGGTGTTGCCTACGATATCTCGTACAGCTAATGGTTTAGGGATAATGCCGAGAACTTTGCTTCTTCCTAAGGATGCAGCTGTCGACACACACCCCATTAACCCAAGACTACCCCCTCCATAAATCAAATGAATACCCCTTGCAGCTAATGTCCTACCAAGACCAAGAGCTGCTGTTGTAAACTCTCCATCTTTACCAAATTGCGATCCACAAAATATGCATATATTTTGGAATCGCCGAATTGGTGTTTTCTCCATTTCTATAAGTGCTCTAAACTTGTGCAAGACAATGATGTACGTTAGGTATTATGCGATTCAAGTGCAAGACAGGTTATAAAATGACATTTCAAAATATGCAGCATGGATATATACACACGTAAAACTCTCAAATTTGACACATGGGACATAATTTCGGTGGGGTTGCTCGATGAGATTATCGCCCCCGAGATTTGAAAAAATAGTAATGCTTTCGTGGAGTTTGAACAAAACCTCCACACTTGTCGCCCACAGTGCGGCTGTGCATTGAAAAAGGGAGACTAAACTTTCAGTGAGGGTTTGAAAAAAAACCACCACACTTGTCTCCCACGTGAAGCATGAAAAGTAAAGCTATACTTTCGGCGGAAGGTGACAACCTCCACACTTGTCTTCCACTGAATCCTCCATGGGCTATATCATGGGGTAGTCATCTGGTTTGTCAAAAAGAAAACTTGAAATTAAACACGAACAAATCAACAAACAAACAACAACACAAAAAAAACATTGATAATAGATCAAACGAAACAAGGAAAGAAATAAAATCGACAAACAACAACACACATTCAAATATACAAGTAGTTGTGATTGTGGCTCACATCTTCCTGGTTTTACGTCCCAGTAACGGCCTGAAACGCCTTCTATGAGTCGGGGATTTGCTTCCCATCCAGTTTTCTTATAAACTGGCAAACAGGGTCGTTTTTAGTCAGATTACCTAGACTATAACACTGCAATTCATCACGAAATTGTGTCCATAGATTAAGCAATTCACGCTGAACAAGTCCGCACGAATGTGACTCAAGAGTTAATAAAACATTATCCAGCGACTCATTACTCAAACCATTCTTAATAAATGAAAGTTTATCTTCTCTATTCCTGGACGCAAAACCTAATGAACGACAGGTCTGGTTACAATTCCATCTAGCACATTTATAACATACTTGTAACCTTTTCGCTCTTCGCCTCTTGTCGTAGTAGCTCTTTCCTAGACCAGGAATGTATTTTGCGAGATTAATGTCCGGCTCACCGGACAATCTCACCTTGGCTTCGATAAGCCATCGGATATCCGCAGGCAGATTTAAGAGCATCAATACCCAAAGTCTAGTCATTCGTACTTTATAAATTTTAAACACAGCATTTCGAGGAAGTGAAGGAAAATATTTACGAAGGTTCGACAGAAAGATATCGGCATCCATTGAAGAGAAGAAAAGGAGAGATATTACCGATAATGCGATTGAGTCTGTTCTTCTCCAAGATATGGACGTTTCAAACCTT
>SNVD02001096.1:0-14525 GCA_013180625.2 Boswellia sacra | reverse complement strand
CATTCAACTTTAAAAACCTTGCTGAGATTTGGAGGTGATAAGATAGAAGCTTCTACCATCTTCTTTTTACTCACCAAAAGAGTTGGGACAACACAAGGACTCCTGCTCTCCCTCACTAACTCTTTAGTGATAAGCTCATTAACCTGCCGTTGTAATTCTTCATGTTCTGTAGGACTCATTTGATAGGCTGATTTAATTGGCAACACAGCACCTGGAACAAGATCAATACAATGCTGTATGTCTCTCATTGGAGGAAGACCTGGTTGTATCTCATTTGGTATAACATCATGGTATTCTTCAGGAAGATATTTCATCTCCTGAGGTGGTTCATTACTAACTTCATTTTCTTCTAACAACAAGAACACATAAATTTCACTTCCCTTCTCCAACTCTCTTCTACATGCTGTTTGGGTAAGCAAAGCATTTCCTCCCCTTTAGTAGGTTTAGGAACACATTCTAACTTTGAAGGACCCAAAATAACTTTGACCCCATCTTTAAAGAATGTATACCCATAGCTATCATGCATTACTTTCCTATCATACTGCCATGGTCTACCAAGAAGTAAATGACAAGCATCCATAGGAACAACATCACACCATATTTCGTCTTTTTACTTTTTCACAATAGAAAATGAAACAAGGCAGCGTTTGTTTACCTTGATCTCCTTATCTTTCCGTAGCCATGAAATCTTGTAAGGCTGATGATGCTTCTCTGTCTGAAGGCCAAGTTTATCAATCATCTCCGTAGACGGCACATTTTCAAAGCTGCAACCATCAATAATAAAGTTGCACACCTTGCCATGAGAAGAACATCTGCTATGGAAGATATTTCTGGGAAGCCGATCATCTTCTTGTTCTTGGGCAATACTCAAACTCCTTTGAATAAGAAAGAGAGAATCACCTCGATTTGCATAAGTGACTTCCTCTTCATCAACAAATTCTGGATTATCGAAATTGATCAAGGTATCTGACTCGATCTCTTCATCAATTTCGTAAAAGTCATCAAATATTGGTGGTTTTCCATGATCCTCAAAGAAGTCATGGTCTGCTTCATCATTCTCCACCGATTCATCTTTATTAGCAGCATCATTATCATCATAATTGCCCAAAGGACTTTGATCTCCTACTTCTCCATGCATTCCAC
The DNA here is from genome assembly GCA_013180625.2 of Boswellia sacra. Classification (NCBI taxonomy): domain Eukaryota; kingdom Viridiplantae; phylum Streptophyta; class Magnoliopsida; order Sapindales; family Burseraceae; genus Boswellia; species Boswellia sacra. The sequence goes on along the minus strand of SNVD02001096.1, from coordinate 13,382 downwards.
CTACGAATTCTTTATTTTCTAGAATTACTAAATGTTGCTGGAGTTGTTGGAGCTGCCGCATAAGATCTTCAACGATCAAACGTTTCTGGACTTGCTGAAGTTGCCGCCTGAGATCTTCAATGATCAAATCTCGTTGATCTCTTTGAGAAGGAGGCAATTGGGTAGTAGAAGCAGCCTTGTGAGTATGACCAGCCATTGAACCAAAAGCTCTGATACCAAATCTGATACCGGGCTGCTGGATTGTAACAATCAAGAGAGGATCTTCAAGTTGATAAACAACTCAGCCAATGACTGGAACAAGGATTATGAAACCCAATAAACACTCAAACTAGGGTAACAAGCTCACCACCAAGGTAAACACCAATGGGATACAGAAAATTCACCACCCAAGGATGTAAACAAAGGATACAGGGCTCAAAACTAACTCACCACTCTATGGAATCCACCAAGAGATACAGAGTTAAAGAGAAATCAGTATAAACACTGAAATTCCATTAAAATTCGAATTCCAAACTTCACTCCCTTGAATACACAACTTTAGAGCTTAAATAACTTGGAACAACCCTCCAAGCATAGGTAAAAGACAATAATTAAATGATTTCAACAATTACAGCTCAACTACTACATTGACAACTGATTTATTAACTAAGACTCATAAGTAAACTCATTAGGTAATAAAGCATAACCAACTAAGCTAGAAATTCAAATTCCAACCAACTAAGCAATCAAATTCAAATTCTAGAGTAGACTTTAATGCACCATTAATTATGAAACAGCTATGAAGAGATAGTCATAGATTCCTGCAGACAACTCCAAATGACACATTGACAAATGTGTTAGAAAGCTGACTTCAAGATCTTTTATAACCACAAATCTTGACATTTAATTCTCTGCACAACAATACCAGTTCTTTTACGAAATTATCCCTCATTCTGGTTCATGTGCACTCCTGACCATTGTAACAATTTGCACCCCTTGATGATCTATCATGAATTCCATGGATTGCAACACTCCTGTGTCAAATTGTCCTATTTGGCTTTCCAGGTTTTGGATACTTGCCCTAGTTTCCTGCTGAAATTGCATTGTGTTAGTGGCAAGTGCTTTAACAATATCCTCGAGAGACGTACCTCGATTTTATGGAGCTGGTTGCGGTGTTGGTTGTGTTATTGGTGGTGGTTGTGCTTGAAATGGTTGCTGCACCCTTGGTTGATTAAAACCTGGTGGCCGATTTTGTATAGCATTTGGAGCGATTGGTTGACGATTCCTATATCTCAAATTAGGGTGATCTCTCCATCCAGCATTGTAAGTATTGGAGAAAGGGTCATACCTTTGCCTTGGTTGTCCTGGAAATCCACCTATAGCATTGGCTTGTTCTGTATCTCCTTCTTGCAAAGTTGGACACATGTCGGGTGGATGGTCCATGGCAGAACATACTCCACATGCATAAGATTGCTGCATATGTCCTACAGCCATTTTTTTTACAAGAGAGGTAAGTTCACAAAGTTGTTGTTCAATGTTTGAAGTGCTTACCTCATTTACTCTTTTTGGTAGTTGTGGCTCAAATTGACTGCTGAATTGTTGGGAGTTCGATGCCATGTCACTAATCAAACGTCTTGCCACGTTTGGTGTTTTATTAACTAGTGCTCCACCACTAGCAGCATCAATGATACTCCTTTCCATGGGTAGGAGACCCTCATAGAAATATTGAATTAGGAGTCCATCACTAATTTGGTGGTTTGGACAGCTAGCACATAACCTTTTAAATCTCTCCCAATATTTATGAAGTGATTCTCCATTATGTTGTCGAATGCCACTAATATCTTTTCTAATATTTGTAACTTTTGAGGCTGGAAAGTATTTCTCCAAAAAGAGTTTACTCATCTCATTCCAAGTGGTAATGGTACCTGGTGGTAGGTAGTATAGCCAATCTTTTGCCGAATCTGCTAATGAGAATGGGAAAGATCTCAATTTAATTTGCTCTTCAGAAACGCCGGTTGGCTTCATACTTGAGCATACCACATGAAATTCTTTGAGGTGTTTGTTCGGATCCTCTCCTGCAAAACCATGAAATGTAGGCAAGAGATGAATTAGTCCAGATTTAAGCTCAAAATCTATCTCAAATTTGGTGCTTATGCATAGCGGTTGTTGGTCAATAATTGGAGCCGCTAACTCCTTAAGAGTCTGATCGTTTTCCATCGCCATTACTTCCGATTCTGATTTGATTGAACTGCAAGAAGATGGGAGGGAAGTATGTCGTGCAAGGTCAAATTCTGGAGGTGGAGTTGAAATTGACTGATTTAGCCTTAAATTCGAGGATTGGAGAAACTCCTTAATTCTCTTAAGTCGTTGATCCGCTTCTACCTCGGACATAAAAGCCTAAACACAAACAATCAGGAAATAACAATCAAGAATCAGTAGTAAAAACAGAATAACAAATTGATTAGAAAATCAATCCCCGGCAACGGCGCCAAAAACTTGATGCGTTCGAAACTAGCAAGTATACTAGTCGCACAAGTAATAAAGTGATAAGTAGATATCGTTCCCACGAGGATTGATTCTAATTGAATTTGTTATTTCCAGCAACAATAAACTAAACAGGGGGGATTTTTGTTGAATGATTTACTAAATGAAATAAGAATGCAAGTAAAGAATAACAAAACAGAAAGTAAATTTGAATGAAAAATCAATGGGAGACACTTGGTTAAGGGTTCTTTCTCTGCCACAAGATATGAATTTGTGAATTAACATAGAATTGTAATCCAATTACAGCATTGAAGTTATCAACCGTAGATAACAACAAGCTCTGTTATCCCAATCTTTCCTTACTTTGTTGTTAAATAAAACAAGCTCTTTATTTAATCTCTATCCATTAAACAACCTAGAACAAGCTCTCTGAGTTTAATTCAATGGAAGCATTACGATGAGAAAGATAGGTTGATCTAAGCAATAATCACACAAGTTCGGATTATTTAACCTAGGTTGTATTTTCCAATTGCAATCTCTGATCACAATTTTGCTACTAATGATTGGAAATTCATGACAATTACGGATCAAGATTTCTAATCTAGCAATAGACAACAACAGATTATATTCAGTTGGCCATTCCAAATACAATCAGTAAGCAATCATAAGCATTAGATATGGGAAAATACAAGCAACTTCAATTAGAGAATTGGATAACAATTTCTTACACAATCAACTCACACAATCCATATCAAGGGCTTTGAAATCACCCTCAACCAATTCAGATTTAGTTACAAATATTCAATCAGAATAACAAATACAATACAGAGAAATTCCAGAATTGAAAAGGAAAGAAAGAACTTAGCAAATTCTTTGAAAATCTTCTTTGTAGATGAATCTTCTTGAAATTGTAGTTCCTCCTCTTTCAAAATCTTCTTTCTCCTTCAAGAACTCCAAGGGATGAGAGAAATCCAGAAATGCAGCCTCCGCCCACGTTTTCCCCTCTTCAAGTTATGAAAATAAAACCCTAAAATGTGTTTAAATACTCTGCTACAGTAACTTGCTACAGTGCTACGTATTTAATAACATGCTACAGTGATATATGGAATTACAAATATACACTTCTAATACCATTTTTATCACAACTTTCGGTACACTACATAAATTCGTGAACCGTAAATTTCTCCAGAAAATAGACTTCGAGAGCTTTTCAATGGTATATAGCATGTTATCCGGTTAATTGTATATCGATACAATCAACTCCAGGAAATTGGTTGACTAGCAGAGGTGAAAATGAAGGGTTTTACTCCAATTTTGTGTAAGTTCCTCCAAAACTCCTCCAAACATCAAAAACCACACAAAAACATAAAAATACCAAGGAATATAGCAAAGAAACATGGACGAATTGATATGAAAATGATATATAAATAGACACTTATCAACAGTATAGGATTTCGCCTCGAGTGACCATCAAACAAGTTCTAGAATTCATTAAAATCTGGAGAAACACTTAATTACATAAACTTTCTCTAAGTGAACAAATAACTCAGTGATAATAGCTCAGTGCTCAATGTTGCGCAAGGAATCAAAAGCAAAGCGAAAACCAATAAACATTTCAAGACACAGATCCATGCATCATTTATCATTTTCCAAGAGTTATTCTTAATTCAATCATTATCTTATCATCGACCCACAAAATGCAAGAAAAGAGGTACGTGGCGTTGTTACACCTGAGTCAAGATTGTATATTTCAACAATCATTAGGACCAGTAGCCCGCAGACTTAAGGTTTCCAGCCTATATACCTTTATTATGAAAGAACAAAACAAGATACAAGACACTTCAAACAACATGAAATAAACAAACTACAGATTTATTAAGAGAGAATGCGTTTCAAGAGTTAAGAAAAACCCATATTCTGCCATTCTCAGGTTTTTCCACAATGTTTTTTTTTCGAATCGAAACTGATAAAGACAAAAACACACAACAACTCTAAATTACACAAAACTAAACTCACTCATAAAATAAAAAAGTTCAACAAGTCAGCAAACAAAAACAAGTTAGTTAGAATGGGTCTAAAAAGTTTAGAAGTTAGCCTCCTTATTCAGCCATTATGGATTGAAGAGATCCAGAATGCGTTTCAAGAGAACTTGAACTTTTTAAGCCACCACTCTAAAAACCGAGATTAGAAAATATTACCTGGGACGAAAGAAATAACCTGAAAAAGCTCAAAAGAAACGACATGAAAAATCTCAAATAAACACACTAAAAAGAAAGCAAACAAAAACGAATCAAACCAGCAAATAGAGATTACAGATGGAGGGTTAAATCCAGTTGACGCCTTTTGTTGCCTTCTCCAAACCAATTTATCCGAGCCATTGTTGGATCAGGTGAATAGACGAATTCTTGTAGTTTGTCAATTAACTCTCCTGCAGTTGAAGCTGTAACCAGCATTTGCCTTGCTGACGGTGAGATGAAATTTTTTTCGACAGCTTGATCAAGAAAGGACAACAAACCATCAAAAAAATTATTAACATTTAACAAACCAATGGGTTTCCGATGGATGTTTAGCTGTGCCCAAGAGGTGATTTGAAATATCTCCTCTAATGTACCATAACCACCCGGCAAAGCTATAAATGCATCGGACTTAACAACCATATGTGCAATACGCTCATGCATACTAGAGACCTGTAACTCTTCCCCGATTGTGTTGCCTACGATATCTCGTACAGCTAATGGTTTAGGGATAATGCCGAGAACTTTGCTCCCTCCTAGGGATGCAGCTGTTGACACACACCCCATTAACCCAAGACTACCCCCTCCATAAATCAAATTAATACCCCTCGCAGCTAATGTCCTACCAAGATCAAGAGCTGCTGTGGTAAACTCTCCATCTTTACCAAATTGCGATCCGCAAAATACGCATATATTGCGGAATCGCCGAATTGGTGTTTTCTCCATTTCTACAAGTGCTCTAATCTTGTGTAAGACACGTTAGATATTATTGCTTTTCAATTGCAAGACAGGTTATGGAATGACATATGAAATATGCAGAATGTATATATACACCCATAAAACTCTCAAATTTTGACACATGGGGACATACTTTTGGTGGGGGTTGCTCGATGCAAATTTATCGCCCCAAGATTTGAAAAAATGAGATATGCTTTCGGCGAGGTTTGACAAAACCTACACACTTGTCTCCCACGTGAAGCATGGAAATGGAGATGCACTTTCGACGGGGGTTGACAAAACCCCCACACTTGTCTCCCACGTGAAGCATAAAAAATAGAGATATACTTTCGGTGGAGGTTGACAAAACCTCCACACTTGTCTCCCATGTGTACTTATGCCATAGGTTAGTCATATGGTTTGTCAAAAAGAAAACTTGAAATTAAAACAAACAAAATCAACAAACAACAACAACACAAAAACAACATTGATAATCAGATCAAACGAAACAAGAAAAAAAATTCTACAACCACAACACACATTCAAATATACAAGTAGTTGTGATTGTGGCTCACATCTTCCTCTGGTTTTACGTCCAGTAACGGCTGAAATGCCTTCTATGAGTCGGGGGTTTGCTTCCCATCCAGTTTTCTTATAAACTGGCAAACAGGGTCGTTTTTAGTCAGATTCCCTGACTATAACACTGCAATTCATCACGAAATTGTGTCCATAGATTAAGCAATTCACGCTGAACAAGTCCACAAGAATGTGACTCGAGAGTTAACAAAACATTATCCAGCGACTCATTACTCAAACCATTCTTAATAAATGCAAGTTTTTCTTCTCTATTCCTGGACGCAAAACCTAATGAACGACAAGTCTGGTTACAATTCCATCTAGCACATTTATAACATACTTGTTACCTTTTCGCTCTTCGCCTCTTGGCGTAGTAGCTCTTTCCTAGACCAGGCATGTATTTTGCGAGATTAATGTCCGGCTCACCGAACAATCTCACCTTGGCTTCGATAAGCCATCGGATATCAGCAGGCACATTTAGGAGCATCAATGCCCAAAGTCTAGTCCTCCGTACTTTATATATTTTAAACACAGCATTTTGAGGAAGTGAAGGGAAATATTTACGAAGGTTCGACAGAAAGATATCGGCATCCATTGAAGAGAAGAAAAGAAGAGATATTACCGATAATGCGATTGAGTCTGTTCTTCTCCAAGATATGCACGTTTCAAACCTTCGGGTAATGGTTTTAGCTCCCCTTTGGATGTTTCCTCAAGCTGTTGCACAAATGAATTCGAAGTACGAAATAATCAAATTAAACACAAGGAAAAGAGAAAAAAAAAAAGAAACGAAACTAAAGACACATAAAAGAGATAACAGCACAATAACAAACAAAAGTCAAAAACAAGTAAAAACAAATGAAAACAAATGAGACAGATGTCAAAGAGAGATAAAACCTGATCAATTTGATGGCCTACAAAAGAAATTTCCTCGAGACACAAAAATCGATCATTATTACCTTATTTTATTTTTCTTTTCTTTTTTTATTTATTTTACAAAAACATTGGGTTGCCTCCCAATAAGCGCTTGGTTTAACGTCCTCAGCCCGACGTTGGTTCCATCATGGGAGGATCCAATCTCCGCTGTGCTTCTCTAGTGGGCTTGGATCCTTCTTCCAACAAGAAATGGTGCAAGCATATGGCTGGGCCTTGGATCTTAGCAATCGTCCACTTAATAGCTGTTTTGTGAACTCTAAGTACTCGGACGCGTTTCTCTTCTTGTAGTGGTGCAAGGCCCATTTCTATTGTAACTATTAAAGGATCTTTGTCACCCAAAAACACATGCCTCAAATAATCTGGAAGTAGCTTAAACTCCAAGGTATTGGCTTTCATCACAGAAGGAAGAAGTTTCTCATTAGATAAAGGCAATTCAATGCACGAAACATCATACCTGTTTGTGATTATAGCTATAGTCTCATCTAAGGATGCCATAGCTTCCTCCATTTCTTTGGACACTTGTATCAACCTTCTTGGTTCTTTGGAATTTTCGGTCCCTATGTGCTCACTCATTGCCTCGAAAATATTGAAACGGATCACTTTGCCATCAAACTCCATGGTGAAAGTGCTATAATGAACATCAATCTTGATTCTAGCAGTTTTCGAGAATGGCCTCCCTAAAAGAATCGGTGTTGGATTAGGAGATGTCTCATCCTCTATTTTAAGGACATAGAAGTCTGCTGGAAAAACCAATTGATTCACCTGCACAAGCACATCTTCCACAACTCTTTTGCGATATGCATTAAAATGATCAGCAAACTGAATGGTAATACCAGTTTTCGCAAAAGGTCCAAGATTTAAAGAAGCATAAAGAGAATATGGCATGACATTAATAGATGCTCCTAAATCTAACATAGCTCTTTCAAACTTGGTATTACCAATGGTGCATGGAATGATGAACGTACCTGGATCTTTGCATTTAGAGGAATTTCTCTTTGCAATACAGCTGAAACATTTTCCCCCACACTTACATTCTCATTTCCCTTCAACTTTCTCTTGTTGGTGCATAACTCCTTGAGAAATTTTGTACAACGAGGTACTTGCTCGATAGCATCCAGAAGTGATATATTTACCTCGATTTTGTGTGAAGTTTCCAGGATTTCTTGTTCTTGTTCCTCCTTCTTTGATTTTGCAAATCTGCTAGGAAATGGTGGAGGAGTAACATAAGAAGGAATTTGAGTTTTGAGATCTACCTTAGAATATGATGTGTTGTTCATGGTGGAAGTGGTGTCATCTCCTTCATTAGTTTGTGATTTCTTTGTCAGGTTTTGGATACTTGCCCCAGTTTCCATTTGCTCTCCATTTCGAATTTGCTCTCCACTTTGCAAAGTTATCGCACAAGCATTCTCTCTTGGATTGATCACCGTTTGAGGAGATAATTTTTCTGAGCATTGGCCCTCGAATTTGCTCATGCTAGTAGCCAATTGTCCCATTTGATTTTCGAGATTTTGGATACTTGCCCCAGTTTCTTGCTGGAATTGCATTGTGTTAGTGGCAAGTGCATTAACAATATCCTGGAGAGACATACCTGAGTTTTGTGAAGCTGGTTGTGGTGCTGGATGTGGCATTGGTGGTGGTTGCATTTGAAGTGGTTGCTGCACTCTAGGTTGATTGAAACCTTGTGGCCGATTTGGTATCACATTTTGAGTGATTGGTTGATGATTCCAGTAACTGAAATTATGTTGATCTTCCCATCCAGCATTGTAAGTGCTAGAGAAAGGGTCATACAATTGCCTCGTTTGTCCTGGAAATCCACCCATCATATTGGCTTGTTCCATATTTTCTTCTTGTAAAGTTGGATACATGTCGATTGGATGCTCCATCGTAGAATATATCCCACATTCATAAGATTTTTGCATATCTCCTACAGCCATGTTTCCCATAAGAGAGGTTAGCTCAGAAAGTTGTTGTTCAATGTTCGGAGTGCTTACCTCATTTACTCTCCATGGTACTTGTGGCTCAAATCCGCTACTGAATTGATGGAAGTTTACTGCCATGTTGGCTAAACACAAACAATCAAAAAACAAAAACAAACCAAAATATGAATCAACAATGAAAACAATATAACAAATCGATTAGAAAATCAATCCCCGGCAACGGCGCCAAAAACTTGATGCGTTCGAAACTAGCAAGTTAACTAGTCGCACAAGTAATAAAGTGATGAGTAAGATATCGTTCCCACGAGGATTGATTCTAATTAAATTTGTTATTCGAAAGCAAAAACAGAGTAAATGGGGGGTTTTGTTGATTGATTAACTAAGTGAAATAATAATGCAACGAAGAATAACAAAACAGAAAGCTAATTCGAATGAAAAATCAATGAGAGAAAGCTGGTTAAGGGATCCTTCTCTACCACAAGATATGGATTTGCGAATTAATCGTATAATTGTCATCCAATTACAGCATTGAAGTTATCAACTGTAGATAACAACAAGCTCTGTTATCCCAATCTTTCCTTACTTTGTTGTTAAATATAACAGGCTCTTTATTTTATCTCTATCCATTAAACAACCTAGAACAAGCTCTCTAAATTTAATTCAATGGATGCATTATGAAAAGAAAGACATGTTGATCTAAGCAATAACACACAAGCTCGGATTATTTAACTTAGGTTATATTCTCCAATTGTAATCTCTGATCACAATTTTGCTACTAATAATTAGAAATTCAAGACAATTACGGATCAAGATTTCTAGTCTAGCAATAAATCACAACCAGTTTATATTCAGTTGGCCACTCAAATACAATCGGCAAGCAATCATAAGCATTAAATATGGGAGAATACAACACTTCAATTAGAGAATTGGATAACAATTCCTTACACAATCAACTTACAAAAACCATATCAGGGGCTTTGAAATCACCCTCAACCAATTCAGATTCAGTTACACATGTTTAAGAACGTGGTACATACAATACCACATGGAGACATTCCAGAAAATGAAAGGGAAGGGAAAAACTTAGCAAATTTGATGTAATTCTCTTTGGACTGTAGTTCTTCCTCTTTCCAAGCTTCCTTTCTCCTTCAAAAACTCCAATAGATGAAAGAATTCCAGAGCTGCAGCCTCCACCACGTTCTCCCCTCTTCAAGTTATGAAAATAAAACCCTAAAATGTGTTTAAATACTCTGCTACAGTAACGTGCTACATTGTCCCGTATTATACCTGTCTCTTATACACATCTAGATGTGTATAAGAGACAGTTCTTACACTGTTTTGATTACAACTTTTGGTACACTAAATGGATTCATAAACCGTAAATTTCTCCAAAAAGTAGACTTCGAGAGCTTTTCAACGGTATATGATATGTCATCAGATTCATTGTATATCATACAATTAAATCCGAGAGATGGTTGACTAGCAGAGGTGAAAATGAAGGGTTTTACTCCATTTTTGTGCAAGTTGCTCCAAAACTCCTACAAACATCAAAACCACACAAAAACATAAAAATACCAAGGAATATATCAAAGAAACATGGACGAATTGATATGAAAATGATATATAAATAGACACTTATCACTTGCAAATTGAGTGTCTTTTGGACTGTACTCGTACTTCTTGCATGGTTGAGCAAATATTTACTCTCAAATATGGCCTTCTTTGACTCTCTTTAACTATAGCAATCCTTATTATTATGTAATCCTCATCTATGAGGTTGTCCTTCTTCTGACATGTTGTATTGCTTAAAAATTTCATCTAGGCATTTACATATCATGTTGCTCCAAGCGATCATTAAATCTCATCAAGAATCAGCTGCTTGTCAAAGTAACTTGCATAGCTTGCTGCTTCTATTCCTATTTCTTTTATGGTTACCCCCAGTATTTCATACTGCGTTGTGATTCTACAAAACTTGGTCACTTTAGGCTGTATACAATTTTGATAAGTCTTCTAAATATATATTTTTCATGTTTCCTACCATTCTTCAATCAATTGTTAGTCATAAAATGCAATAAAATGCAATGTAATGTGGGTACCATGAGTTTTTCTTATGTAGGCTACTTCTCATGGGTATGTTGTTAATGTCTCATGAGTACCAAGTAAAGCACTGCTCTATACTTAATGTTGCATGACTCCTATCCTAATAGTTTTCTAACTATATGATTCCTTTGCTTGGACTGGACAAGTCATCAAGAGGTTACCCGTCTAGATTAGGATGTTAAACATCTTTAGGTTCGGTTGTTGTTTCTTCAGTTGATGCAGATGATAAGTAAAGACTATCACCATCAGCCTTCTTTTTCCCTTATACTTTTCTTCACCTCTTTCAATGCCTCTTCTCATAGTTCAACATGTCTGAGTTTCTTCCAAGACTCTCTAGTCCTTTTTAAAGCCTTTAAAAGATACAAACTAAAAAGAACTCGAATCTGTCGGTCTTTATCATTTGAAGTTACTTCGTCATGTCAAGCTCAAAGTCCCTTTTCTTAAGGACTGTACACTCTTTTGGGATTCTCACGATCATATCTTTCATTTCAATGGGCAAGAGCTTTGCCCTCTATATGAGGAATTCCTTGCCAAACTCGGTCATCACTCATATAGTTTTGAGAGCCTCATTCTTCCTACTATCCAGATAGCATCAGCATTTGATCTTGCCCACTTCTTTGACTTCTTGTTTTCCACCATGGGCATTCATACCAGGGGTAGTAGAGTGACATTATCTTCTATCATGCTTTTGCTCAAAATGATGGATAGGACTTCAACTGGTTGGCTTCGCCTCCTTTAGTTTTGCCTTATTGAACAATTTCTACTAGTCTCATTGAACGATCTAGAGATCCACATCTTATGACTGTCATTCCTTATATAGGACCTGGTTTCACAACTATTCCCTTGATTTTGGCTGAGACATTGATCAGATTAGATCGAATCAAGGGTGACCTAAGTCAGTAGTTTGGTAGCAATCTTCTACTTCTTTAGGTTCTTTCTTCATCCTTTTTTTTTTAATGCTCCAAGTTTTGCCTAAGCCGCCTTTTTTGGGTTTTTTGACTTAGCAAGCTTGCCCTAACTTTTTCCTGAGACACCCTTTCCAGGTTTCCAACTCAGTGGGCTTTTTCTTATGCTTTAACTTTTGCCTAAGCTACCCTTTCGGGGTTTTCGACTCAGCAGGCTTTTTTTTTTTTCTTTTCTTTCATGCCCTAACTTTTGCCTAAGCTGTCCTTTCAGGTTTTCAGCTTAGCGAGCTTGCCTAAATTTTTGCCTAAGCTGCCTTTTCAGGTTTTCGACTTAGCAGCCTTTTTCTTCACATTTGGCTACAAAAGAGGTTGTCTACCGTTTCTTACACTTTCTTTAAGATGATTGGGATAATTCTATCGGCCTTGATTTTCAAGATGGTTAGGCCAATTCTTTAACTCCTTGCTTCTTTTCTTTCTCAAGATGAATGGGTGACTCTTTGCACTTTGCTTCTTTTTGCTTCCTAAGATGAATAGGAAATTCTTTACCCCCTATATGCAGAGTTTAGTATCGTATTAGGAAATTTCTTCATCCAACTTCAAAGGCATTATCCCTCCTTCTTTGTAGACATCCATGCTAGACATGATGGCTAACTCCATATATCGTGCTTCTTTACTCTTGGTGGTAAAGTTGCTTCTTTGATATCCTTAATTAAAACTATTGATCGACTTTCTTCTTTCTGACATGTTTACAGTAAACCTAGCATCCTCCAATAGCAAGTTGAAATGCTAAATGTAAGTTGTGCATCAATTTAATTCACATTCAAGTTCCTTAAAGATTTCTCAAATTTAATAGCTCAATGGTAAAGCATTGATATAATGATTGTTCACAATTTCAACTCTACTGTTAGAATTACATCATTCAAGATTCTTCGTTTGTGTGTGTACAGCCAAACATACTTCACTTGTTAAGACTTGGATAGCTTTATACAAATAGAAACTTGTGATCAATCTCTAAAGATAGAAATATAATCATAAGCATGCTTTTTACACCACTCTCCACTAATGTCGGCTGATCACAACATCAAGGATCATTAGAGCTTTATCAAGCTTGTAATGATAGGTTAGGGTCAACATATGATAAAGGAGACTATAAGGTTATATTACCTATAATCATACAACCATTCTAGGTTTTAATTGAGAGCATCAATTTCTTCTATTTGTACCCCCAAACTTTGAGTTTTCACCCACGATGTTTGCTTTGCTTTTGATTTCGGGTGGCTACAACCCTAAACTTTATGAGCAATGGGATTAACACTCCTCTTTTCTTTTTCTTCCTCTTTCTTCTTCTTCTTCTTCTTCTTCTTCTTCTTTCATTTTCTCTCTCTTTCATTTTCTCTTTTCTTTTCTTCTTTTTTTGAGCTCAAAATTGCACAAAACTTTGTCAACTTCATTTCATTCCCCCATAAGTATGGCTCTTAATGCTCTTTTTTAGAATGTTCATATGTGATGAGTAAAGG
>SNVD02001095.1:0-143948 GCA_013180625.2 Boswellia sacra | reverse complement strand
GAACTGTGTGAAAGGACTTTGAGAAGTAAAATAACAGTTATTCTTCTATATATTTAGCAGATATAGTGGTAACTTGCCTTAATTTACTTTTTAGTTCTGCTATATATTGGATGTTACTGTGACGGGAGAAGAGTTTTATCTAATAACTGGAATGTATAGAAGCAATAATGTTTTTGCTGATCACAATTTAGTGGTAATTGTGGGGTTTGTCGGGTATGCTGGGCTTTGACACTTGTTAAGGACCAAATTTGTAACCGTTTTCGTTTGTTGTCATATTTAAAGGTGTATTTTTATCATCTAGGTTTCATTGGAAGTTACAAGTGCTTCCAAATGTTGTCTAGGATTAATTATTTTCAGAACTCATGTGCTTTGTGGCATAAAGGCAACTGAATGATCAGGGGATTATGAATTGGGATAGCACAGGTGACATAGTCACTCTTCCACATATTGTCTAGAATACCTATATCATCCAAGCCACTTCAATTTTAGGTTATTTGTGGCAATGGCTTTTTATATCATGCTGTGATGCTATGAAAATGAAATTAGTTAATCTCGTTTCAAATAATTCCATAGTTCACCATCTTTATAATCTGCTCTGTTTCCTATAACTCTTGTCATGTTTTGCCAGGTTTAGCCCAGAAGCTGTAAACTGGCTTTTTGTCAAGGGATTGCTTGGGTGGTTTATGCAAGTCGCGCTGTTGAAACTAACCTTGCTCTCGTTGGGTAGTGGGGAGGCACCCTTGCTGGATGTTGTGGCATATGCTGGGTATACTTTTGCGGGGATGTGTATCGCTGTCCTTGGCAGGATCATGTTGAGTTACTCTTACTACTTTTTAATCCTGTGGACGTGTATGTGCATGGGAATTTTCTTGGTGAAGACGATGAAGAGAGTCCTTTTTGCAGAGATGAGGAGTCACGATTCAAGCAGGCATCACTATCTCTTGATCTTTATTGCTTTTGCACAACTCCCACTTTTCATGTGGCTTGGCAACGTTACTGTTAATTGGCTTTTCTGAACTGCATCCTTTTATATTGTAGTGAGAAACAGTTCTGTTCATAGAAGCTTTTGAAATTTTTCAGGCAATTTAGCTCTCATTCGATTTTCCTCTTCTTATATTTCATTCATTTTATTCCTATTTACTGACTACTATGTGATCCAGATTTAACAAGGACAAAAATTTTCTTGGGAGCTCTTTTGTGTTTTTGTAAGTAATGATAATTTGAGATCTATCATTCTAGATGTGTAATTGGTTAAAGACGAAGAAATAGCTTGGCCATTGATTTCTACATTAATGTTCAGGATTTGAACCAAAGAATGAAAAAGTCCAGGATTACCATGTTTATTGAAAATAAGTGTTAATCCTAAAGTATTTATACTAATTATTGTTATAACAAGTTTATAAAGGTTCTCATACAAAACGCCCATAGTGCTTTTGAACGTGTGAACTCTCACTGACCACCATGGCTCTGTCTATAGCACTCAGAACCTGGCCTTTGCCCTCCGTTGCACAATGGCATTGTCAAGGGGCATCTTAAACAGTTGTTTGCAAGACTTCCTTTAATCCTCCCTGTGCTCCTCTTGAACTGTGGTGGAAGATTTCCTGTCAAGAAGTTGTGATCTAAGAACAAGCTTCTCCATGAATTCCCCACTTTTCCCCCGTAGTTCTTTGGAATCGGTCCCGAGAACCTGTTCCGAGCTAGATTAATGGTTGTTAAATTCCCGAGAGTGACCAAGTTGTCGGGCAAAGGACCCCGTAACAGGTTCTCATGCGCATCAAAATCTCGAAGCTGAGTCTCTCTTCCAGCAAACTTGATTACGTTTATTTCAGTAAAGTGACCGAAAGATTAATTTGAACCACTTGAGGCAACATGAGAATCTCCTCAGAAATGGGGCCTGAAAACTGGTTACAACACAGGTCGAGTGATCTGAGATTTACAAGCCTCCCTATTGATGAGATATGTCCCGATAGGAAGTTGTGGCTTAGAGATAAAGTTCTCAAGTTTACCGGTAACTTTGGCAAGTAACCAAACAACTGATTGTTGTCCAGTTCCAATATCTGTAGCTGCCAAGATCCAATAAGATCTGGAATTCTTCCTGAGAACTCATTGTGTGCCAAGCTCAACTGGGTTAGTCTTCTTAGACCGGAAAATTTAGCAGGGATTGAACCTGTGAGGTTATTAAATGACAGATCTACAGTTTCAAGCTTCTTGAGCCTGGTTAGTCCTGCAGGTATACTGCCTGTTAAGAAATTTCCTGACGCGGATAGTGTTGTGAGCTCTCGGAGACTGGAGAGGGACTCGGGAAGTGGCCCTCTGAAGTTGTTTCTGCCTAGATTGAGGATAGTGAGCTCTGTTAGATTTCCAATCGATGGTGTTAGAAATCCATCATATCCAACACTGTCCAGATCAATAGATGTTACCCGTTTGCTTGAGTTGTGATCAGGGTATGTGCATAATATTCCCAGAAACTTTCCTGTTGTTTCACATGGATCCGACGAGAAGTTCCAACTCCCGATGTAGGAAAATTCAGCTATCGTGTTTGGATCAACAGAAAGCTTGAGAAGTCGAAGAACTTCTATATCGGAGTCTAAAGTTACTGAGTGAACAATAGATGGAAACAGAGCAACAGCTGCTGCTAAAATGAGAGATTTTAACCTAGCGAGAAAGACAGATTTCATGTCTGTGCGCAATTTGTGGCTTGTGGGCAGTTGGATTGATAAGAGAATGTCTGTTTTTTTAGTTCTCTTGAGCTCCTTATAAGGTGGCCGGGTTTGTGATTGCAGATGATGCATGAAATATTCGTGGCAGACCTGCAACAAGGAGTACTTAAATTGTGAACGACGGTTGGAAAATGATGCTTTGGTGGGGCTTTGGTTTGTACTATGCAAGCACCCAGGTTCTACATGACGATTTCAACCTAACATCATTCTGAACCCCCAGGAATATTTTCCAGATTTCCCTATAAAACAATGATAATAATATTAAATATCATGAGAAAAACTGATCACAGTAAAAGCAAAAGCAGCTGCCTTGTGCATACCAAGGCCAGTGCTTTGCCACAAATCGTTTACTGCCAAGAGCGAAGGTATTATCAAATCAGACATTTTATGCCCATTTATTGGGATTCCTACTTGTCTACTGTTTACGCTGAAATTGAAAAGCCATATTCATAAGAAGCTAAACATATCCTCTCGCATGTTTGGTAAGCTTAATTTGGAAAGAATAAAAGAGAAAAGGCATCTCATCAAGGGACTAATCAAATCCATAACTTTTGGAACCCTTCTATCATTAAACATACCAGTACAAAAGCTGCCAAGATCTGCCTTGAAAATTCCAGACCAAACAATCCAATTACACAACAGGCATAGTACTATACTGAATAGTGTGAGTGACAGACGCATGAGAATTGGGCATTTACTCGAAATTTCAAAACACCTTGAAAAAGATAACCCTTGGACCAAAATATAGAAAGCTAAACCTTTCTGCTACTGTGAGGAATAAGGATGATGCAACTCCTAAAATGCATTATAGCACGGCTGCATATACACACGAAACTAAATACACATGTACATGTACTTAGGAAAGTATGTATAGGTTATTAACTTATAAAATCATACTGTAGATATAATTTTGTGAACATTTAGCCAAGATCTGGGACGGTGAAATACTCATCATCATCATCTTGTATTTCAATCCTAGGCTTCTTGTGCGGCATGCTGGATTTAGTGGGCCTGTATGAGGGAACATTGCTGGACTGGGAGACAGGAAGTTGAGGTACTTCAGCTGCTGCTAGACCCTCTTGAGGAATTTGCTCACCAAAAAGACCCATCTCTGCTAGCCATTCAAATTCTCCAAACTCAAGTTGCCCTTTCTGCAAAGAGACAAGAAAAAGAAATTGTACAAAGATATTAATGCCTGAAATGCAAACGAAAAGCTCTTTAGAAGATCTCATATTGAATTTGGCCTTCATGATAATCAAATTGACAATCCTACATTTGCAATTTATTATGTTTAGAAGAATGTGATCAATGTCTCTTCAATGCATTTTGTTCAAAATTCGGCAAAGTTTCTTTAAACTTGAATGACCATTTGAAATTGGCTATTGTTTCTACTGTGAGATGATTAAACCTATTATTATTAATGAGAAGTCCCCAGCTTCTTATACTTGTCACCCCTATGCCATTCTTATCATTCATATTGAAGTCAGTACTGTTCATATATTTGTAATGAAGAGGCTACTGAGCTTATGCATAGACATTTTTCATACCTTGTCAGAGGATTCAAAATCTGAAAATTGTAATAGGTCATCCACGGCCCATGGAGATGAGATGCTTGACTGTTGCATAGCAGGCACTTTGGCAGAAGTCTCTTGAGCATTCTGATTGGGCGGCTCAGATCTACTTTTTTCAGTATCTTTGGTGCAACTAGAGCTTAAACCTACTCGGATTCCTGTGGCCAAGAACCGCTGATGATTTGCCGAAAGGCTACCAGCTGAATGGATAGGTTCATCACAGTCCTTACAGAAAAGGGCTCTGTCTTCAACACAGAAAATGAAAGCAGTCCTCTCCTGTACATCATAAAAGAGAGCGAAATTATTGAATTGGAGGAATCCATAGTAGGCCCCAAGTACATAAAATTCATTAGATTATCAATTGAAAGATTCTGCATTATACATAAATCCACAGCCAAAAAGAAAAGGAAACACTAAGCATACTAATCAGCCATGAATTCAGACATGAAGCTATATGACACTAATCACTAGTTACAACCCCATTTAATAAAAATAATTACAAAGGTCACTATCTTGTTCCAAACCTGCGCTGCAACAGAAGGTAACTAAAACTTCTCCATCTTTGCCATGATCGTGAGCCTAATAGAATCATTTAGATCTAACAAAGAAATATTGCAGCAAGAACACTGCAAGCTAGAAGTAAATTTTGAACTACTGGGTTAGTCTAGATATGCCCATATAACTACAATAACTTATTTTAGTTGCTCATTATCTTTAGCAGCATTCAGTTGCTGACAACATCAAAAAGTTGAAGCACTATATCGTACAAATAAGAAAGGATTTCTAAAAAAAAAATGATGGATTGTAGTTGTGATTAGTCTCACTGATTATATCCCAACTAAATGTTCAGATTGTAATAGTAATGCAAGAGAGAAGCCTGGCCCTGTAGAACTTCCATATTTACACGAGGGTAACTTTCATTTGCGTATATTCTGATTGTTTTGTGCCATGCCATCCCCTCTAATTCATCTCAGATAATAAGCAAAAAGAAGTTAAAAGACAGTACTAGCATATCTCATATCAACAAAAAGAATGGAAAAGATTCATCAGTTAAATAAACAAACAAAACCTAGAATAAAAAAGACAATTAGCAAAAGTTTCCAGATCAGGATTCAGAAGGGTAAGAAATCAAATTACTTGGCAAATATCACATGGAGGAAGCTTGTTGGAAAGGCACTGAAGGAGCAGCCTTTGGTGCTTGCTTGCCAGCTTATTAGCCGCATGCACTTCAATATCACATTTTGCACATAATGCAGCCTCATCTGCACAACAAATCACTGTTGCTGGAGCTCTCTCACAAACATCACACTGAATCTTCATCTTCCTTCAGCTCTATATAATATAAATATATATATTGAACCTTCCTTTGAACTTATTCAAGACTCAGATATAGAAAAATATAAACTTGTTGAAGAGAATAACTCAGACTGCCTGGAAATGAATATGCAGGTGCATGCAAGCAACTTTCGGTGCTTGAAAGGTGTTTTTTTGAGGAAGATCTCAGAAACCCTTTTGACAAAACCTACAAAAAAAGCTCCTGAGAGACCAAAACGAATAGAAAAAGGTACAACCCAAGTGAACAGAAACTATCAGGTAAAGTTGTTGAGAGGAAGAAGAAAGAAAAAAGGGAGAGGAGAGAATAGAAGAGAAGATATAAGAAGGTTGGAAATGAAGAGGAGGGCTGTGAGAAGATACAGGAAGAGTGGAAATGGATGAATGAATGAATGGTGTAGAATCTGTGAAGATAAGGGTTTAGATTGCAAATCAAAAGGAGGAAAGATGGAAGATACAGCAAGGCATGGTGGGGCAGAGAAGCATGTGTGGCTGTCTAGAGTTTGGCAACTTCTAACACTATACTTGTGGTTGCCAATTGTCCTGGACTTTATTAAGTTGATCAACTCTGGCGTGTGTAGGTGTCAAGCGGTAAAGGAAAATTTTTATTGTTTGGGTTGATAATATTTAATATTAAGGTTTTCAAAACTCTCACTTTCATCCTTTATACGTATGTAAATAATATAGTTAGTTTTAGGGATGTACACAAAGTCTACGATTTTGAAAACCTCCGATCAAATTAGTTAGCTTAAACCTTAAAATTATCCGTTAATTACGATAATGGCTAAATCGAGAGATTTCTTATAATTTTTAATAAATTTCAATATTTTTTTATTGATTATCTATCTAGTCAAGTCAATTTTCTAACGACAAAAATACCTACTCAAATAAGGTGCAAAACGCACTTAAATACGTATTTGATGAGGTGTCAACGATTTGACAAGTTATTTTAAATAACCAGTTCTGTTACATTTCTCTGACACGGCGGTCTTTTAATAGTTAATGGTCAAATCAATGTGTTTTATAAGCAAGACACTTTCAATTCGTCAGTTAGATTGATAAATATTCCTAATCAACACATCTTGGTTAGTGATAATTTTAAAAAATAATAGTTTCATTAAATTTCAAAACAACTTTACCAATTTTATTATTTTCTCAAATATCTGCTCACGGTATCATCTAAATAACTCTTTAAGTGTAACTTTCTAAGGAGTTGTGAACTTGTGTCAAATAGGCTGATTGATAAAATTTTGATGGTTGAGTTGGAGATGATTTTGCTTTACAATCATGGGGATTATTGGGGAATTTGAGAGAATAGTAAAAGAATTTAACAATAATATGAGAATTTTGATCTTCACTAGTTTAGCGTATATTATTATTATTTTTTTGTATTTATGTATATTACCAATTTTACTTTCAATGTTACAATTTTTTGTGGTCTAAAATTATGAAAAATAAAATAAAATCCTAAAATAGTTTGAAGTTTTATCTTGATTCAAATGAATTGCCTTTACCATTGAGGCAATTCTTTGCAAGTTAGTAAAAGGATAGCAAATTAGAACACTAGGAAAAAAAAAACATATTCATAACACTTCGAAAATTCAAATGAGATAATAAATTTGAATTGAGTAATGCTACATATATAATCAAATTTGCTGTATGAGTTGACAAAATTTCACTGAAGGAATAAAGAACAAAAATAAATAAGAGAAATTACTAAGCATAACATGGTAATTATATCTTTATTATGATTTTGCCAACTCAGATTGCAAGAAAAATTGATCGTAAATGGGTTATCAGTATAATATTATTCATTTGAACTAGACAAGCAAACAAACTTCTATTTTTGATTTTATTTTTGGTCATTGGTATTTGATTTTCCATTAAAACCTTAAGAAAATTGGTTTAAAGTTGTAAACTAACAATAAACGTGGATCTTGCAGTCACTTGAAGTCGGAATTTGGAAGTCAAATGATGAGCATAGAGAAGAAGTAATAATAAGAAATTGACTTAACAGGTTGGTCTAAGCCCAAAATCATGACCCAATGGGCCATGTGGTGCGGAAAGCACGAGGCTATGTGCCCCAGTGGCGGATTTCATGTGTAAGTTACCTCACATGGGGTTCATCCTCATGGACCCTCTGAGGACTCCATTGCTTGTTTTAAGCATGTGATTGAGGATATGATTGATAATATTATTGGAACCTTAATATTACAAAATATGATCTTTTATTAAATAAATTACAAAAATATTTTCAAGATTCTGAATAATAGCATGAAACTAAAATTTTAGTGCAAATAACCCAAATCTCCCATTAAATTGGATTATTAGAAATAATGAGAAATAAATGTCAAAATATCTTTATATTGTCATCTTTATCATGGTCATAATTTTCTTACTGAATATATGACTCCAAATATATTGTAAATTCACATAACTTAGCTATAGTTTATGAAAATGAGGGGAGGTTTGTGTTATTTATCAACATGAAATTCCAATTAATGTTGTAAGAGATTAAGCAACAATTTGTTTTTCTTCAATCGTTTGAGATAGTGAATGCAATATTTAATTTATTGCATTATTTATATATTAGAAAGTAAGTTCGTAACTTGACACATTCAAGTTTAGTAGTTCGATCACTTTTTAATTTGGATATTCCCTTTACACAAAAAAAGTTGGTAATTGAAATTATTTAAGAATCATTTACAAATTCATATGTTAATTTTGAATGACTATGCATACCATCAACAATTTATCTTTAACTTTAAAATTAAATTAAAAATTTAAGTAACAATAATGCAAAATAAAATTTATGATGAAAAGTATATTATTAAACAAATTAATGTAAAATTAATGGACACTTGATCCAGCCCCCTCATATGAAAAGATACTCTCCTCTCTTGAATCTTGATTTGATATATACATATATATATATATATATATATATATATATATATATATATATATATATATATATATAATCACGACTAGTCATTCAAAAGAGTCAATCAAATTTGTCAACATAACTAGGGATGACAATTGTAACCGGCCGGGTCCGGGTACCTGGCTCTCCGGCCCGGAAATGTCCGGGGAATTACCCAGAATTCTAGGGATTCAAGCCGGGGACGGGGATGAATTTTCCGGGGAAGGGTCAGGGCCGGATATCATGCTCCCCGGCCCGGCCTAGAATTAATTAAATAAATAATTATTTATTTATAATTTATATTCAATTTAGGCCCACATCCACTAATATCACAACTACCCAAGCCCAACAATTATAAACTATATCCAATCCAATTCACTAATTTCATAACTAGTCTAATACCCAACAAATGCAAACTAAGCCCAACCCAATTAAATCATTATTTACTAAAAAATTTGGAGAGCGCGAATCGATGGCTTGAACCTGGGTGAGGTAGCACGCCAACACACCATCAGGCTAAGCCTAACATTTGAAAAATAAGCCCAACCTAATTTATTTATCAATTACTGTCTAATTCATTATTTTAAAAAAACATGAAACCAAGTAAATGCAATCAAAGGGGTTTGAACCCAAGTGCTCAAAGGAGACAACTTACAAACATACCACTAGGCTACACATGAATATTATGTCAGATTTGGAAATCAACATAAAATATTCTAATTACATACAGAAAATTAAAATAAAAAAAAGAAACCGGGTACATATCTGGGGAATTCAATTCCCCGGCCCCGGGATTAAATTCCCCGGCCCCGGAATTTCCGGGGAATTTTCCGGGGACGGGGATAAAAATTCCTCCCGGGGCCGGGGTCGGGGATTGAGGTCCCCAGCCCGGCCCCGGGTTTTTGCCACTCCTAAACATAACCTCATGCAAATCATCTTAAGTCTTATCATAGCTAGAGTTCTGCCTATGCTATGGATTCGAAATAAGTCTAACAAAAATACTACAAAAAAATAAAAAAGTAAAGTGAGGGGATATTTTGAAAAATAGAAGGTGTAATATTTTTATTTTTTATTTATTGAGTGTTAAATTTTCAACTTCTCAGTTCATATTATATTTCTGATTTTTAATTTTCTCCATAGTTTTGAATGTTTTTAATCCTGAAAAATGAAAATGATTTGGAAATCAAACATAGTAATCTTTTTTTTCCCCTTAATGTACACTTTGATTCTCTAATAACTATTTTGGGAATAATGACGCTTTATGCTTTCTAACAACTACCACGACTATATAAGAAAGATATTAACAACAAAAAGCAAGAAGTTGAAGAGATAATTAAATCCATAATAATTTTCTTGACTGGTTAATTCATTCAAATCTGCACATATCAACTTACAAAGGCACAAAGCAATATTAAATGTTCCGCTTATTATGTGCGGGCTTTGTTTATTTTGCCTTTATTCGAGCTGTTAATTATATTGCATATCTAATCCTTCTTCAGGCTGTTAACAGTCTCATACTTTACAACTCTCATACATGCTCTGAAACCTTCTAGAATTGTCTTCCTCTTCCTCCCTAAATTAAATGATATTGCTATCGTTGGCCATTTCAAGAGGTTATATTAGAAATTATCTAAGTTATATCATAAATAACTAAGTTTTACCGAAATTTTATTTAAAATGGAGGCGCAGAAGAGATTTCATGGGTTTAGATAATAGCAATACGTTTTTTTTTTTTTTGTCTAATCAACAACTTATCAACCTATTGGCCTTTGCCTATCAGCTCGGCCTATAAGAGCTCTTAAGAGCCAATAGTTCATCGTTTGTTGGCCTGTGTGGCCGATGGACAAATATTAGTTGGCCTCGTAAGGACATATATGCGTTGGACCAACAGATCATTAGAGCATTGGTTGATAAGCGAATAAAAATAAATTAGGGTTTGACTATTTTATTGCATTCAGCTGTAAGTCTAATGAATTAGAGATGGTGTCAACTTTAATTTCTTTAGATTTTCCTGTAAAGTTAGGGTTGTTCAGTTCAATTAGAAAACACTTAGTCTCTTGATCAATTGTTTCTTCTTTGATAGGTCCATTCATCATTCTCTTTAGCAATATTTGTTAACATGTTCAAGAATTAATTTCTATTGAAACACAAAAAAGTTTATTCATGAGAGGTTAATTTTGATTGAGACAAACTTGGTTTTAATTAAATAATTAAACCTAATTCAATAGAAATTCGGAATCTTCATCTTCTATGCTGCAATCCCTTTGCATAAATAAAACGTAACAATGTTCCTTCCTTCCTATTTTAATGCCTACTGTGATTCCTGAAAACGAAACGACTAGGG
Source organism: Boswellia sacra (assembly GCA_013180625.2). Taxonomy (NCBI): domain Eukaryota; kingdom Viridiplantae; phylum Streptophyta; class Magnoliopsida; order Sapindales; family Burseraceae; genus Boswellia; species Boswellia sacra. The sequence continues at coordinate 133,058 of SNVD02001095.1, read as the reverse complement.
GAGTTGGAAAGTATATAACAAATACAAAATTTAACGAACCTACTAGGAAAGTTAGAAAATATATAACAAATACAAAATTGAACAAAATTTACATAAATAATTTTCAGGTATTAAACTAATTATGAATTTTCAGGTATTACCGAAGAAACTAAATTATTTAACATTATCAAGGAAAAAGACAAGGAAGAAAGGCTTATCATTATCAACCAGTTGTCTATGGTTATCTTTGCTATTGTTTGTCACTTTATTGTTTATCACATGGGTTTGAATTCATGCTAACATAGATATTTTGTTATCTTTTGTTGTTAATATCCCATTATTTTAGGAGTTTGTTTCGGTACCTTTTCCTATCTTCATGATAACTCTTTTGTATATAATAAGTTGTAAATAGTAATACAAGTAACCTTTTATTACTTTCTTTATTTTATTCTTACTTTTTATATAGTATCAGAGCTTTTTTTTTTTTTTACTCCCATGAGTATTACAATTCTTGAACTCTTAACTTTCTTATGTGACTTTCATCATGGCTGATAAAAGTTCTGAAACCACTGCTTCTACCCAAGTTATCGACAGCATTATCACTTCCTCTCCTAGTCCAACAAGCTTGATTGCTCTCAATGCCACTCAACTTCCAGTACAATTGCTACCAAACAATTATGCGACTTGGAAGGTGCAATTTGATGCACTGTTTTATGGTTATGATTTACTTGGTTTTGTTGATGGAACAAAGCCATGTCCTTCTCCTACTATTACTGTTCAAAGACAAGAAGTCACAAATCCTGAGTTTGAGTTTATCATTTGGAGCGAGCAAGACAAACTTCTTTTTCACAGTATTTTCACATCTCTTTTTGAGAGACTTAAACCCCTTATTAAGACAGCCAAGACATCGGCAAAAGCTCGGACTCATTTTGCCAAACTCTATGCTAGTGCTTCGTCATCTCGTACTATGGGACTGATAGAACAACTCTCAAGCATGAGTCATGGATCACAGTCGGTTACTAAGTATCTTAGTGCCATTCATGAAATAGCTGATGAACTTGCTCTTATTGAGCAACCTGTTCCACGTGCTCATCTTATCAATCATGTTCTTAATGGTATTGGGCAAGAATTTAGAGAAATTGCAGTTGCGGTGCAAGCTCGTGATACAATCATAAGTTTTGAAAAACTTCATGAAAAGCTCATGGAATATGAGTCCTATCTCAAACGAGAAGAGACCTGATCCTCTGGAGGAATGATTATTAACACAGCACGATTCAATCAGTCTAGACATAACAATTCACAAGGTAAAAAGAACTATTCTCATGGCCGCAACGGTCATAACTTTCAACAGAATTTTCAACAACGATGAAATAATTTTGTGACCAATCAAGGAGGCACTCTAGCACATATCCCTGGAAAAAATTCTTTTGTGGTATGTCAATTCTGTGAAAAAAAGGGCATACTGCTACAGAATGTTTCACAGCCAAATGACTAATGGTCTTCCTGTACCCCCTAAGGCTAATCCAGCAATTACCAAGAATAATCGTGAAATCAACACCAACTGGCTTCTTGATACCGGTGCCTCACATAATGTTACTGCTGACCTTAAAAACTTGGGCAGTCAATAGCCCTATGAAGGCCTCGATGATATCATAATTGGTGATGGTTCAGGTTTACATATTACTCACACCGGTGCTTCCACACTTTCTATTTTTCCTGGCAAAACTTTTTCCCTTTCTAATGTGCTTTGTGTTCCTTCCATGAAACAAAATTTGATTTCTATGTCTCAATTCTGTAAAACCAATAATACCTCAATTGAATTTGACCCTTTTTCTTTTTGTGTCAAGCATCTCACAACGGGGCACCGTTGGCGCAGGGATAGAGCAAGAATAATATTTATGAACTGTGAAGCATAAAAAAGATTCCATCAATACCAAAGCGAGTGTATCTAGGTGTTAAAATCACACTTGATCGCTTGCATGATCGTGTTGGTCATCCTGCATCTTCAGTTCTTCATCATATTGTATCATCAAATAAACTTCCTTTTTTATCAAGTGATAAGTCTTCGTTTTGTGATTCGTGTTTATGCAATAAAAGCCATAAATTACCTTTTGGTATTTCCAGTCTCCAGAGTCGTTGTCCATTAGACTTGCTTTACATTGATGTTTGGGGTCCTTCCCCTATTTGTTCAATGGATGGGTTTTCTTATTACATTATTTTTGTTGATCATTATACTAAGTACTTATGGTTATTTCCAATGGTTTCCAAATCTGAAGTCTTTAATATTTTTTCGAAATTTAAACTCACGGTCAAGAAATTTTTTCAAGCAACAATTAACACAATTTACTCTGATGGAGGTAAAGAATATTAAGGTCTAAAAACAATGTTTGAGAACCATGGTATTCAGCATCTTATCTCTCCTCCTTACACACCATAACATATTGCTTCAGCAAAGCATCATCATCGACATATCATTGAGATTGGCCTCACGCTTTTACATCGTGCTTCTTTACATCTTTCTCTTTGTACCTTCGTTTTTAAAACTGCTGTGTATCTTGTCAATATTTTATCCACTTCCATTCTTGCAAACAAATCTCCTTTTGAGTGTTTATTTCACATTTATCCCAATTATTCTAAATTCAAGATTTTTGGGTGTCTTTGTTACCTGTGGCTTCGACCATATTCCAAACACAAGTTAGAACAACGGTCCAAGTCATGTATTTTTCCTGGTTACTCTAATGTTCATAATTCATATATTTGTTTTGAACCCATTAGTCATAGATTTTATTTTTCTCAGCACGTCAAATTTGTTGAAGATGTCTTTCCTTCTTTACCAACTTTTCATGAGCGAGATAAAATTAATGATGCTACCTATCTAAATGGACAAGTATTTCTTCCTTATCATTAGCATCTCATATTCCTAAGCCTAAAGTTTATGACCAGTCTTCTTTAGACACTGCAGCTTTGTCCACTGATTCTTTATCTCTTTTCAATCAAATGAATAATATTCCCACTTTACCTTTATCTCTATTTTTTTCTAATTCCTCTTCACATGGTTCGTCCTTCCTTCTAACAAATTCTCCACGTGGTCCAACATCTAATTCTACTCCACTAGAACTTGTCTCCCATGATCCACAGTCTCCCATGCAAGATGCACAACAAAGCCAATCTCATGAGTCTACTAGCATGCTTCCATGTTCAGATAATATTATTGTTGCTTTTTCCACGCATCCAACAACTGCCAGGTATGATTCTAATCCTACATCTTCACCTTTACTTGTTTCACATCCACCTACTTCATCCAATACCCATCCCATTGTTACAAGGGCCAAAAACAATATTTTTAAACCCAAGTCTAAGCTCTCTCTCACAACCACAAAACACCCATTACATCCACCACTTGAACCTAGAACCATTGCTAAAGCTCTTAAAAATAATAACTGGCGTGATGCTATGTGTGTTGAACTCACTGCTCTTATTCGTAATGGCACTTGGGAGCTGGTTCCACCCCATCCTTCTCAAAATATAGTTGGCTGTAAGTGGATTTTTTGGATCAAGCATCATCCTGATGGTTCTATTGACCGTTACAAAGCTCGTCTTGTGGCCAAGGGGTTTCATCAACGTCCTGGTATGGATTATCAGGAAACTTTCAGTCCTGTCATTAAACCCACTATAATTCATGTGATCCTTAAACTTGTCTTATCTCATGATTGGAACATTCATCAGTTGGATGTCAACAATGCCTTTCTCCATGGCATTCTTTCTGAAGAAGTTTTTATATCACAGCCATCGGGGTTTATTGATCAGTCATGACAAAATCATGTTTGTTGTCTTCCTCGTTCTCTATATGGCCTTAAATAGGCCCCTCGTGCTTGGTTTCAAGAACTTAAAGGGTTTCTTCTTTCCTTCAAATTTCTTAATTCAAAGTCTGATGCATCCCTATTCATTTACACTAACAATTCTCTCACAATTTACTTCTTGGTTTATGTTGATGATTTATTAGTAACAGGAAGCTTTCCAACTTTTGTTATAATTGATGCCCTCGCTCGCCAATTTTCAATAAAAAATCTTGGACATATTCATTATTTTTTAGGGATTGAAGTTATTTCAAACTCTCAAGGGTTTTTTCTCTCCCAACACAAATATATACGTGACTTGCTTGAACGGTTTCGGATGGCTGGTATGAAAGAGTCTGCTACACCAATGAGTACATCTATGCGTCTTTCTCTTAATGATGGTACTGCGGCAGCTGATGCTACAAATATCGTAGTCTCATCGGAGCTATGCAATATCTTTCTCTCACTCGGCCTGATATTGCCTATATTGTCAACAAACTTGCTCAATATATGCATGCTCCAACGCAATCTCATTGGACAGCTGCCAAATGCTTATTACGATACCTCAAACACACTATTAATTTTGGTCTTACTCTTCAACGTTCTTAGTCAATTTCTCTTCTTGCATATTTTGATGCTGACTGCGCTAGCAACCGTGTTGATTATTCTTAAATTTCTGCTTACATTATATTTCTTAGTTCCAATCCTATTTCTTGGTGTTTTAAAAAACAAAGGACTATTGCACGATCATCTACTGAAGCCGAATATCGCTTCATTGCCTCTGTTGCTGCTGAATTGTCATGGATTCGCAATCTTTTGTTTGAACTTGGTGTGTCCCTTCCACAAGCACCAAAGATTGTTATGTGACAATCTAGGAGCAACTTATGTCTATGCCAATCCCGTATTTCATTCTCGCATGAAACATATAGCTCTTGACTGCCACTTTGTGCGAGACAAAGTTGCTGATGGCTCCTTGCAAGTAGGCTTGGAACTGGCGTGGGGCGGGCAGCTGCGCCTCGCTCAATTTTTTTTTTGCCCGGCCCCACCCCATTGCCCCTTTGTGGGGCGGGGCGTGGCAAAAAAAAAAATTGAGCGGATCCAAACTCGGCTTGCCCCGCCCATAAACATTTATATTTTTATGATCACACCCTTGTAATATTTATATTTTTGCAACTTTGTCCCCCTGTAACATTTACATCTTTGCAAATAACTCCATTATCAGTTTCTCATCATATCATTTATAACTATGATCATTTTTTAACAATAATAAAAATAGTAAATCTTCAAACTAAATCAAAATGGCTGTGTATTACCATTTGATTTTATTAGTAATAATGTTACATACTCTATTAGAAATAATGTTAAAAGTGTATTATTGCTTGTAAACTAGTTAATTAACAATTTTTTAAATAGTTAATAATATAATTAAATAATTTTTCAATAGCATGTTGATTTAATTTCAATCTAATAATAGTAATAATATAATTGACATATGCCAATTAATTAACATTATAAATATTTATGAAACATTAATAATTTAATTAATTGATTTAAATTACGATAAATCATATGTTTAAGGTTATAACATTATTTTTATCATATTTCTATTTACATATTTAGAAAATAATATATTGATTATATTAAAGGTATACATTTTAAAAATAATCTTGTTAATATGACAATAATTTAATTAGTACTTAATAATCTATATCAAGATTGTATATATTATACAAATTTAATTACTACAAAATACAAATATTTTAATTACCATTTGATTTTATTAGTAATAATGTTACATACTTTATTAGAAATAATGTTAAAAGTGTATTACTGCTTGTAAACTAGTTAATTAATAATTTTTTCAATAGTCGATAATACAATTAAATAATTTTTTAATAGCATGTTGATTTAATTTCAATCTAATAATAGTAATAATGTGTTTGGCATATACCAATTAATTAACATTATATATATTTATGAAACATTAATAATTTAATTAATTAATTTAAATTACAATAAATCATATATTTAAGGTTATAAGATTATTTTTATCATATTTTTATTTACATATTTAGAAAATAATATATTGATTATATTAAAGGTATATATTTTGAAAATAATTTTGTTAATATTGTAATAATTTAATTAGTACTTAATAATCTATATCAAGATTGTATATATTATACAAATTCAATTACTATAAAATACAAATATTTTATTTTGTCATTATAACATGAATAAATTGATGTTAATATACTAAAATATGTTAATTATTAATTAAAATGTAACTTTTGTTAAAGTATTTGCATTGTTTGTAAACTTTTAAGAATTCACATATATGAAAAGTTTAACAATTATAACCCAAAAATTACTTAACAGTTCTAAAATTTTAAAATTTTATAAATACACCCCTAAATCTTATGAGTGGGTGGGGGGTGGTGTCAACGGGTCCAAGAGGCTGGACCCGGACCCGGACCGCCCCGATCGGGGCAAAATTATTTTGTCCTAGACCCGCTTTAATGATGTTCTGGGACCCGCCCCATTTGTTCGGGTTCGACTAGGGCCCCAGACCCAACGGGCTAAATGCCTAAGCCTACTTGCAAGTGTCACATCTCTCTGCAATTAATCAGATAGCTGATGTTCTTATTAAGCCCCTGGATAGATCACGATTTGTTCTTCTTCGTGCCAAGCTTGGTGTCACTAATGGTGACCCCAGCGTGCGGGGGCAAATCAAGGAAAAAGACAAGGAAGAAGGCTTATCATTATCAACCAGTTGTCCATAGTTATCTTTGCTATTGTTTATCACTTTATTGTTTGTCACGTGGGTTTAAATTCATGCTAACATTGATATTTAGTTATCTTTTGTTGTATATATCCCATTATTTTAGGAGTTTGTTTTGGTACCTTTTCTTATCTTCATGATAGCTCTTTTGTCTATAATAAGTTGTAAACAATAATACAAGTAACCTTTTCCATTACTTTCTTTATTTTATTCTTACTTTTTATAAACATAAACTCTAATTAATTAAACTAAGTTTACAAGATAAAATGTTAGCGCATTTTGGCTTATAATTAATTTTGAAATAAAAAAGTTCAATCTAATTAAAACATAACAATGTTCTTTCCATCTATTTTAATGCTTATTATGATTCCGAATAAGGAAAATACTAGGAACGTTAGTAATTGTATATAACAAATACTAAATTATTTTTTTGCTCATTATTTAACATGAACTCTAATTAATTAAACTAAGTTTAACCGATGAAATGTTAGAAACTAAATTATTTAACATAAACTCTAATTAAAACTAACTTTAACCGATAAAATGTTAGCGCATTTCGGCTTATAATTAATTTCGATATAAAGAAGTCGAATCTTTCTATAATTCTGCTAAACATTATCAAATAAAGAAACAATTGCCGAAATAATATCCTAACATTATCCTTGTAGGATTTCGTCTTAGTCTAATTAATTAGACTTTGTATCAGATTCAATTTGTTTTTTCATCAGATTTCTCCTATAAGTTAAGCAGGGATAAACTTAATTAGGAAACAGTTATCCCCTTTTAATTTCTGCTTTCTTCTCCTTCAATATACACTCTTCTTCACTTATTAATCTCTCTATATTTCATTTATTAATTTCTCTACATCCCATATGGGTTCCAAAGACTATGATAATTCTAATCTTTTCATGGATTCCGACGATGAAAATGAAAACGAATCGGAGCTTTCACTCCTTTAAGAGAAGATACATCTTGCCACGAAAAAGGAAAAGGTATGTACTTAATTATACCCTATTAACTCATTTACAATTTCATTATACTTGTGTTGGTTGTGTTTAGGAGGAAAATAAATTAGGGTAACTTTTTTACTATATTCCATTTGGCAGTTCAAAATTCTACTTTATCATCGTTTAGGAATTACTTTATCGATTGTCATGCTCCATTTCTTGGCCCCTCATCTTTCTATCGCCAAGACCGTATCCATTGCATTTTGGTATCTGCTCTTATTGTTCCTTAGCACAAAATATGTATTCCCATTCATGGAAGCACTTGAGATTGAGAGGGAAAAGCAAAAGCAGGAGGTACGTAACATCATGTTCATTTTTCTGCTATTTTTAACATAAGCAAGAGGTGTTTAACTTGTTAATTAGGTAAATAAATAAATAATTATTTATTGTTTCTATGCAGATTATTCATAAGCCTTGTATCAAACAGTGGGAATAGTTTGCTTTCTATTTGATGGCCTCAATCCCTTACTTGGCTCTTGGAATTATCTCGTCTAAGGTTTGGTTCAGCACGCTTGGGGTGATATCATTTTACCTTGAATTGAAGTTGCGAATTGCCAAAATATGACCCTCCTTTTTCATGAATAAATAAATATTAATTATTGAAGTAGAATTGCCATTACTTGATCTATATAGTTGATTACTAGCTAGTACGTGAAATAATTTATTTATATAATTTGGTAAGAAATTATTTCTAGCATTCTTTATCATGAATATTTAAGAAATTGATGAAGCAATAACAATATTAATTCCAATAATAATAATAAAAAGAAAAAGAAAAATCTTTTCCCCAAGTACGTATGAAACGGAGTATATCAAATGCGAAGGCGATGATAAGTATAACCATATACACAAACAAAATGGATAAATTTTAACAACCCGCATAACAAAATCCTTCAACATCTCTAATTTTCACTCACTTGAAGAAAACTAATGAGCTAGATTTTTAATAATGATATCATTAATTCATTATAGTCCACATAATAACTTATAAATCAGCCTAAAGTGACACTATCATCTATCCACACATGACACGATTATCTACATGTGTATAAATGAAATCTATAAATTTTACAATTTTTCTGACTACAAATCAAAGAGGGATTTAAAGTAAAAGAATGAACGTATTGTAATAACCTTCTTTACACGAATATATATGTATGTATGTATGTATGTATGTATGTATGTATATATGTCTATGTATATATGTCTATGTGTATATATATATATATATATATATATATATATATATATATATATATCAATTTCTCTCTTAAGTGATTGTATTGTGTCATAGTACAATAAGGATTTCTAGTTTCTACTACGTTTAGTTCAATAACTAATCAAGTAATAATCAGATTTTGTGTCAATCTAGTGTTTGTCTTTCATCAAATTCACCCTTAAATTGATGTGTTTGTACGGGGAGTTTCAATTCATTAAACTAGTCAGTTAACAATTAGAATTCTAAAATTTTCTCTGCCATTCACTTGGATTTTAGGGAATGCAGAAATCCTCAGCTCAAGGAGCGGCTGAGTGTCATGTTGTATATATATATCTTACAGATTTAGGAAAACATTACACAGCTAGGTGTTACAATCAGGTGGCAGCAAATATGCTAGCCAATAGGAAGATTTCACATGGCACATTCCAGAATGTTGTATGCTTAATCTATGCTTAATCTGTAGCTAACTTAACTAACTTATTTGCTGCTTAATTAAGCCTTTATTAGTAGACAAAACAGAACAGACAGCAAACCAGGGACAGGTGGAATTATTTTTCCTGCAGGGATAAAATATGAGCTGTCTTAACATCCCCCCTCAAACTGGAGGGCAGTTCAAGGACTCCAAGTTTGGATCGGAGGAGATGAAATTGAGGAGCTGTCAAGGCTTTGGCGAGGCAGTCAGCAAGCTGATCACAAGTGGGCACATATCTAACTTCAAGCAATTTCTGTAAGACCCCGTTTCTGACATAATGTATGTCAATTTCGATGTGTTTTGTTCGAGCATGATATACTGGATTTGATCCTAAAGCACTTGCACTTGTGTTGTCACACCATGTAACTAGACATTATGAGGGAAAGCAATGAAGCTCAAATAGGAGGGACTCTATCTAGGCTATTTCTGCTGCTACAAGAGCCAATGCTCGGTACTCAGATTCAGTGCTTGATCTGGACACTACTGGTTGCTTTTTGGACTACCATGACACTAGAGTATCTCTCAAGAAAACACAATAGCCCCCAATAGATTTTATATCTTCTGAATTGCATGCCCAGTCTGCATCCGAGAAGCCAGTTATGTTGATGTTATCAGAGGGTTTAATGTGCAATCCAAAAAGTTTGGTTCCCATGAGATATCTAAGTATTCTTTTAACACCTTGCCAGTGCACCATTTTTGGAGTCTGCAAGTGCTGGCTAAGTTTTTTGACTACAAAGGCGATATCAGGCCTTGTGTATGTGAGATATTAGAGAGCCCCAACTGTGCTTCTATATAGAGTTGGTTCTGGAAAGATTTCTGAATTTTCAGCAGCTTTGTTTTTACTGACAGTTGCAGGAGTAGAGCACGACTTCAGGTGTTCAAACTTTAATTTTTTCAGTAAGTCAGAGATGCATTTGGATTGATTCAAGTACATACCTGTAACATCTCTTCTCAATTCTATGCCAAGGAAGTAATGAAGGTCTCCGAGGTCTTTGAGAGCAAAGAGACTATTTAGCTTGCAAATAAGGCCTTGCATATAATCTGAGTTATTGCCTGTGATTAGGATGTCATCTACATATATCAGTATATAAATTAAAGTCTCTTCTGTTTTGAGAATGAATAAAGAAGAATCAGACTTAGAATTGGTGAAATTCCAGCTGATCAGAGTGCCTTTTAGCTTCTCAAACCAGGCTCTTGGTGCTTGTTTAAGTCCATAGAGTGCCTTGTGCAATTTACACACATAGGTAGGTTTAGAAGGGTCTACAAATCCCTCAGGTTGCATCATATACATAGACTCTTCCAGGTTTCCATTTAGGAAAGCAGCTGTCTTACTCTCCAATTTGTTGTCACTGCTAGGGTTAAGATGATTCTGATTATTCCAGCTTTAACTACAGGGCTGTAGGTTTCTATAAAGTCTATTCCTGGTGTTTGATGAAAGCCTTTGGCTACCAGCCTAGCTTTGTGTTTATGAACACTTCCATCACTATTCAGCTTGACTTTAAACACCCACTTATTACCTACCAAGCTATAGTGAGGTGAAAAAGGCACCAATGTCCAGGTCTTGTTTCTCACCAGAGCTACAAATTCATCATCCATGGCTTTTCTCCAGCACTTTGATTTAAGAGCTTGTGATACTGTCATTGGTTCAGTATTCTTATCAAAATTCTATTCAGCATCGAACACTTTAGGCTTGAATATACCACTTTTTGATCTGGTGATCATTGGGTGATGTGGCACAGTAGGAATAAAGGAGTGATGGTCTGTGACTTCATTGTCACGATTATCAGTGTTTTGCTCACTTTGATGACGTGGTGTTGGTGGAGTTGGAGTGTTTCTTGGTGAAGAGATTTCATCTGGAGGTGATGAGTTCTCTGCTGGTTGAGTGTTTAGGTCAGATTCTGCTGCAGTGGAGAGGTTTCAAGAGGTTTCTTTTTCTGGATTGTTATCAGTCTCTGGTAGCTTGCACTTGGGGTTTTGACTTGACAACTTGTCAAATAGAGGAAGAAATACACCAGAGAAATCACTGATGCATTGCTGTGAATTAGGGGTGCTTTTTGTGTTGATAAAACCTTGTTTAAAAGGGAACTCTACATGATTAAAGATGACATGTCTGGAAATATAAATCCTCCCAGTTGGACTTAGACACTTAAAGCCTTTATGTGAATCACTATAGCCTATAAATACACACTTTGTGGTATGAAATTGAAATTTGTGACTTTGATAGGGTCTTAGGCAGGGGAAGCATGAAAACCCAAAGGTCTTGAGGAGGTTATAATTTGGAATTTGATTATAGAGTTTCTGCCAAGGAGAGACTCCATTTAAAATAGGTGTGGGCAGTCTATTTATTAAGTACACAGCAGTGTGGAAGGCCTCCCACTAGTACCTTAAAGGCATGCTGGCTTGTGCAAGCAAGGTAAGCCCCATCTCAACAATATGTATGTGTTTCCTTTCAGCTTTGCCTTGCTGCTCATGAGTATAGGGACATGCTATTCTAGATTCTATGCCATGCTGGTTTAGAAAATCAGTGAACACTCTAGATTCTCCTCCCCAATCCGATTGAATGCTTTTGATATGTCTTTCAAATTTATTCTCAACAAGTGTCTTAAATTGTTTGAAAGCAGCCAAGGCTTCAAATTTGGTTTTAAGAGGATAGATCCAGGTAAGTCTACTATAGTCATCAATGAAGTGTATGTATTATTTGTATCCTGAAGTGGAGAGAATAGGTGCTGGTCCCCAGAGATCAGTGTGGACAAGTTCTAGAGGCTGTTTTGTTTGATTATTTGAGCTTTTGAAAGGTAAAGAGTGTGATTTACCTAATTGACAAGCATCACAAAAACTATCATTCTCATTGATGTCAATTGTTTCATTAGCAGGTTTTCAAAATCTGACTCAAGATTTTTACAGAAGGATGACCAAGTTTTCTGTGCCAACTGTTGAGTTTCTCTTCATTTGGCAAGGTACTTGTCAAAGAAGTAACCAAGCTTTGACAATTTCGGAGACTGCTTGACATGGACTTGTCTAAGATTAAATTGGAATGATTCTTGGTTGGCTGAATTGACCTTGGGACACAAGAAACAGAAGCTATCATATGGGACACAAGAAACAGAAGCTGTCATACTTGCAGGCCTTTTATTTTTTTCGGAGACACTAGACTAAACTTTAGGACTAGGACTGAGTTGATAAAGCCCCTCCTTAACTCTCCCCTGCAGCAGAACTTGGTTGCTTCTTTGTCCTTCACAAGGCAAAGATCTGATGAAATTCAACATATATTTTGTTGTCTTTAGTGAGCTTAGACACACTCAACAAGTTCTTAGTTATTCTAGGAACACACAAGATATTTTTGAGATGCAACATAGTATTTCCAGCAGGCAATTTAGAATAACCAATGTGTGAAATATTCAATTTATTACCATCACCTACTGAGAGAGTTTGATTACCATTGTATTCACTCCTTGCATTGAGAATGCTTGGCTCTGCAGTTACATGGTTTGTTGCTCCACTGTCAGCAAACCATGAGTCATCTGCAACAGTTTCAGGTGTGGCAAAGAAAGCCTACTGTGGTTGGCCTTGTCTGGTGCTATTGTTTCTGCCTCTGCTGTTTGAGCCCATATAGCTCATGTCTGTTCTGTAGAAGCAGATAGAAGCTGGGTGACCAACCTTCCCATATATCTGACAGATTGGTCTTGTGTTTCCAAATCTGCCACCACTTCTTCCTCTGGTTGGGTTGTTGTTGGACCTTCTTTCATAGCCTTGATTGAAGTTCCTGCTGTTGTTGTTTCCTTGCTTGAACTGATCTCGGTTGTAGTGATTTTGTTTTCTTGGGACTACATTAGCAGAGATCTGATTGAGACTGAGATTAGATAAGCTATTGAGCCTCTCCAGTCTGTTTTCAAAATTCAGTAGAGTGGCTTGCAATTCCTACCAGGATATTCCATCCTTGGATTAAATCTGAACTACAATGGGGGTGTAGTCAACATCCAATCCTAAGGTGACAAAAGAGATTAAATCGTTCATCTCAACTGGGCTTCCAGCTACAGCAGGGTTGTCTGCAATTTTCTTCATTGTTGATAGGTATTCAGTCATCTTCATTGTCCCTTTCTTGGTTGTTTGAAGATCAAATCTCAGGTTCGAGATTTTTGATCTGTTTTTGACCCCACAGTATTCTTCAAGTGCTTTCCACAAGTCATGTGAGGTGGGTTCTCCAATCACTCGTGCTGCAACCTCACTTGAGATGGATCCAAGGAGCCATCCGATTAATAAGTTGTCTGTTGTGACCCAGTTGTCAAATTCTGGGTTTGGTTGGAGCTGAGAACTGCTTCCATCTTCATCGGTGGCTGCTAGGATGAATTCAGGTGGACACTTCTTGGTTCCAAGAACATAGCCTTCAAGCTTGTGTCCTCTTAGTGTGGGTAACACCATTGCTTTCCAAAGGGTGAAGTTGTCTTCATCCAGCTTGATGGGAAAGGACTGGTTGAGAGTATTTCCAAAGGGTGAGTTTCCATCGGAGGAGCTTGACCGAGAGGACAATCCAGAGTCTCCACTGTTGGGACTTCCATGAGAGAACCTTGAGGTCATGGTCTTTGCCAAGGGCTGCTCTGATACCAACTTGGATTTTAGGGAATGCAGAAATCCTCAGCTCAAGGAGCGGCTGAGTGTCATGTTGTATATATATATGTCTTATAGATTTAGGGAAACATTACATAGCCAGGTGTTACAATCAAGTGGCAGCAAATATGCTAGCCAATAGGAAGATTTCACATGGCACATTCCAGAATATTGAATGCTTAATCTATGCTTAATCTGTAACTAACTTAACTAACTTATTTACTGCTTAATTAAACCTTTATTAGTAGACAAAACAGAACAGACAGCAAACCAGGGACAGGTGGAATTATTTGTCCTGCAGGGATAAAATATGAGCTGTCTTAACACATTCTATGGATCAATCCAAAGAAGATCATCAAGCTGTCTTGGAGCGTCATCGACCATTCCTTGAGAAAGATGTGTTGGTGTTTGGCTCATATGAAAACAAAGTGGGAGAGATCCCACATTGCTTGAGAAGCAAAGTTGGGTCTCACATTGGCCTTATAAAAGAGGCCATGTGGGAGAAATATATGTGTCTCAAATTGAAATATCTTTCACCCCCTTAAAGTTGTAAGGTCTCGCAAATAAGACCTCATAGTTTAAGGGTCTTTCAGTAAGGACCTTAAAGTTTGTAATATTTGCTTTTTCCCCCCTTGATTTTGGGTATTTGTAGTATTGCCCAAATTGTTTGGGTAATTACAGTTTGGCCCAACTATTTGGGTAATTGTAATTTGACCCAATAGTTGTGGTATTTGTATTGTGGCCCAAAAGTTTGTAATTCTCTTTGAAGATAGTGGAAAGTTTCTTCAGCGGCGCCCGAGGACGTAGGTACTAATACCGAACCTCGTTAAATCCTGGTGTGTATTCTATTTCTGCATTGTGGTTGATTGGTTGCCTCTTTAATTACTATTATATTCAATTATCTGGCATAGTTGTGGTTGTGCATTTTGGGTTGTTCGGTTGGTTATCGCTTCCGCTTGTGCATAACAATTGGTATCAGAGCCGAAGGTTTTGGGTAGTTAGTGGCTATTTCATTGAAGCACTTACTACTGTTCTGGGCTGTTGATTTTGTATTGCTAGTTATTGAATATAATAGTTTGTTTGGAGCTTGGTTATTGGTGATTTGTGTATCGAGCTTATTTGTGAGAGGTTGTAATGGCTTCATCGTCTACTGTATCTGAGAAGACAGTGACTGTGACAAATGCAAAAATAGATGTTGAAAATTTGATGGTCGAAATAATTTCGGCTTATGGCAGAGTGAGGTGTTGGACGGGTTGTATCAGCAAGATTTGGATATTGTTCTGGAAGAAGCAAAACCAGAAGATATCAGTACAAGGATTGGGAAGGTGAATTATAAAAGCTTGTGGGTTTGAGTCGCTCTTGCTTGTGTAGAGAACAAAAGTATCCGTTCACTAAGGAGACCATCTGCAAACAAATTTGTGGAGGCGCCTGGGAAAAACAAATATAGAAGAAAAGCAATGAGAATCGGCTGTATCTTATTGAAGAGATTGTTCCGTCTCCAGTTGAAACTAGGTACGAGCATCAGTTCTCATATTGATGAGTTTAATAAGGTAATTGCTGATTTGTTAAACTTAGATGAAACATTCAAAGATGAGATTAAGGCTATGCTATTGATTGGCTCACGTCCGGATGAATTAGATCATTTATGCATTACTCTTATCCATGGGAAAGATAAACTGTCTTTTGAAGAAGTTTGTTCTGCTTTGTTGAATTATGAAATTCGTAAGAAAGATCAAAGGGAACATAGGGATGAGTCAGTAGATGCCTTGACAGTGAGAGGGCGTAGTCAAAGTAGGAAACCAGAAAAAAGGAGAAAATCTTGGTCGAGGGGTGGATTAGAAAAAGATGAGTGTGCCTTTTGTCATGAGAAAGGGCATTGGAAGAAAGATTGTCCTAAGTTGAAAAAGAAAGATAAGGGCAAGGCTGGTTCTGATGCATGTGTTGTTGAGCGTGAGGATGATAGTGATTCAGATATTTGTCTAGTTGGTCATCCGTCCACTTCTGTTTCTGATGAGTGGATTATGGATTCGGGTTGTACTTATCATATGTGTCCACATCGGGATTGGTTCTTTCAGTTTGAAGAGCTTGATTGTGGAGTTGTGTATATGGGCACTGATGATATTTGCCATATTGCTGGGATAGGTTCGATCCGTTTGAGGAATCATGATGGACTGACTAGAGTTCTGACAGATGTTCGGTATGTACCGAAGTTGAAGAAGAATCTCATCTCTTTGGGAGCCTTAGAATTTAAAGGCTGTGGTATATCTATTCGAGATGGTATTCTGAGGGTCACTTCAGGCGCTCTTGTGGTATTGAAAGGCACTAGGAGGAACAACTTGTATTACTATAATGGTAATACGGTTATTGGATCAGCTGCTATGGTTTCTGATAATGATACAGATTCAGAGATCACGAGATTGTGGCATATGCGTTTGGGACATGCAGGTGAGAAAGCCTTATTCAGTTTAGTGAAAAGAGGCTTATTGAAAGGTGCAAAGGCCTGCAAGCTGGATTTCTGTGAGCATTGTGTTCTGGGAAAGCAGAAGAGAGTGAAATTTGGCACCGCTATTCATAATACCAAGGGTATTCTTGATTATGTTCACTCAGATGTGTGGGGACCTACTAAAACCGCATCTATGGGAGGTAGGCCTGTCTCTTATACACATCTAGATGTGTATAAGAGACAGGGTGTATTGTTTGAAATCAAAAGATGATGTACTTCGTGCTTTCCTTAAATGGAAAAAGATGATTGAGACACAAACTGGCAAGAAGATCAAGCATCTCAGAACAGATAATGGTGGTGAGTATTGCAGTGATCAGTTTTTGAAATTGTGTCAAGATGAAGGTATTGTACGTCATGTTACTGTTAGAGGTACACCGCAGCAGAATGGGGTGGCAGAACGCATGAACCGGACATTGCTAGAGAAAGTTCGGTGTATGTTGTCCAATGCTGGGTTGGGCAAAGAATTTTGGGCTGAGGCTGTGACTTATGCGTGTCATCTCATTAATCGTCTACCATCAACTGCTATTGGTGATAGAACTCCATTGGAGGTATGGTCTGGACAACCTGTTTCTGATTATGATTCTTTACATGTTTTTGGTTCTCCTGTATATTATCATGTGAAAGAATCTAAGCTGGATCCTAGAGCCAAGAAAGCGATTTTCTTGGGATTTGCTTCTGGAGTAAAAGGATATCGTCTTTGGTGTCCTAGTTCGAGGAAGATTATATCCAGTAGAGATGTGACATTTGATGAGTCTTCAATATTGAAGAAATTAGAAAACCAGACAAAGGTGAATGGTACTCCACAGCAGGTGGAGCATACTCAGCAGCAGGTGGAGTTTGAAACGAAGACATTGAACCGAGTTAGATCTGTTGAGACAGATGATGGTACTCCTATGACAGAGGAGGATTTGGGAGATGATGGAGAGGGTTCTACTCAGGAACCTCAACAGCAACAAGAATCTATTGCAACTGATAGGCCAAGACGTGAGATTTGCAGACCTACTCGATTTGCTGATATGGTGGCCTATGCACTTCCAATTGTAGATGCTGATGTTGCTTCCACTTATAGAGAGGCAGTCAGATGTTCTGAAGTTGATCAGTGGAAGACAGCTATGAGCGAAGAGATGCAGTCTCTTCAGAAGAATGAAACTTGGGAGCTAGCTCAACTACCGAAGGATAAAAAGGCAATTGGGTGCAAATGGGTATATGCAAAGAAAGATGGATTTCCTGACAAGAATGACATCCGCTACAAGGTAAGGTTGGTGGCTAAAGGCTACGCTCAGAGGGAAGGAATTGACTATAATGAGGTATTTTCTCCAGTGAAACATTCTTCCATTATAATTTTGTTGGCCTTGGTAGCTCAGATGAATATGGAACTAGTTTAACTTGATGTAAAAACTGCATTTTTACATGGTGACTTGGAAGAGGAAATCTATATGACTCAGCCAGAGGGATTCAAAGTTGCTGGTAAGGAAAATTTGGTATGCAAACTGAAAAGATCGCTTTATGGTTTGAGGCAATCTCCCAGACAGTGGTATAAGCGATTTGATCGGTTTATGATGGGTCAGAGGTACACAAGAAGCAAATTTGATAATTGTGTGTATTTTCGGAGGCTACGTGATGGTTCTTTCATTTATCTACTCTTGTATGTTGATGATATGTTGATAGCTTCGACGAATGTTGAAGAAATTGTAAAGTTGAAGACTCAGTTGAATCGAGAGTTTGAGATGAAAGATTTGGGTGAAGCTAAGAAGATTCTTGGCATGGAGATTAGCAGAGATAGAGGAAGAAGCAAGATTTGTTTGACTCAGAAGCAGTATCTGAAGAAAGTATTACAGCGGTTTGGCATTACAGAGCAGTCAAAACCTGTAAGTACTCCACTTGCTCCTCATATGAAGCTTAGTGCATCTTTATCTCCTAGTACAGATGAGGAAACGAGAGTATATGTCTCGAGTTCCGTATGCTAATGCAGTTGGTAGCCTGATGTATGCTATGGTGTGTATGAGACCCGACATTTCACATGCAGTTGGAGTTGTGAGCAGGTATATGCATGATCCTGGTAAAGGACATTGGCAAGCAGTGAAATGGATTCTACGGTATTTGTTGAAAACCGTAGATGTTGGCTTATCTTTGAGAGGGATGATACATGTGGTCAATATGCTATTGGTTATGTTGATTCAGATTATGCTGGTGATTTGGATAAACGTCGGTCGACAACCGGTTATGTGTTTACTCTTGCAAGAGCACCAGTAGTTGGAAGTCTACTTTACAGTCTACAGTGGCTTTGTCTACTACAGAGGCAGAGTATATGGCTATGACAGAGGCTGTGAAGGAAGCTATTTGGTTACAGGGATTGCTGGATGAATTGGGAATTGGGCAGAAGAAGATCACTCTTTATTCTGACAGTCAGAGTGCTATCCACTTAGCGAAGAATCCAGTGTTCCATGTTCGTACGAAGCATATTGATGTTCGGTATCATTTTGTGCGGGAGATCATTGATGAAGGGAGAATCTTACTTCAGAAGATTGGGACTGCCGAGAATCCGCAGATATGTTGACTAAGGTTGTGACAGCGATCAAGTTCAGTCATTGTTTGGACTTGATCAACATTGTGCCTGTTTGACGCGCCATTGGGCGCATTTGGAGGCGTTGCAGTTGTGATAGAGAATATGGGAAAAAGAAGAGTTTTGTGGTGGGTTGGCATATTCGCCAAGGTGGAGATTTGTTGGTGTTTGGCTCATATGAAAACAAAGTGGGAGAGATCCCACATTGCTTGAGAAGCAAAGTTGGGTCTCACATTGGCCTTATAAAAGAGGCCATGTGGCAGAAATATATGTGTCTCAAATTGAAATATCTTTCATCCCCTTAAAGTTGTAAGGTCTCGCAAATAAGACCTCATAGTTTAAGGGTCTTTCAGTAAGGACCTTAAAGTTTGTAATATTTGCTTTTTCCCCCTTGATTTTGGGTATTTGTAGTATTGCCCAAATTGTTTGGGTAATTACAGTTTGGCCCAATTATTTGGGTAATTGTAATTTGACCCAATAGTTGTGGTATTTGTATTGTGGCCCAAAAGTTTGTAATTCTCTTTGAAGATAGTGGAAAGTTTCTTCAGCGGCGCCCGAGGACGTAGGTACTAATACCGAACCTCGTTAAATCCTGGTGTGTATTCTATTTCTGCATTGTGGTTGATTGGTTGCCTCTTTAATTACTATTATATTCAATTATCTAGCATAGTTGTGGTTGTGCATTTTGGGTTGTTCGGTTGGTTATCGCTTCCGCTTGTGCATAACAAGATGATCAAGCTAGATTGAAGCGTTCACTCCTTCCTGAGAAGAAGGAGAAGTTTGTTGTGGTAATTCTTATACTAAAACTCCTTTTATTAATTTTTTCTTCGTTTTTCAAAGAGAAATTAAAAGTATAAATCATAAATACGTATACAAATATATATTTTAAACTAATATGCCACATATGTGTATGCAGCATAAATTTTTCACTGCTGCGACTACACTGGCTAGATTCTTCGAAGTCTCGTACTATCTCTTTTATAACGCCACTGATCTTTCAATTGTGAAGAAGCTATTTATTGCAAATTGGTATCGGCTTTTTGTCATTTTCATCACCCAAGATGTTTGCTTAATCATGCAAAAACTTCTCGAAAGACAAATCCAGCTTAAGCAAGAGGTAATTAACTAATATATAATAAATTTTAATCATCGATCGGTATTAGATTATTAATTTTTTAAAACTTTATTTACTGTATTAATTGATGTAATTGTTTCTTTGTGGAGGCTAACTTATTCTATAATTTATTTGTTTATATTTCTGCAGCGTACTTGTAAAACTTGGGGCGATTTTTGGCAATATGTTACTTTCTATTTAATGGCTTTTCTTCCTGAACTGGCTTGTGCAATTATAATCACTCATGAAGAAGTATGGTCCTGCATGGTTGCGCTGATATTACATGGGGTTGTGCTTACATATTTACTATTGTATTTCAACCTGGACCTACACGAAGATGAAGATGAAGAAGAAGAGTCTGTGGACAAGGTTGAAGATTGTATTAAAGACAAAGATGGTAAAGAGGAGGAAGGAGCAGGAGAAGGAAAAGATTGTTGCGAATAGAAGACTATGTTGAAGACACATATAGGGAAGAAGCAGACTTAAGATTATTAGAAGAAGAAATAGAACAACTTTTAGGGCCTCTTTATTATCTCGGCTTCTTCAAGTAGAACTTATTGAAATATATCTTTTTAGAGTTTTTCTTCTAAAAGTATAACCTTTTTATTAAAAAATTATTAATTGTTTGATAGGATAAATATAGAACTACTTATTATAATTAAATTTCTAAAATAAAGTTTTATTATGAGTAAAGCATAAAGTAAAATATATAAAATTAAATGAGGGTATCTTTGGTATTTCAAAACTTAAAAAAAGCTCAAAAAGAATTTTTTTCAAAAGTCTAAGTTTTAGGCTTCTTTCAGAAGATATAAAATGGTTTTCTTAATCCTCCATAAGCAATAAAGTTAAAAGAACTTTTAATATTAAAAAAGCGGTTAGTTTAAAAAAAATCCCAAACAAACACAGTGAGGACGATGAAGAAGAAGTAGAAGGTAATGATGATAATAATAAAAAAGATTGTCCAAAAGACAAGTATGGATCTCCATCCTTATCGTTAAATAAATCCTCCAATATACAAAATTTAACCGATGGAATTATTAAAAAAAAAAAAAAACACCAGGGCATTTCTCTTAACCAAAAGCAAATTATTTCCAAAAAGGCACAACTACAATGCATTTCAGTAATGGCGATCATGGCGATTCACACTTCTCAATTGCATTTTGACAGTGAATCCTGCAAATATTTAAACAATTAATGTAGATGAAGCCATTTAAGCTAGCCTTCTAATCATTTCATCTCCACAATCTTTTCTAGTACTTATCCTGTATGCATCGAATAATTGTATCGGTTATATACCCTTTAAAAATCATAATATATAATTTGATACAAGTCAAGCTTATGATTCACCAACAAGTTCCTTTATACAAGAAATGAAATTACTTTCTATTTTTTTTTATCGCTATAGTTAAAATTTAATTACTTAATTTCCAAAAATGTCTTATGTTTGATAATATATCAACTGTTTTATACAAGAACAGTGCTTGTTGCACCCCACCAATCAACTAAAGAGCCCCATCTAGCTCTTACCTTTATGAAAGTAAGATTTGCAAACAAAAGTAAATGACTAAAATGATCTTATTTCTTTTTCTTTTTACACCCTCATCAAGCATTTGAAACAACAGTATTTGTATTTTTATGCGGAATCCTTTATCTTTAAGGATTTTTCCACTCTTTTGTCATGCTATAAAACTTGAATTCGTATCGACTAGTTTCTTTAATATTCTATCGAACTCCTAAACCCTTTACTTTTGTAAATAAAAAGAAGCATAAAAATTTTTGTAGTAGTATACTGATGCAGCGGAGGCGGCTAGGATAAACACCAAGAAATTCACGAATTTTTATTAATCAAGTCTTCACAAAATAAATGATTGAAACCCTATTTATAGCTAAGTAAACTTAAGCCTAAAGGAATACATAAACTTAATATCAAATCCTAATCATAATTGATATCTTAAAATACTTAAAATCCTATTTTAACTAGGAAACAAATAAATAATTATTGATAACCTAAAATACTCTACTAAAATACTTAAAATCCTATTTAAAATAGAAAACAAATAGATAATTAAAATAAATAACTTAAGTCTTCAAGTCACGCTACACCATATACCCCTTGTTTGATGTTCAACCATTCAAGACAAACTCGAAAAGGAGTAAAAGGACACACCCTGTCCCTACACAATTATATTTATATGTACCTGAATCTGAAAGCTTTTTCTAGTACAAGGTTAATTTGGTAATCATGGATGGACAACCCATGATACCGATGCTATTGTCCAAGGTTCAAATCGAACAATATTTTCATATTTGGCTCAATGCAAATATCAGCTTTAGCTTTACAGTTTCAGTAAGATTCAGAACTGCTAAGGAGAATATGAAAGCCAGTGCATACAATTTACATTAAAACTTGAATTCAAACATAAGATACTTGGAACCACCCACACAACATGTCGAAACATATACAATCAATTTTCATTTTAGAGTAATATATACTCCTCCTTATTTCCCTGTTCAAAACTCATGTCTAAAATAATAAGAAAAAAATCAAAGTATTTCATTTTTATGTTTTCCTTAATATTTAACATTAATAATTAACTTTTGAAAAATTATTAAGTTGAAGGAAAATAGGCTCCCAGTTTCATAGACCAACCTGGGAACTCTGCTGCGCCCGTGTGGCTTCCCAAACCAAAATCTATAAACACCACCTTTGGGGCAGATCCAGTTGAAATCTCCATTGCTAACAAGTCGATTCGATGAGCACTCTTCAAGCTATGTTGCGATTCATGAAAGTCATTTTTCCTGGTATTTTTCGAACAATTATGGCATATAATTAGGAGCTACACAAGGTCAAGCGACTTGGCACTTTATAAATGCTTAAAGAATGTAACAGCACAGCATATGTCTGTTCTTAGAATATCAAATTGATCCTCAATCATATTGCATATCCGCTCGTCCCAAGAAGATCGAACAAGCTCGAACTGGTTTTTTTTTTTTTTGGTGTATTTTGAGTTGTTACTTTCAAAATTTAGAAAAAATATTTGATAAGTTTAAAATTTTTTAAAATTTAAAAATAATATGTAATTAATATTAATTTAAATGTATTAACAAATGTGGACTTTCTGAAAATAGTTGAGAATACGTAAACAAATAAGCCCAAGAAAGAACTTTAAGTTGCCCTTTTTGGACAATGATCATGGTAAGATTCGGTTTGGATTTCTGGACTAAATAAGTGAACAGAAAATAATATTTGAAGCAACGCTTGTCATCGTGGCTGGTTTGCCCGAGAGGTTAAGGGGGAAGACTTAAGATCTTCTGCACACAAGTGCGCATGGGTTCGAACCCCATAGCCAGCAATTAAAATTTTCAATTTCTTCTATTTGATTGTGACAAATCTTTATTTCATAAATTTTTTTGAGTTTCATAAACTAACTTTTTTTGAGTTGTTAGCTACTTCTATTTATTATATATATATATATATATATATATATATAGACACAACATACACACACACCCGCCACACTCTCTACTCTTTAACTCCAGGCATGGCCAGGCCATAGTTCTACTCCTCCTACAAACCCTCCAACTCAAATCTTCGTAAACTTCGCTTTCCCTTCATCACCTTGATACAAACGGCAAAGCTTCTCTTTCTACACACACTTCTCTCTCAATCTCCACCATTAGGATTCAATAAAGCTCCCATTTTGTGTCTCCATATGCCCCTTCATCCAACCCTATGCATCTTCACCCATAGAATGGATAGGAATAACCCTCCTATCATTTACACTTTTGCTCCAATTACATACAAGTCAATATTCTAAAAAATAGACAGCAGCATCACTTTCCCACATAATGGGTTCAAGCAGGACCTTATAAGAATGAATAAAGTCGTTTCCCTTGTCTAATAATTTTATCATTCCAAGATAAACTCGATACATGTACAGAGTTCCTAATTGTATAAACCAAATACAACTAAACAATTAGCAATCAATTTGAAGACAGTTCTGCAGAGGTTTTTTTTTTTAGTTAATAAAATAAAATCAGAGAATTTCATATCCTCAATGCAGCTACTACAATTCTACAACTAGAAGTGCCATCAATTTGTTCAATCAAATAAGAGTCAGACTACAGTGCAGCCGATGTATGTATACATCGGCTGCTTTTACAATTTTTAAGGGGGTTCAAAAGTTGTGCTTTCCTTAAAAGCAGCGACTGCACCTATACAACTGCTGCACTCTAAATTTTGCCATCAAATAAATATGTTAAATATGAAAATTCCAAAAATGACAAACCATGTACGGAATGATAAATTGAGGAAATCCATGCGCAACAGCAGCATGCGCCATTGAGAAGATCCTAGAGAGTGAATTTGGATGGGACGTTAGAATTGGGGTGTGAGAAAGCGAGAGCAGATATGCCGATGGTTGGAAAGTAGCTACACGCATCAAAAAAGAGCAGCGACTGCACCTATACAACCGTTGCACTCTAAATTTTGCCATCAAATAAATATGTTAAATATGAAAATTCCAAAAATGACAAACCATGTACGGAATGATAAATTGAGGAAATCCATGCGCAACAGCAGCATGCGCCATTGAGAAGATCCTAGAGAGTGAATTTGGACGGGACGTTAGAATTGGGGTGTGAGAAAGCGAGAGCAGATATGCCGATGGTTGGAAAGTAGCTACACGCACTAGTAGAAAAATAGGATACAGCAACATGGCTTTCGCAACGTGCATTGGATGCACGTTGCGAAAGCCCTTTTTTGGCAACGTGCGCTCCATGCATGTTGCGAAAAATGATTTTCAGCAACATGCAATATATGCACGTTGCTGAAAGACTCTATCGCAACGTGCATTTTCTGTACGTTGCGAAAAGTATTGAATTTAGCAACGTGCATATGCTGTACGTTGCGAAAAGTGCTGAATTTGGCGCACGTTGTGAAAAGTTTTGCTATTATGAATTTATTTTTTTTAATTAAATATTGAAATCAAGAAAATATAATTTTTATATTAGTAACTAAAAAAAGTCTTCTTAAATTATTAAAAGATAATTAAAATTACTTTGAATTTTAAATGTAATGGAAAATTATTTTAAATGTTATGGAAAATTACACTAATTGAGTAATTTCATATTTTGAAATTAAATAAAATTAAAAATATAAGAATATTAACTAAATAATATAATTTTATGTTTAAATATAAAATTTAAAATTTTTTAACAATATTTAAATAAAAAGAAAATATTATTTTCTATATAAAATAATGAATTTTTAAATATAAATTTGTTAATGTAGAAATTGTAAAAATATATTAAATTATTTTACAATGAAATCAAATCACATCATATATTTTTTTTGTAAAATTAAGAAAGTAAAATATCAAATTAAATTTTATTTTGAAATAATATAACTAGTACAAGGAAGAAAAGGCCAAACTTATCCTAAATTTTTTTATCAATAAAAATGGACAACTATTTATAATACAAAAATTACTAAAACTGCGTCGTTTTGATAAGTTTTTTTAATAAAGAAAGAGTCAAAACGACGTCGTTTTGGATAAAAATAGGGCTAAAAAAATATTAAGACTTAAATGATATTATTAGGGGCGATTGTGACACACTTGGATATATTAGGATATCCTGAAAATTTTTCTAACCTATATAAAATTGATATGAAAGTCAAACCTACCTACTTATCTTATTTGTCATTATTTATCTTTATTCAATCATATATTTATCATACTTTCTAAAATAACGACAAGTATGTGAATTTTAAAATTTATACAAAACTATAATAATTTCATTTATTTATTTAAATAAATATTAAGAAATTAAAATAGTAGGATAAATATTTTATTTTAATAATGTAACTTTACGGTTAAATGTGGATATATTATAATTAAAATCTTTTGCTAACAAATTATAACTAGTAAAAAAATTAAATAATATCATTTTACGATTGAATATAGATATATTAAAATTTAAAATCTAATTGTACAAATTATAACTAATAAAAAATTAAATTAGTTAATATGTTCAAAAGAGAAGTGGAACGACGTCATTTTGGTGGATTTAAACGTGGTCAATTTAATCTAAGTGACCCTAAGCGGCTAAACCTAAATTCAACCCGAATTTGCGTCTCCTTCAGCGGCTCCAGGCACTTCTCCACCACTCCACGACTCCGCTCCTCCACCATCGCGACATCGGTGTTCCTCCTCCAAATTAAATCTCTTAGCTAGTTGCTCTGTCATTTTGAAACCTAATTATAGATCTCTCAATCTATGTCTTCTCCTTTCCTCATTACTTCCTTCTTCCCTTCTTGTCAAACCCTCGCCTCATGCCCAACTCTCAAATATTTCTCTCCTTCTTGATAGCGTTCTTTATACTTGACAATGGTCTTTAATTGGCTGCGATTTGAATGAGCAAGTGGTGGTAGTTGGATTGTTCTGACAATGGTGGGCAAGACTTGCTTCGATTTTGAAATGGAAAGGCATTGTTTCGGTGCCATGAAATGGGGCCCTTGGTTTGAATGTGATTAATTAATTAATCACTGCCAAAGTTGCAAAAGTGGAGGTAATTGTTTGATTTAATTAATTAGTACAATATTTCTTCTTAATTAATTAATTGGTTTAGTTTCAAAAGTTATTGCCTCTGGCTTTCAATATTACCATCGCCAAAGTCGAAAAACTGGAGGTAATTGTTTGTGTTTCTAATTTAAATTTTGTTTTTTTCGAGAATTTGAATTGTAATTGATAATTAATTGTTCTCTTTGGTTATTTGTTTGGTTATTGAGAAAACTAAAGAAACGAAAAATTGAATAAATGTCAAGGTCATAAATTACTGAAATCACTAAATTGAAGAACTGATAATTTTTGTTGTGTGGAAGAGATAATTTTACTCTTAGAATTCGAGTTCTTGTTTGGCTACAACAATAGCAATGTGGCGTTGATTGTCCTTTATCTATGTGTTCAGTTGCAAATTTTATTTTGCAGCTAGTAATTGTTTCTATTATTTGTAAGTCAAATTTAGTTGATTTGTTATCTAATTTATTTATTTGTTTGAGTAGCTTCCCTTTGTAAGTATTGTGAGTCCATTATTGTCCAAATTGATAGGCTTGATTTGGTTTTGGAAAGCCAAGATGCTGATGTAGGTAGGAGTTTGAAATACGAAGTAGTGAGAGATTCCCAAGGGAATGGTGTATATATATATATAATGCTAATTAAATTGCAGATTTTCAAAACATGCATGCCATTAAACAACTTTCTCGTGACTCATGAGTATAGGAAACCTTAATTTTTTTAGCTATTTAAAAAAAAAAAAAAAGCAAAATTGTTACAATTGGTATTGGTGGAGCGGACCACCAGGTACAACACTTAAATCTTCTTATTACACTTGAGTATTCAATATATGTGGGACTTGAACAATGCTAAATTTTTACTATAAGTGGGAATTATATGCGTTTGTCAAAGATCTCTCTCTCTGTTTTTTTTTTTAATGGTTTGCTAGAATTCATGTGGATGTCTATGTGAACTCTTTTTTTGACTTGTATGTCATTATTACGATTTGGTATTGTTAATGGGGCTTGACTGGATGCAATGTGCTTATCTCATTTGTTTGTTGCCTTTGTCATTAAAGTTTCAAAGTTTAGGTAAGTGATATGTTTGCAGTTAAAAATCTGTGTTGCTAGAGACAGTACTAGTGTTTATTCAACTTTCATGATCTCTTTTCTTGCTTTGAACTACAATTTGTAGTTTGCATTTTTCATCGTTTTGAATAGATATTGCTCTCTTAATGTCAAAGAAAACTTTTCCATTGCAATTTCTTGTTAAATATGATAATTTCCTTTGATGGTTAATTTTTATTTTTGAGCAAGGCTTTTCCTGATTAATTTTATCCTTTGAATGTTGCTATATGGGTGGTTGTTTTGTATTATGCTTTTATAACAATTTTTTTGAAAATGGTCTATCATTGTTCCTTTTTTTTTTCTGTTTTGAATAAATGATACAGGTCATAAAAATATACAAGAAGCGCAGGATGGGAATAAAAGAAGGAATAATATTTTGTTGATCTACTTCTGAATGGCTAGGACTTACATATTAATTTTGACTTTGGATTTTATAAACCAAGCATCCAAAAGATCTATGATGTATGTGAGGTCTTTGATATATGTTGTACCTAGAGCGTGAGAGTTGTATGGTAAACTTTTCATATATGTAATTTGTGTAATTTGATACATGCTAGTTAAGATGTACTTCATCACTATATATCTTAGACTCTTTTTGGATAAAGCATATGCAAAATGACACTTAGACAGTCTTTTAATGTGTGCAGTTTGACTTGTAATATTATACTGTACTTTATGCAGGATTTGTTGGTTTTTGCTTGAGAAAATATCTATGAAATTACCTAAAAAAGATGAGAGTAGAAGATGAAATGATTGGAAGATTATGGAAAAGTTGTTTCAAGTGTATTGGCTCCAAAATATATGATCCCTCGAATCTAATTGTATAATGTTTTTTATTTAGTTATTTTAAATTATTTAGGATTATTCTTTGTAAACAAGTACTTGTATTTTGAAAATTCTGTAATAATATTTTTGTTAATATGAATGAGTATTTTGATGTTATATGTAATATTAAATTTTTGTGAGTTTATTTGTATAGTAACTGGAAAATTATAAATGCTATAGGTACTACAAATTAAAAAATATAAATATAAATATTTCTAAAAAATTAGTAAATGGGTTAAGATTTTCGGCAACGTGCATTGCACGTTGCCTTTTCACATATAGCAACGTGCATTGCGCGTTGGTAAAAATTAAAAAATGCATGACTTTTAGCAACGTGCAATGCACGTTGCGAAATCATTTATTGCAACAGGCAAAGAGACCTTTCGCAACGTGCATTGTACGTCGCTGTAGGTTAGGAACTTTTAGCAACACGTAGAACAACAACACACGTCTGCACGTTGCGAAAGGGTTTTCGCAACGTGTAATGCACGTTGCCGTAGGTCCTTTTTCTACTAGTGACGCATCAAAAAAGAGATTTGACTTTCGCCTGCAACAAGCGGCACATTACTCATTGGCGCACATTACTCATTGGCGGTCTTTTTCATTGAAAGCGTGTTATTGTTAGGGATGTCAAAAGAGTCATGTAATTAAATTAATAATATAAAATTATTGTTAAAATAAATATAAAATTATGTTTTATATTTATGGTGCTAAGGATCATTACGTATGATATTTATTCGATGTACTTTTATTTAACATTATTTTTAATTTATTAAAAAACATACTAATTTAATAATGTAACCCATTTCACATCTCTAGTTATTGTACAGCAGTATTGTAAAGAAGGGAGTGAGCCGTTAACATTTTCGTTAACGGACGTTAAAAAGGCACAATATATAAAATAAAAGAAAAAATAATAATTAAAGAAAGAAGAATAAAGCAAACATTCAAATAAAGCTTATAACGGAATCTATTTTCCTCTTTGTTGCATTCACTCAGATACCATGACTCTTCCTTGCCTAATTCCCGTAACGACGAGGCTCATTCTGATCACCATTACGTCTCCTCTCCTATTTTTCGCGAATAGATACAAAGAATGGAAAGAATTGATGAAATATATTGATTTGAGTAAATCACTAAGTTGATCAAAAGGTGTTTCAAACCCAATTTAAAGGATCCCGACTTCGTTGTGTGAAAAGAATTGTTAGAGAACACCACTAAGTTCAAAGAAAGGGAGTTCATTCTTGTGCTTGCAAACAAAGTCTACTTGCACTTGAACTGATAGTAAGCTAACTTAAATTTTCTTTTACTTACTAAATGTTGTGTTTAGTTACCAAGAAAACATAGGAAAAGAAAAGAAAAAGAAAAAGAAAAAGAAAATTGATGATCGATATTTGTCTTAGAAGAACATTCGATGTTTCTGTTTGGTTAATGAAAAGAAAGCAGGAAATCGAAAGAAAATGAAAAACTACAGCTAAAGAAAATAATAAAAAAACGTTAACTATTTTATCGAAATTATAAGTTTGGTTCATGAGAAAATAAAGGAAAAAGAAAATGGAAAATATAATTGGAAAACCTAATGCATACTTTCATTGATTAATTAATATTTTCAACCTTTGCATGAAATCCATTTTTGATGTCAGGTAACATTTAGATTTTGACTTCTTCGGATTGTGTTTGGTTAATTCTTAAGAAACAAGGAAAGAAATTGTGATTAATCTTGTGCTTTTGTATCCAATTGTTGCTAGAAAACTGAGATTTTAACTGATTGAAATTGAATGGCGCAGATTTTCTCTTCTTAGTAAGAATTATCTTTTCATTTGAATGAAACTTTTTTTCTTGCGGTTGTAAGCATATCTCGTACTTTGACTTTCCATTCTGCCCTCCCTGAGGTACTAGTGGAATTTTTAATTAAATGTCTAATCATTCAACTTCCTTTATTGATTTCAAATTAGCTTTCCCATCTATGCTTTGGCTTGGCAAAGGTTTTGATTATTTTGTGTTTTCGTGAATCATAGATCATATACCAAATAGGAAGAAAACACTAGATATGAGCTAAAAGTCAAAGTGGTTACTTTTAACTAGACCCTATCACATCACTTTCTTGGTCTACCTCTACCAAAACCCAAGTGAAAGGAATAAGACCCTTTGTTCTGGATGAGGTGTGTTACGTTGTGGAGCCTAATCAATTCCTCATCCTTAATGCCCTATGCTGAAGCATCATGTGCCCTAGCCTTTGTCTTTAAGCGCTGCAGTGCTAGGAACACCCAACGTGAGACAGAGAGTATAAGGCCACAACGCTACTCTGTTGCTGCAACGCTAGTTGTTGTGGTCATAGAGCCATGGTGCTACACAATCTGATCTGCGACACTAGTGCGTGAGGGCTTATTTGTAACTTTGATTATCCTCGATATCATTATGTTTTAAAGAGCTGTCAAAGTGTATTGGTGTGTTGTGAGAGATTTTGTAAACACAGAGAGATCGTGAGTGTGATTGATGACCTTGTAAAACTTTTTTACTGTCATAGTGAATTTCTACAGCGACTGATGTAGTCTCACATTAAGGCGAACTTGTATAAATTTTGTGTGTTTTGTGCTTTAATTTCTTTGCATTCTTATAATTGCTCTTGGATTAAAATGAATTAGGGTGTTTAAGTCGTAACAAGGTTGATATCACCGAAGATGTTGCAAAAAGAGTCCACTTTTCCTATTCTATCTTATGGTTAGAAAATATTCCTAAATGTAAAGAAAAAAACTACAATGGAGGAAGGCCATGAGTAGTGAAATCAAGCATGCTTGTTATAGCAACTAGATGTTCTCTTTGGGATTGTTTTAGTAGGTATAACTCGCACTTATTTCTCTTAATATTCTTATATAGGCATGTTCATAATCATGTGCCAAGTTCTGCATAAGGGAAATGCAAACCGAGGAGAACACATATGCTTGTTAGCATCCTCAATATTCATCCTTACTGCACTTTATAATGCAATCAATCTATTATACAATTAGAAAAACTAGTGCTTATTAGAAAAACTGGTGCTTATTTAGTTATTTTGCTGCATTTTTTCAACTTCAATCTAGTCCTTATAAGTTCTATCAATCGGAGGATGAGTGTTTTTTCTTTACAATGCCTAATACAAACAAACTTAATTTCTGATTGTAGCTACTCCCAAATATAGACGGTTTTTATATTGGCAAGATTTGCTTCCTTCTTCCTTGGATGTCTAACAAAATGATTTCTATTTGTAACAAGAATATGACTAATATTTTTCAGTTATATTGCATCACTTCATTGGTTTTCACATTCATTTCTACTCTATTTCACAACAAATATGAGTGTGGCAGGGTAATACTTTCAGATATCTCTTTTTTTCCTTGAGCGCATGCCTTATTATAATCAATATTTTAATAATTTTTCTTGTAAGAATTTTGTTTTTGTCAAACTAGTCTCCTATATCTGTTTCTTGTGGAAAAAATAATTGTGCTTGGTGAGATAACACCTCTGCTTGCTTGGTCTAGCATTACGTTTGGATTGAGTTGCACAAGTTACATTCACTCTTCCCTTACACTAGGAAATTCTAAAACCTTAAAGGGAATAATGGCTGGTGATTGCATCATGCCAACAAGAACATCAATTGAGATTAAAGATTTTAAGCTTTTCTGATGTAGCATGGTTTTCACAGGTTAAACTTGTTTAGTCTTACTTTTTGCTTATTTATTTTTGTACTATTTTTGCGCTACATTTGGGTTATATTTGTGCTACTTTATTTGTGAGCTATTTTATTATTATAATATCATTGGGTGCTAGGAAATAATATTTAATGCTTTTAGAGGTATTTGAATCTTTTTATTTTGTTCTATATGAAGGGAGTTGAACACAAGGACTGTCATTCAACTTTTTATCATTAAATAAAATTTGAGAGTACTCTCTTTTCAAGAAAGCTACATGTTATTTTTTTAATCTCGCAATCTACTTCGTGATTTTCATTTTGGTGTGGGTGGGAATTTTGGTCATTGGAACTACTCTTTATCTTAGAGACTACCTCTGTAGGTATCTTTTATTTCATTCCTCAAAGCAAGCATTAAATATATCCATATTAGTATTTTTATACTTACCTGTAGGTATGCTCCTACTGATCTCCCATAGTCGGCCAAAGGCATGAGTCTTGATATGCTTATTTAATGTAATTTTTTTTTATTTGACTATAAAAGTTCTAACAATAAGGGTTGAGTGGACTCCTAATGCATACTATTTAAATATGTGCAAGATTTGCTTTCTCCTTGGCTTGATGCATTAAACGATGATAATGAAACTTACATTTTATGGACTTAATTTTTAAGTTCTACAGTATCAGCTTTGTTCTCCACTATGTTTCACATTTTGCTTCTAACTTGACTACATTTATTCCACTTTGCTGTATAATAGGTTTTCCTTGTAGGGAGAAAGCTTTTGGTAGACATGTTTTCTATACAACCTATATGTGTTCGGTAACTTCAATCGCCCCAACTTCTTCTCCAACCCATCCATAATCCCACCCGAAATTGGTTGAGCTTCCATAATTACTTTTGTCACTTTTTTAACGTTTAAGCCACCATATACTATAACAAAAATAATAGAATGGGCAAAACAAGTACATTCGGATCACAAAGTAGGTTATTGGGTGGCAGATCGCTTACCTAGTTGGTTGAGAGATAGACTAGTTCGTTGGTTTGGGGATTCATTTTTGTTTAGATCAAGACCTTGGACAAGTGATATTCTATGTGGTAGTGTCCACTTGGGAGTCTACGTTATGTCAAATGCATCATAGTATTAAATAAAATATAATGAAAAATAAAAATGTACTGAATAAATATAATACGAAACAATCCCTATAGTATCACTATAGATATAAAACATAATTTTATATCTATATTAACAATAATTTCAAATCATTAACTTAATTATATCATCCATTTGACATCCTTAGTCTACATTAGTCATAAACATCTTGCTCAAATGTTCTTTGGGGACTTCTTCCATCTGTGCTTTTCCTCCGACAGATTGATGAAGTCTACACTAATTTATGGCTACTTATGAACTATGATGCATTCGATATACTTTGGGGTCTATTTGAAGTAATTTCCCTGACAATACTGATGGGAGCATTGTCAGCACGCGTTATCTGCTGTGGAGGCAAGAATTCAATTTGTGTTTGAGGTAAGACTTGTTATGGTGATGAAAACCTGCCGAGGTATTTTTTTCGAAAGAGTTGATGATAATGAATACTTTTGATTTTGAGTTAAATGATTAGATGACTAACCAAACTAATTCTACAATTTTTTATTTTGTATTTTTCATCAGTGTACCCGTAAACCTTGGGGCAATTTAAGGCAAAATGTCGCCTTCTGTTTTGGCAGTTCTTCCTTACCTGGCTTCTGCTATTATTATAACTCAGGAAGAAGTTCTGTAATAAATACTTGTGCTGATAGTATATGGAGGTTTTTATGTACCATTTTATTTGAAGTTGCGCTATTTCGAAAATTATGAACATTGTAAAGAAAGAAGATATAGAAGAAGATGATGATGATGATTGGTCCAAAGACGAGGATGAAGATTATATAGATGACAAAGATGGTAACTGGATGGCAAAAACTTTCTGATACAGTTTCCCTTTTTTTTTTTGACATTGTAATTGACATGATTATGTTGTTTATTATTTTTTTTTAATTACTAGCCTAGCTTAGGTGAAACAATTCTCTAGCTATCCGATTTAAATTTTTACCGGTAAATGCTCGAATCATTATTATTGAGTAGCTAGCAATCATTTCTTATATATTTATAGTTTATGGGTTTGGAAGCTCACAAGTGAAGGATTTACCATAATTTAACCCACGATCGTTAAAAGAGATGATGAAATATCCTTCTAAATAAAGCAATCTTAACGGATCGAGGAAATATATATGTAAGTTATCTACAGCAACACTAATTTGAGATAAAATCCAAATTGTAATAAACGACTAGAAATAAGAAGTTAGAAACATGCAGATTATTCATGGATGATGATGATGAGATGATCACTTATTATTCCCATTTTAATTGTGAATGATTCCATCGATCATCTAATTTCCAATCACTTCTGGTCCAAAAACATTTAATTCTTATCATAAAAAAAGATGGCAAAGCAGACTTGATCCTGACAACCGTTAATCCAAGCCTTCTCACAGACATCTCTTGAGTAATATCCGAGACAATCCCAATGGCAACCTCCTTTAGCCCCTTCACAGACCTCTGAAGCTTCTGCTTCAACAGCCCATGGTTACCTTGTTCCAAGTCAAAATAATAAAACGTTACATTTACACAATCATATTTAATAGATTGATATGTGAATTTTTTATAAGACATGATTACGCAAAAAATTATGAGAGTTTCTTCCTATACTTTGCCTAGCACATTAATGAAAATCAAAGGGATATCAAACCACAAAGTAGTTTTTTTTTTAATAAAAAAATAATGAATGATAATGATCCGGTAATTTGTAAAATTAACCAATAGTGATAATAAATCTAATGATTATGTTTCAATAAATATATCTTATTCATAAAAACGTTCATACTTTCCGATAATTTTGTCGTTACTAGGAATCAAAACAAGAATTAAATTAAATTAACTAATAGGAAGAAATTGTTACGTTGTTTTAAGGATTTCTATTTCTACTTGGTTTAATTTAATAATTAATAAATGAGAGTTTGTGTCAGATAATTTAGTTTCTCTCCAAGCTCACCAATAAATTAATGTTCAGTGCGTGTTCTGATTCATTAAACTAAGAAATTAAAGTATCATTCTCAAATCATCTCTCTTGTTTCCTCTGCAATTCCATTCCATAGATTATTCCGAAGAAGATCAAGCTGGATTAGACGATCAGGCTAGGACGTTGAAGCATTCTCAAGCCACGTTAAAAAGGCGTTCACTCTTTCTTCTTTCCAAGAAGAAGAATATACTTTTTTGGGTAATTCTTACACTAATTAAAACTATTTTCATTTTTTTTCCAAAGAGAAATCAAAAATATAATTCCCTTAATTATATATAAATATATTATTTTTTAACTGATATCTCCTCTGCAGTATAAAATTTTCCTTGCTTTGACTACATCCGTCCCAATCGCGGAAATCTTGCTCTCCATCTTTGATAATAAGCCCACTTATCTTCCCATTGGGAAGAATCTATTTGCTGCAAGTTTTCTGCTTTTCATGATTTTCATCGCAAAAGACCTCTGCTCAATCATGGAAGGATTCATTGAAAGGCAAATGCAACATAGGCTGAAGTTAATATATTAATTTTTTCCTAAAAATTTTATCATAAACTAATCAATTAAATCTTTTAATTCTTGGATAAATTTATGGGTAGTCTTAATATGTGTCCTGAGAGCATATACTTTCAAAAATTTAATGCACAAATTTCAAGTAAATTTAAATAATCTTCAATGGATTAACATGTGGCCTTAGGATACACGTTAAGACTACCATATATTTATGTGTCTTTTGGTATCCATGCAAGGTCCAAAACCCTTTTAGGTTTGTGTAAGTAAGATCTCAGAAAGTGTTCAATACAATTCAATAAGTGTTTCAAGAACCCTAACGATGATACAATCCCAATAGATCCCTATTAGATTAATTATTTAGTTCTTTTAATATAATTTCAGGAGCTCAAATCAAAAGTATCAATTGTTGAAAAGCCTACTGATGCTGAGGTATATAAGTTTTTTTTCGTAATAGTTGATGATTATTTCATTTTGAGTTAATTAGGGACTAATTGACTAAACTTAGTTTATACAATTCAAATTTTCTGCAAAGGGCTCGTAAAGCTTCCGGAAAATTATGGCATTATGTTGCCTTGTTCTATTTTATGGCGATTCTCCCTTACCTAGCTTCTACTATTATAATCACTTATGAAGGAGTCTTGCTATGCATACTTAAGATAAAATATATAATAGAAACCGGCGCACAATCGTCCGTTTTTTGACTTTTTCTTTCATATCAGGTATTTGAAATAGGTTTGCCATCCATCTCTTTCCCATCGTATGGAATATTTTATTGTTTAGCATTAATCTGCTCAAATTTAGACTACAACTGGCAATTTGAAGATGAAGATGAAGAAGATTTGTCCGAGGACAAGGATCAGGGAGAAGTGGAAGAAGAAGATGATGGCAAAGAAGAAGAAGAATTATCTAAAGACAAGGGTGAAGATTATATTAAAGATAGAGGTTGCGATTGTTCGTATTTTAAAGTAGTTGGTTGTGGCTTTTTTATTATTTACACTATGATGTTTAACTATTTAAATCTATTTGTTAGTGTTGACTCTCAAATCGTAGTAAATTTGGAGTTAGACTTGGGGGCTCGAGCTCATGTGCAAGATATGTTGTGTTTCTGCGCAACATTGGCAGAGATGTTGCCCTCTTGTGCAACGTGAGTTGCACTCTTGCGCAACATTGGCGCTCTTGTGCAAGATTTGTTGTGCTGTGGCACAATGACGAGGATAGGACGCTCTAGCTCCAAGTAGAAACCTTGCGCTCTTGCATAAGGGACATTGCACCACTGCACAAATGTCGGTTACTGTATGTCATATAGACACTATTTAAAAGCTGTCTTTTGTATTTTGAGTGAGACTTCTTAATATTCTCTTCTAGGGTTTTTAGGAAAACGTGAGGACTAAGAAAAGAGTGTTTCTTAGTGAGAGAGAGTATTGTAAGCTTTGAATCTTGTTTTCTTCAAAGTAAAAATTCTTCTGCAGTCTTCCCAGTGGACGTAAACTTAATTGGCCGAACCATTTAAATCTTGGTGTTATCTCTTTTTTATTTTTTTCTTTACTTGTTTGTTTGTTTGTTGTGGATTGTTATCTCTATTGTGATTGATATTTTATGGCTCTTGGGTGGAATTGGTTGGCTAGATCTATGGTCTGTCACAACAATCTTGTATCAAAGCCTTGGTTTAGGCTTAGCTTCACATATAACCTATTCGTGAAATTCTCAAGTGAGAAATAATACCTAAAACCAAGTTTGAAATAGAGAAGTTGGATGGCAAGGGTGACTTTGGTCTTTGGAAGAAGAAGATGAGGGCGATTCTTGTGTAGCAGAAGTGTGTGAAGGTTCTTTAAGGAAAAACTGCCTTAAAGGAAGATCTACCTGAGGAGGAGAAATATAAGATCATGAAGATAGCTTATAGCACTCTTATACTTTACCTGGTAGATAACATTCTGTGACAAATTGATGGAGAGGATACTACGACAAAAGTTTGGCTAAAACTCGAATCTTTGTATATGACAATCTTTGTTGAAACATAAGAATGAAGCTTTTGAAAAAATTTAGATAGTGGAAAAAGCTTATAGAAACTCATATTGGTAAAAGGGTAAAGAAACTTAGGAAAGATAATGGGCTTAAGTTTTGTAGTCATGAGTTTGATTCTTATTGTAAAGATCCTGGGATTATAAGGCATAAAACAGTTAGGCAAACCCCCTAACAAAATGGCTTAGCTGAGAAAATGAATAGGACTTTGGTGGAGAGAGTCAGGTGCATGCTCTTTAATGCAGGATTGAAAAAAGAGTTCTGGGTAAAAGCTGTGAGTATGACAACTTATTTAGTTAATAGAAGTCCTTCTACAACTATTGATTGTAAAACACCTAAGGAGGTGTGGTTTCGTAGACTAGTGAGCTATTACAACTTAAGCGTGTTTGACTATGCAGCATATGCACGCGTGAATGATGGGAAGTTAGATCCTAGAGCATTGAAATATATCTTTGTTGACTAACCCAAAGGTACAAAGGGTTATAGATTGTGGTACACAGCTCAGGGAGTGTCAAAACCAATCATTAGCAGAGATGTCGTCTTTAATAAAGATGAGATTTCGGGATTAATTGCGTAACATGATAGAGTTTTTGGGACAGATAAATCAGAGGTGACTGGTTCAAAGTCATAAACTATTTGTTTTGAGGTGAAGCCTGTAAGCGTTGTTTGTTAGCAAGTGATTGAGGATGCACCTAAGGCTGAGCAGTAACAACTACCATAACCAGATTATAGACTGGCAAGGGATAGAGAAAGGAAGCAGATTAGACCTCCAAAAAGGTATGGGTGCTCTGACTTAGTGGCTTATACTTCAAATACAACTGATGTGATTGATGAGAATGAGCCACGTACATACCTTGAGGTCGTGAGTTGTGATGAGTCCATCTAGTGGAAAGAGGCAATGTTAAAGGAAATTAATTCTTTGAAGAAGAATAATAAGACATGAGAGATTGTAGAGAACTCTGAAAAGCAAACGATTGTTGGTTGTAAATGGATATACAAACGCAAGGAAGGGTTGTTAGGTGAGAAGCCTAGATACAAGGCTAGGTTAGTGGCTAAGGGTTTTATACAACATGAGGGGATTGATTACAATGAGATCTTTTCTACAGTGGTGAAAGACACATCGATAATGGTTCTTTTATCACTTGTAGCATGTTTTGATCTTAAATTTGAGCTGATGGATGTCAAAATTGCATTCTTGCATGGTGAGTTAGAAGAGAAGATCTACATGAGCCAACCTGAGGGATTTGAACTTCCAAGTAAAGAACACTATGTTTGCTTGTTGAAAAAATCATTGTATGGTTTGAAGCAAAGTCCTAGGCAGCGGTATCTTCGGTTTAATACATTCATTGTAGGTAACATTTCTTTAGGAGTTCTTATGATAGTTATGTTTAAGGATGGTAAAATGACCCACCGACTCGGAGCCCCGTTGTGACGCGTACTTTAGGGTCGGGTCTTGACCATTTATTTTGAATTTAAGGGTGGGTTTGGGCCTTCAAATGTGCTACCTCGTCCAGGGCAGGTCTAGGTTCGGGTCCGAGTCTAGCCCCTAGCCTTGTTTGACTCGCCGCACCCCGTGCAGTATAAGGGTTTATATGAAAAAATAAAATATTTAGACTTAGAAATAATTTTTAGGGGGTGATTGTGATAAATTTTAATACAATAAGATATTGTGAGATATCACTAAACCATATAAAGAAAATAATGTTCCCAAATCTCCTAAACCGTCTTCTACTTGCTAAAATCTCTAATAGTCACTGTCTCACTCTCCACCATCTCCACCATCATCACTCGTCCACCTTTGCCAGTCGTCAGCCAAGTCGCCTTCACATCTCCAACGTCGTAGCACCTCCGCGGTTGCGCCAGCGGTCCAGCCTCCTCTCTCTTGGCCAACTTGCCTTCGCAACTCCAAAGGCCTCCTTCTCTTTCACGGCCAACTAACTTGCCTTTGGATCACACTGTCGCACTCTCTTTCTATCTTGGGTTAGTTCTCATTGCACAAGCATGTTTGAAGTTTGAACTGGATTTGTTTTTAATAATTTTGTGAGTTTGTTACAAAAAAAATTGTAAGTTATTTGTAATTGCTTCTTTTAAGACTTCATAATTACCTCAAATAATTTATCCTTGCAAACCCAAGATAAATTTTATATGATTTCAAATTATGTTACTGAGTAATCAGAATGAAAAACTTCAAAAGATGATTAAGCTAAAATTATTTTATTGACCAATTATAATTTGTTATTGATATGTAGTAATTTGATATGCTTGGTCATTCTCGTACCCAAATAATGCATAAATTAAGTGTTGATAAAGGGATATTTAACTTCTCTCTAAAATAAATGTGTGTTCTCATAGTCATTGTAAATTGATGCTGACTTTTAAGCTTATGTCAATGTGATTGGCCGGGTTGTATAATAAATTGCAATTAAAGGCATAGCTCATGTCAGCCTAACATGGCTGAATTCAAATACTTTGCTATTTGGTCATAATTATTCTTCCTTGTCTAATTAGCCAGTCAATGCCATAATTTACCGTTATAAATTATGGGCCAATTTTTCAAGCAAAACCTAATTCAAGTCAACCTAACATCACTGAATTCAAATACTTTGAAATTTGGTCATTACTCTTCGGTTAATTAGCTAGTCATTTCATAATAACTCTGGAGGTATATATATATAGTTATAAAATATGATATGTAATGAATCCACCAAATGTCCACTAGTAAGAGAGGGCTAATGTTTATTTATCCCAATTTTGAAATTTGGTCATTATTTTTTGATTTCCCAAATGTCATGCAACAATAACCGAGCAACTGTTATGTATAATTTATTTAGCAAAGAATATTTATTTATCTCTTTCACGTTTCTCCTCTTCTTTTTTATTTATTTATAATTTGTTTTATTCGCCCTAATGCTTGAGGTTGAGGACAAAATTGCTGTAATTTGGCAAAATAGATTTAATTTGATAGCCCAAAATTGACCTAAGAATTTAAACGAAGGACAAGTGAGAAGTAGGTAGGTCACTTAGACTCAAAACTATCAGCTTATAATTATCATTAATATTCCTCTTTTAATATTTGTATTTTTTTTCTATCGATTTGTTAAAAAATGCTAGAGAATATTTGAAACATGGTAATAAATCTTATGAGACAATTAGTTAACTCAAAACCTGAACTTTTAGAATTAAGTGATGTAAAAAATTTTTATGCATGAGATGTTAGTATATCTAAAGACATTGACATAATATATTGGAATTTATTTTTGTATTTTTTTTCTTTTCTATGAGGGGATTTTATATGATTGTATATTATATGTTCATTTGTTTGTTTATTGCCTACACACAAAAATGATATTATATGTATAGTTTAATATAAAATTATTTATTTGTAATTAATTTTATTCTTATATTATACATATAGTTTATTATAGTGATATATGTGCTATGTATGTAGTCTTCTTCTTGTTAATTAATTAAGCTATACCTTATTTAATTTTGAAACTTGTTGTTTTTCTTCCTTAATTATATCTTAATTTTGCATATTTTTGTGATTTTTTTAGGTAAACAATGTCTTCACAATCACAACAAGAAGTGGGGATGTCAAATACCCTAAATCATAGTGGTGATTTAAACATTGATAAAGATTCTAAAGATGTTGCTATATCCACTAGTAAGACAGGGCTAGAAGGGCTAGAAGAAGATGATGATGAATTGTCTCAACATAGTAAAAAATTTAGGACCACACACAAGTTTGGCAACATTTTACAAAGTTAGTTATTGATGGAGTACCAAAAACACGTTGTAACCATTGTGGCACAAAATTAGTTGCTAAGGCTTCGGATGGCACCTCCCATTTAAATAA
Source organism: Boswellia sacra (assembly GCA_013180625.2). Classification (NCBI taxonomy): domain Eukaryota; kingdom Viridiplantae; phylum Streptophyta; class Magnoliopsida; order Sapindales; family Burseraceae; genus Boswellia; species Boswellia sacra. Next base: position 91,300 of record SNVD02001095.1, on the reverse strand, counting down.
GCATTTGAAAAGATGTCGTCGAGCTAATCAACTAACCATGGAACAAAGCATTTTGAAATTCCAAAAACAAAGTGATGAAACTCTTACAAACTTGGAATGTCATGATAAAGATGCTTTTGACAAAGATGTTTATAGGGCTCTAGTTGCAAAAATTGTTGTTTTGCATGAACTTCCATTGTAGTTTGTTAAGTATGAGGGCTTTAGGGAAATGATGAATTATGTCCAACCTTTGTTTGGTACCATAAGTAGAAACACATTGGCGAATGAAATATTCAAGTTGTTTGAAAGTGAGAAAGAGAAGACAATGGAATTATTGGAAAACATACAAGGAAGGATAGCTGTAACAACTAACATGTGGGCTTCTAGCAACCAAAAAAATGATATATGGTTATAACAGCCCATTTCATTGGTAATTCATGGAAACTTCGTAATCTGATTTTAAGGTATGTTCAAAGTTGCAATCTTATCTTATTTTATTAATTTTTTTAATTAAATATAGTTTCTCATAATTTTATGTTGATAATTGTTAGGTTCGTATATGTGCCAGCCCCACGTACGACAGAATGTCTTAGAATGGTATTGGTTGATTACTTGTATGATTGGAATTTGGAAAGAAAATTATCTACTTTAACTATAGATAATTGTTCTATCAATGATGCTATGATAAAACAAGTACTTGATAAATTGGGTGATAAGCATTTGATGTTGGGTGGGAAACTTTTTCACATGCGGTGTTGTGCTCATATATTGAACCTGATAGTTAAAGATGGGTTAGAAGTGATTCGAAACGACATTGAGAAGGTTAGGGATAGTGTTGCTTTTTGGACATCTACAACTAAGAGAATTGAAAAGTTTGAGGAGACGGCACGTCACTTGAAAGTGACATTTAATAAAACATTGTCTCTTGATTGTAAAACTAGGTGGAACTCTGCTTATAAGATTTTGAGTACAACTTTAGTCTGTAAAGATGTGTTTGTTTGTTTGAAGAAGCGTGATAGTCAATATATAGATTTACCTAAGGAAGAGGAGTAGTCAACAACAAAACTTGTGTGTGATCATTTGGGAAAAGTTCTATAGGTTGACTGAAATATTTTTTGGAACAAATTATCCCACAGCAAACAAGTTTTTCCAAAAATTGGTAAGTTAAGATTATCTTTGAGCTCTTGGCTTATGTCTCTCTCTAAAAAGATTCAGGAAATAGCTAATGCAATGATAGAAAAGTTTGAAAAATATTGGAATGTTATCGATGGAGTGTTAGCTGTGGCTGTGGTTTTGGATCCTAGGTGTAAATGGTAATGGTGGAGTTTGTACACAAGAAGATTTATAGACATGATTCTTTTGAGCATATTGAAGGCGTACATACTCTTTGAGACTTGGTGATAGATTATCAATATAGATTATTAATGTAGATTAGGTTAGGGTAATGAGCAAAGGGAATTTGTTGCAAATTTACTAGATACAGGAGGTGTTATAGGAGACAGTGCATCAAGTGAGTTTGATATTGAATATGAAAAATTTAAAAAAAGTACTAATATGGGATTGCAAAAGAAGTCTGAGCTAGATATTTATTTGGAGGATCATCTAGTTAGTGGTCTTGACATTGATGTTTTGCTTTGGTGGAAGATGAATAAAAGTAAGTTTTCTATATTGTCCACTATTGCTGGAGATGTTTTGGCTATCCCAGTATCCACGATTCTATTTGAATCTACTTTTAGCAAAAGTGGTAGAGTTTTGAGTCTACATCGTACTAGACATATTCCTGACACATTGGAGGCATTAATGTGTACCCAAAATTGGTTATGGCTAAAAACGCGAGGTATAAGTTTTAATATATTAAGTTTATTTTATTGATTATTATTACTTTTATTTAGTTTCCTTATTTAGTTATTAATTTGATTATTACGTTTCTAGGTATAATTTCTCAAGAAGAGATGGTTGGAGGGGAAACACTGGATGATGAATGAGGAAGTTCAATGACATCTTTGTGAGGATGTTTCATTGGAGTGTTAGATGTAGGAAGTTGATCTTGTGTGTACAGACATTGAAATTTTTAGTTTCGATGATGAAATGAAGATGAATGTCGAGAAATAAAAATGACTAAAATGCCATTGAAAGCCAAGAAAGGAAAGGTGAGAAGGAATTGATGAAAGGTCTTAAAAATTGACATGTGAATTTAAAAAATCACAAAAATTAATCCAAGAGGAATTTGATGATGAGTCATATATCGTTATGAATTTACGGATGTCTAGTTTTCTTAGAAATTTACGGATTGTGAATCGGAGTTCAACTTGAAAAGTTAGGTGCGATTGAACAAGCAAAGGTAGAAAGCAACTACATTGCAAAATTCTAAGATAGGAAGGGCCAAACAGTAATGCGTTGTTCACATATTACTATTTACGCATTAATGTTCACATGTTACTATTCATATGAATTCCACATTGGTTTTTTATCACTTTTTCACTCCAAGAAAAGTCTATATAAGCACACCTTAGGTACACTTTGAAGGGACATCTAGAAATCCTCTCTTCTCCCTCTTGAAGACACGCTTGAGAATTCGAGAAGTCTTTTCTAATTCAATATTTGTCAGGCATTTTATATTATTCTAAACCCAGAAAGGGTATGTCCTGAAGCAGAATTCTCTACTTCCTCCGATTTCTTCTTTTTATTTCTATGCTTAGAATTAGGCATGTTTGGGATAAAGTAGGTTTAGAATAAGCATGATTAGGATTTATTTTGATGTATAGAAGTATGCTAGGATTTTATGAATTGCTTAATATTTCATTTGTTTTGCAGGATGGATAAACGTGTCGAGGTAAGTCCGCTCACTTTTCTTTATTTAGAAACATGTATGTAAAATTTACTTTCTTTGCGAATGCTTAGAAACATGCTTAGGAGTACATGATTAGAAACATGATAGCAGAATTTATATTTGCTTTAATATATTCTAGAAAATAGCATAGAACAGGCAAGAATTACCATTTTGTCCTTGGATATCTTGCTTGGGCTAGAATAGTTATGATTGAAGTTGATTGCTTGGATTAGGCTAGAATTGCCAAGAATTAATATTGAATTATGCTACAATAGTAATTTCCATGATAGAATTATTGAATATAAGTCGAAGTACCATGATCTTAAATTATGGCTTTGTTTGATGTATGAATGTACAAATATATTATGAATATGTTAGAAGTATGGATGAATGATGCCACAAAGTGATGGTGGACTCACATTGATGATGAGGGACTATTGCCTAGAATGCGTGCTTAAATTAGTGAATGTAAAGGTTCAATAAAAGTTGAATAGACTCACATATGATGGTGAGGAATTCATCCTCTATTGAGTCTCAAATGAATCATATGTACTTTATATGTCGAATTTATAAAAGGAATGTACATTTTAAAATTTATTTTATTAAAGAATAAAAGCGATGTAATCCCCTTCCCTTTCCCCTTCGCTCATGTTTGACAAAAATATAACTCTATTCTCCTTCCTCTTTCTATGGATATTTATATAATCTCTATTGATTAAATAATCACCTCACATGTCTTAAAAAAAGATAAAAATGGAATGTGGGCATAAAATTAACCACTTAAGCGAACTAAGTAACAAGACGAGCTATTCCTATTTGGTATTCCCTAGTGAAGGCCGGATCTTGATTCAGGCGGGTCAAGTGACTCGTATCTAACTTTCTGAACTCATCTCTGAAGGGATGATGGTAGTTTAGGTCTTGAAGCGAGGGATTTGATTGCTCCCATTGATTCCCAATTAAAGAATTAGGTGGCGACTCTATTCTCCAGACATGTACATAGCTTGTTTGTGTTCCCTTAAGTCTCGAAGAGGCTTTGACACAGTGTCGTGGTCGCAAACGTTCTAGCATGATGAAAGCTCCGTTCATAGTGTATTATCAACTTGTTGGTTTGGTTTTATTGAAGTGTTGGCATTATTTATTATTTACTTGTTACTATGTTGGTATTGGTATGCTTTTATTATTGTGAGTGTGTTTACTTGAAGTGTTTATTATTGTTGTATTCATGTACTTGTCGATTTTGTTTGTTGGTAACTTGGTATTATCTGTTGAATTATCGTTTGCTTGGTAATTTTAGATTTTCAATGGAATGATGGTTTTTCAGTTGTTATTTTGGTTATTGTGTCTATGTATGATTTTAGTTTCAAGATATATTGTCTTTATGATTGTTGAAAAATGGCTATAGTTGTATATGATATGATGAAAAATTGAGAATGGAGTTATTTGCAAAAAGGTGAATGTTACATGGGATGGGGGGTGGGGGAGGGGGTGGGTGGGGCGGGGTACTTGCTGCCCCAGACCTACCGCCTCCCCTCTCCTTCCCCTACCCCAACCCCCCAACTAAGGATAGCATTTTTCCTCGGTTGGCTGGGGTACCCACATTTTACCCACATGGCCCGGCCTAGAAAAACCCCGGATTTTCGGTGATCAAGCTCAGGGGTGGGGGCTTTAAGTGCACACAAGCCCGAGTGCGGTGCGGGGGTAGTATTGTTGAGGAAACCTGGTCCCTGACTTACACCCAGACAGTCCAATCCATTTGTAGTTAAAAATATGTCACATGCAAGGCTTGAACCCAAAACCTGGAGGTTGCCTTTCAACCATATACCATTGGACCGCATGGCTTTTTTGCTTTAATGATTACAAACAACTTTAATTAATGAATTTATTTGTATATTAATTAAAACTAACATTTCCAACAAATTTATGACTCGAACCTGGGTCACAACACACCCCATAAGGGGCTTCATCACTGCTGCCAATGCGCACTTAAGTCTTTTTAGCAACATTATATTATTTGTACAATTTCAAGGCCTGAAAAATTTAAAAAAAAAATAAAAGCGGGGAAAGTCCAAGGATTTTTTTCCTATTGTGGGTGTTGCATTCCAAAACCCGTAATTACCCGCACTCGTAAAAAACCAAAAAAATCGGGGATTTTACGAGGACCGGAAAAGAGTTTTTTAATCTGGTGCGGGTGCGGAAATGCCAAATCCACACCCGCATTCGGATTTTACCATCCCTACCCCTAACCCAAAATTGCCAACCCTAGTTGTGTTTACTATAGAGGGCTACATGTCTGGATATGATCTATTTGCTCTTTTATGTTAATGATATGCTCATAGCCAGTAAGGCAATCTCAAAAGTTCAAGACTTGAAGGAGTTGTTGTAAACTGAGTTGGATATGAAGGACTTGGGACAGGCTAAGAAGATATTGGGGATGGACATTCACAGAGATAGAGACAAAGGTACACTTTTCTTGTCTTAGAAGAACTATCTTGAAAAAGTCTTGCATCGGTTTAACATGGGTGGTGCAAAGGATATTAGTGTACCATTGGCAGCGCATTTTAGGCTTTATTTAATCAGTATCCCAAGATAGATGAGGAGAAACTTCAAATAGATAGGATTCCATATGCGAATGCAATTGGGAGTGTCATGTACTTGATGGTGTGCACTCATCCAGATATTGCACATGCTGTGTCAGTTGTTAGCAGGTTTATGGCGAATCCGAGTAAGGTTCATTGGAAAGCAATAAAATGGTTGCTGAGATACTTCAAAGGATCAAGCAGTAGAGGATTGATGTTTGATCGAATGGATCAAGAAGGAACAATTTTGGAGGGCTTTGTTGATACGAATTATGCAAGGGATCTTGATAAAAGGAGGTCTCAAACGGGCTACATGTTCATATTTGATAGAGGTTGTATTAGTTGGAAAGCTCAATTGCAATCCATTCTTACTTTATCAACTACAGAGTCTGAATATATAGCTATAACTGAAGCTATAAAGGAAGCATTGTGGTTAATGGGTTTGGTAGCTGAACTTGGAGTGGCACAAAAGTCTATGACTGTTTTTTGTGATAGTCAAAGTGCTATGCATCTAACAAAGATCAAATATATCATGAACGTACTAAGTACATTGATGTGAGATTGCATTTTGTTCATGATGTTGTAGCAAAAATGCCTATAAAAGTGGAGAAGATTCCTACAAAGATAATCCAGCAGACATGGCTATGAAGGTAGTACCATTGAATAAGTTCTTGCACTATCTAGATCTGTTAAAGGTCCAATATAAGGTTCCTTGATGATGTTCTGTTGAGAAGAGACTATAGTGTGTTATGGAGATGGACTTGAGATCCAAGGTGGAGATTTGGTAGTATTGGCTCTCAAATCATAGTAAATTCAGAGTTAGACCTGGGGACCTACGCTCCTGTGCAACATTGGCAGAGATGTTATGCTCCTATGCCAGGTGAGTTGCACTCATGTGCAACATTGGTGCTCCTATGCAAGATTTGTTGCGCCGCGGCGCAACGACGAGGACAGGACGTTTTAGCTCCAAGCAGAGACCTTGCACTCCTACGCAAGGGACATTGCACCACTGCATAAATGTCGATTACTGTTCGCCACCTGGGCACTATTTAAAGGCTGTTTTTTGTATTTTGAGTGAGACTTCCTAATATTCTCTTCTAGGGTTTCTGGGGAAACGTGAGGGCTAAGAAAAGAGTGTTTCTTAGTGAGAGAGAGTATTGTAAGTCTTGTAATCTTGTTTTCTTTATAGTGAAAATTCTTCTGCAATCTTCTCAGTGGACGTAGGCTTAATTGGCCGAGCCACTTAAATCTTGATGTTATCTTTTTTCTTTGTTTTTTTTGACTTGTTTGTTTGTTGTGGATTGATATATCTATTGTACTTGGTATTTTGTGACTCTTGGGTGGAATTGGTTGGTGGAATTGGTTGGCTAGATCCGTGATCTACCACAACATTATTGTTACTAGCTGGCTAGCTTATAAATTTTACAGTCGAATTATAAAGTTTTAGCAGTATTTATTGAAGTTAAGTAAATGTTCCAATTATTAATCATTGGTGGTTAGCCATTCACAAGTGAAGGATTCACCGAAGATTGAAGTACCCTGGAATAAAATAAGATAAAATTAAAAAAAAAAAAAAAGAGAGAGGCACTGAACCAGGACAGCACCCTTTTTACCATACTAATTATATATATACGTACATGAACTACAGCAACTCAAATTGAAACAAAATCCAAACTGAAATCAGCAAATAGAAATAAGAAGCTATAGAAACATATAGATTCCAATCTCAAATTGGATCATGAGATGATCACTTATTCCCATTTTGCGAATGATTTCATAGTCTAATTTTCATCCCTAGTTGTCCAACATCATCAACTCTTTCTTGTTCAACCATGGAGTGAAACATCTAATTCTTATCATAAACATTGATGGCAAAGCAAACTTGATCCTCACAACCCTTAATCCAAGCTTTCTCTTGGACATCTCTTGACGAATATCCAAAACAATCCCCATGGCCGACTGGTTCAGCTCCTTCACCGACCTCCTAAGCTTCTGCTTGAACGACCCATATTGCCTACCATTATCATTATCATCTTTTTGTTCGGAAAAATGGTAGCTATTCAAGAACGCTCGCCTTGCATGCCAGTAATGGCGATCATGGCGATTCCCACTTCCATAATCATCCTGCCACTTATCGGTCAGCTGCAGAGGCACCTGATGAGCACTACTATGCATAATATCGTCGTCGTCGCGATCGTTGTGATCCGGCCAGTTGAAGGCCATGATCGGAAGGACTTTAGAGTTTGGCATCATGAAATATTAATAGGGTGATGGTGATGATTGTTTATGAGGAAATTGGTGGCCACAGGGCCAGTGCGTCAATGGGGGTTCAGAACAGCAAGATTTTATATGCACACGAAAGGGATAAGTGGTTGAACCATCGGAGGAATGTGTGGGAAGAGTTGGTGGCTTTTGTTACGACTTAACAATGATTTATGGTTTATTAAAGTTTAAATATTGATTCTATGTTAACTAGCGAGCTAGCACACATATATAGTCGGTTTATATTTTAATATTTTATATGAAGTTGAATCTTGTCATGATCACATCAGCAATGCATATATCATAAGATAATAGGCATCTTTTTGTTTCTTTAGAAAAATATAAAATATTTTAAACTTATCATATCGTTTGTGTTTGTATGCTAAAATGTGCAGAAGAAAATATTTATAAATTATAATTGAATGTTGTGGTTAGGATGGTAGAGTCATTTAAAAAAAGAAAAATAAAAAGAAAACTAAGTACTTGTTTTGATGATTTTGCTTTTATAATAATACTAGACTGCAATCGTTCTTGTTCTTCCAATGGCTGTTGAGTCAATTATCAAACTTCTCATACAGTTGTAACTGCCCATAACTTCTATCAACTGCCTAGAAGTTATTTTGACAGACAGTCTCTTAAATTCAAACAAGAAAGGGGAGAGTTAGACTAGACTCGATTTATGACATTAAATTGCTGTGTGTAATGTTTATTTGACAACCAAAAATATAATCAATCTTCTCTTCTATAATTGCCCTCTTCCATGTAGCACTGCAAAACCCATAAATTTGTGTTTTTGCAAATATTTTTTCATAACTCATTTATTTTGACAACCGAGAATATAATCATTATTTTTGCAATTAATATCTAGTGATAAAGAGGTTTATTGATTGAAGTCGATGTATGTATGAAATGATATATTATTTCACATTAAATTTTCTCATCTTTTAAAAGATTTCCTATCGGGTATATAAGATTATTGACACTAACAAATATAATTAAAAATATTCTTATATTATAAAAAAATTATTCCTCTCCTATAAACTAATCCGATAACTTGATATAGTATGACATAATTAAAGATTAAAACTAAAATAAATTCTTTAAAGATTAAAGCAACAACAATATTGTAACGATATTGTTTGTGTAACAATTTGTCAATTTTTTAACAAAATTGTTGATGAGCTCGATCCACTCCATAACTATAAAAAAATATGCTATCGTTACAGGAGTGAGCAGGGGTTTTCGACGAGCCACTCTCATGTTTAAGTCAATGACTATGAAGCGTGAGATGAACAATGAATAAGTTGAAATTATTGTATAAAAATCTTATCGTGTGCTTTCCTTGGGTGCTGTAATTGTAGTAGACATGTTGGTTGTGACTTAATACATGAGTACACGACGCACTAACTGGTTGGTAATTGCCATTTGATTGGAGTTAAAGAGTATAACTGAAACTTAATTGTGGCTTCCATTAAAGATAATGATCACTTTTCTTGTTTTTATGAATGGTAGTAAGAAGTTTGTGATTGAACCATATGTGTCGAGACACTTGACATCATGCCCATGTGATGCTTAATATCTCTGTTAACCAAGTTATTTACTATTGGGCTTAATTGGATCGGGTCAAGCTCATAGGTTTATATGATGAAATCACTAGATGCCTTGCTTGAAATGACTCTCTATTTTAGGTCTAGGTGTTGGTGGCCTATTGGGCCAACTTGCGTCTATAAAAGCTTCTTTGTATCTATAGATAAAAGAGAACATTAGTTTATAAAAGACAACTTTTATTAAGAAGGTGCTATACATCGTCACTATTAAAGAGTAGTGTTATAATTATAAATTATATATATAAATTTATTTATATAAATTAATATGTTATTACTAATTTATTTATATATCATTACTTTGTATTAAATAAATTAATTTTTTATATTAAATATTTTAATTATCTTAGATACATCAATTTATATACAAGAATTTATATACAAAATTTTTAAGACTAATTTTTCCCATTATTAAAACAAATAAAAGATCTACAATTACATATAAATGCTTTCAGCCACATAAAATGCTTCACTTGTGCTTGTTAAAAATTTTTCTTGATCTCCTCAAGTTAAAGCTTCATTGTATAACCATTAATTCAAAAATTATATGTTTATTCATTTATCGTATGTACTGAAAGAACAAGAGGGCAATTTAGTAATTTTAGATTGAGACCATCAAAAAGCGAAATCAACCAAAGCAAAGAGAGCGCAAAGCTTCTCAAAGAATACAAGGGCAATTCCGTAATTATATAAATCTCGTTATATGGATAGATGGTACAGACAGAACAAAATAAAATCAGAAAGTCCCAGAAAATATAGACAGCCAAAACGATTAACTCTCAATCGTTTTATGTTCAAAGGTGAGAAAATCTCTCTCTCTTGAAAACCCTAATTTTTCTCATTTTCAACGATCCCTCAGAACCTTGCTTACCCTCAAATTCTTGCAATTTTTGGGAACCTAGGTTATTAGTTCCTATAAATGTCTTCCATCATCGAACACTGAATTTTCTTGCACTTTCTCGTAAAGGGGAAAATTTTTCTGGTAGTTTCTCTGGAAACCCTTGTTTATTTTATGTTGATTATTGATCAGATGTCGTAAAGATCACATTTTTAGGTTTCTTTATTGATCTGGGTATCTTGATTTGGCTGAGTTCCGAATTGGGTTTTTGTTATTTTCTTGAAGTCTGTTGATTGGTCAAGCTTTGATGGAGCTATAGCTTTGTTTAATATGTTGGATTGTTGATTATAATTTAGCCCAGATTGAAGTGTTGAAGAAAGTGAAAAGGGATTGGTTTAGATGGGGAGGCCATTGTTTTATGAGATATGGGAGAAACCAGCTACAAGTTGTATAATTGGAATATGTAGTGCTATATGGTTTTATATACAGAAGAAAAATATTGGGTATTCACATGTTGGTTTGAGTTATGAAACTGCTCTGGAAGGGCATCATTGGAGGATAATTACGTCGGCTTTCTCGCATATAAGTGTTTTGCATCTTGTTTTCAATATGAGTGCACTTTGGAGTCTTGGTGTTGTAGAACAGTTGGGGCACATAGGTCTTGGTGTGGGATATTATCTTCAGTACACTCTTGTGTTGGTTGTTTTATCTGGGGTGCTCGTCTTGGGGATGTACCATTTGTTGATACAAAGATTTAAGCTTGAGTATTTTCGAAGAGTGACAGCTGTTGGGTACTCCTGTGTTGTTTTTGGGTGGATGACTATTCTATCGGTGAAACAACCCTCTTCGAAGTTGGATCTGTTTGGTTTCCTTTCACTCCCCATCAGTTTTGCACCATTTGAATCATTGATTTTCACATCGATTATTGTTCCACAAGCAAGCTTTCTCGGGCATTTATCTGGAATCATTGTTGGATATGCTATAGCTTGTGGTTTTATTCATGGTATGAATAATTACTGGGCAATTTCTATGTTGGGGTGGATAGTGCTTGTGTTTGTGTACAGTTTGAAGAAGTCTGGTACATATGATTTTGATTTTCTTGAGATTGAATCTGTTACAGATCCATCCTTGCCTTCTGTTCGATTTGTTGGAAATGGTAGAACATTGCAGATGAGTGCAATTCCAGTTGAAGGTGTTGAAATTGTCTAACTTTCTGTCAAAATCTGACCTTTGTATCTAGAATGTGGGCTTGACCTGTACAAGAGTCATCCCTTGATGATACTATAAGATCTTGCTTTACCAAGCTAGATGGTTAGACTTGACATTGCTGGGATGTTCCTGGTCATTAAATGTTTCCAGATCTGCTACTTGTCTGCTGTCTTCATTCAAGCTTCCAGGTGCAACTTTTAGCTTGTTATATTGGGTTATATTGGCAGATTCATGTTGTCAGCAAACTGTAACTTTGTGAGGTTACGAATCATCATTTTTCTTTTCTGTTTCGTTCAGTGTACTGGAGGTTTTTTTTTTTTTTACCCCTAATATTTTCTTAATTTTTGATTGTATGAATCTTTTGGTTTTGATTATTTTAATCTCGACATATTGTTCATTCTTTTCAGAGAAATGATAAAAATGAGTTTGCTTAAGGTGCACTCAATGTGATTAAGATATGGAACTTGTACAACTATTGTCTATTGAGCAGAGCCTTTAATTGAACTCTTTTTATTTTTATTTTTTCTGCTTTTCCTTTTTCTATTTTAATTCCTTAGTTCCTTTTGATATTGGGTTGGGTTATTGTTTAAGCACACTTGCAGTGACATGCTGGACGTAATTGTGGTTGATGTTGTATCCGAGTGACAAAAAAGGTTTTTGACTTAGGATTCGTAATTTTTATGATCCTTGTGAACTGATTTTTGGGCTTAGGAAACCGTTGCTTTTGCATTATCAAATCACAATATAAAAAGCCGTTTCTTGTATTACCTTTCCATTTTGTGACTTGAGATCTCAATGAAAGCTGTTGGCAGAAAAGCCTTGAATGATAGATAACAGTTATTTCAAAATGTTTTAAGTAGCTACTTATAATGCTAATATGTTTTAGGGTAGTGTATGTGTTGTGATATAGGACTCTAGTTGAGAGAGTGATAGGTACCTTTTAGGATCATGTTGCTTGGGCAGACTAATCATCAGTGCCTCATCCTGATATCTCTAATTGTGCATCTGCCATGTACATATTCGCTTGTGTCAGTTTGTACTTCAGCACTTCTTGTAAAAAGATTTCATTCCTTTGCTAATGCCAAACATCTGGTCAATAGGTATGGTCCTTGTGTCTGGATAAGAGCCAAACCTCAGGCCAAAGCAAGTAAACTATTATTGTAAGTGAGGGGTTCATGGAAGTTAGTAGTAATTGGTAATTTTAGCCATCTATAGTCTTGGTTGCATTTGCATGAAGTTGGTGGTAAGATATGCTGTTTTAAAAGCCACTCTTATGCGTATTTCTTCTTTTTGTTACATGCTACCTAGAGGCACACTAGCGACAGAGGAGTTGATAATGGAAAGTTAGCTATGCCACAGATGTGTGTTATGATATTTTCTTCTTGACAATGGGTAGGAGAAGTTCCAATGAAGGATTAAATTACTCCCATATGAATTGTTCGTGTATCATAAGAAGTGTGTTATGTCTTATTCATACAATTAATATGATGGCAAAGTATGACAACCATACTATTGGTATAACAACTGATTTCTGAAAAGTTGTTTTTTTCTGAAAATGTTATTGGGATTTGAGAAGGTCCCTTACTTTTAAATCTGTTTAAACTTCAGACGATATTTTGTCTGTTTCCTTTATTGTAAGAGTTAAAAGTGTTGTTCATTAGTCAACTGTTACCTGCAAAAGTAGATTCTCCAAAGAATAGGCTTGCTGGTTTTTTGTGTTTTTGATAAAATTTTTAGCAAGATATAGAGGAAGTGGTATGATTAATACTTCTCTTTCAAAGTCATCCAAATATTCTTATCTTAAATTTGTGTTGACTGATTCAGACATTTATCAAGTGATTTCATCTTATATGGTAGTGTTGGTTGACATTATTTGGAAGAAGAAATTTCAATATAACTTGAAAAAAAATAATTTAATAAATAGTAATAGTCATGATTGAAACTTAGAAAGGGATTCAATGGGTGGCACTAGTGGGAGATGATGAAACTAGGAGGGTAAAGATGGTGAGTGGTGACTCAACTCACATTAAGCGATAGATAATTGCCAAGACAGTGGGCTGGCAAATGTGTCACATTACAGTAAAGAGTAATAAAGTTAATGTCACTGGTACAAGCTTCTAATAACAAGTATTTGTATAATTTAAGAACATTCTTCATCATGATTTTGATCAAAATATCGTTTTGATGGCATTCCTTTACAGTATCATAGCACTTCCCTGCATATTATGATTCTTGATTTAGATATTCTGTGCAGGCTCAAAGATGCGATGATTGAAAGTTCAGAATGTCCAGAAAAGCAGCCATTTTTTTAAACTGGCATAGAAAATCTGAGTCTAAAAAAATTCCACATGAATGTCACCTATTTGATGACTTGAAATTTAACCTGTGATTAACTACACTAAACAAACACAGTTACATCATTAGCGCTGTAGATCTTTAAATCAATCCTGCATTGAAACAAAAATTTTACAGCGTTGAATCCTGGACTTGTGGTTCTTATATATCTAAAAGAGACTTGAATCCAGAAGTGTGGGAATTAGAAACCTCTACATACAGATCGGTACTCGAGTTTATATATACTTCAAATCTTATATAAACAGTATGAAATGAACAAATCTATTACTAAGTAACAACATATTAAGAATAGTTGGCATTGCTAGGAAACAAGAAATATTCTCTGCCTGCCACATCGAAAACTCTGAAAGAATTAATCAGTCCCCTTTTTCCAACCTCCACAAATGAAGTCCTCAGGGAAAGCTGGTAATCAGTCCCCTTTCCAACCGCAACAAATGAATAGTCTTCAGGGAACCTTGGTTCATCTGCAAATATGATGCAAATTATAATGGTCACTAAGGAAAAAGAAAAATCAATGCAAAAATATAAATACAATCACTTAGAACAAAGATTAGGGAGGAATTATCATGCCCCCCAACTGAGAGATCCTTAAATACCATCACTACCAAATGCTTTTAGAACTGCTAAAAAACAATCCACCCATTAATGTTCTTAAAAATATCATAGTTCTTTTTTTTTTAAGTTATAATTTTAGGATTATTTTTTAGTTTCTAAAGATCTCTTGAAGCCAAATGATTCGGTGATAAAGTATCTAAATAACTCCTGACATTCAATGTAGAGGTTAAAACAGAAAGGCACAAAAGATCTGCTTAACCAAAGTACGTTTTATGTATGCCAATAGTTTAACCTTGTACGATGAAAAGAATAAAAGACACATTTTAATAAAACTAACAAAGCTTTGTTCACATAGCCTAAACCGTATTTATAACTAATTTATGAAAAGGCAGTGAATATAGAAAGAAACTGTTTCCATACAATTTGGAAAAATTCAGAAGAACTTTCATGGTAATGAGATAAACAGTTGACAAATTAAATTTGAGAAAATTATTTGGCTGGAAAGTATTTGATATTATTGACCAGGGAAATGGCATGAAAAAACAGCAGAAGCCAGGTCTGTCAACAAGTGTGGGTGAGATTAGAGGAAAATTTTGCAGATAGGAGATCGATTATCAATATAGCAGGAAAAGTAAAACAAGATTTTTCAAGAAGTGAAAGACAGATGAAACAGAGAGAGACAGAGAAATGATGTTGATGGGGTCTCAAACAACAAGAGAATCATGATTTTCCTTAGGATAAAATGTCACACGAAAGGTGTACATGATTTTAAAAGAGGGATGCATCGGTTTCTTGCGAAAATATGATTATGTAATGAAATTTCAACATAAAAATTAAAATAAAACCAAATGTATTTCCAAGTAGCCAACTTCACATGAAAAGGAAGTCATTGTTTTAGGTATCTACAGAATTTATGTCATCAACATTCATAATAGTCTGTTTGTCCTGTAAACAAACTAATGTTAATGTCCTGTGCAAGTGTTTTGTTAGCTTCCCTTTCCATAGCCATATACAAAACATAAAACAAACCTTCAGAAGATCAAATTTTAAGATCACAGAATAGATCACTTACCCTTTTTTTGGGCCTTCACCAGTGTCTACCTTATCAACATTGCCATTAACATGAGCGGAGTCAGGGCCAGTTTCTTGAGCACCTGGATGCAGAAGGTTAGAAAATGACCTCCATATACGTGTTGGCAGAGAAGATTGCAAACTATTTCCATCCGATGCTGGTTCAAAAAATGTAGCTGAAGCAGGGTTCAGCTCAGAGAATCTGAAAGCTCCTAATAATTTCTCTGGAAGCTCCGATTCAGTTTGGCCCTCAATGAGAAAAGCCAAGTCAACAGTTAAAGCAGTGATGTAACCAAATGCCAGGTGAACTATAGCATTAGCCACCATGGAAGATCCAATATCCATATCTACTTCTATAAAATTCTCTCCTCTACAGTACTTACATGAAATAGCACGCCCAATTATACATATGGCCTGCTCCCCAACTGCTTTTCTCACAATCCAAGGACCCTGGACAATGTTGGCAATCAGTTTAAGCCTTGAATTCCGAAAACTGTCATCCCCTTTTAAGAACTGGTCCACCAAAGATCCCTCAGGAAATGGTTTTGTGGCCACAAAGTAAGCAATGGCACTATAATTGTCTTTACTCGGGACTTGTAGATTGAAAGCCCAAACAAAAGGCTTATCACCAGTTGGAAACTCGGCTTCAATAGCTTTCCTAACACGGTTGCCACGATGGTTTAAGACCTCCCCAATCTTCGTAGAGCTTTTAATCCAATCAAACCCAAGTGGCTTCAGAAGATACTCACCACCAGGGATTTTAACCTTGTTTGACAAGTAGTCTGGACCTCTTACCATGAACTTGTCTCCAGGTGGGGATGCCCAACCATTTGGACAGTTATCTGGGTCAAGAAGTGGCACAGCTCCCCCTGATTTTACTCGCTCTATCCATTCTGGCTCACTGCTTCCATCAGAAGTGGCCATGTGATGCCCTGTTTTGAATAAATGTCTCAGATAATCTTAGTGAGTGAATCAGTAAGAACGAAGATATCAACTGGTTATTGACTTATATGCTTATGCTCTTGCTGTGTTTTGACAAACAACACAATTGCCACAGACCCTAGCCCTAGAAGCAGTAATCCTCTTACATAAAATATATTCAGATACTGAAAACAAGTAAATAACATAAATAATAATTGAACAAACAACACAAAAAGAAAGCACACAATTGTTAAACAAACTTTAGCACAATTATGGACATATATGGAAGAAAAAGTCGAAGGCAGGTAGAACTAATTTATGACCACGACCACTTATAGAATCCCTCATAAGCCATAGTCCCTCTTAAGAAATTCCACTATTCTATACCAGTCTTAATTCAAAGAGCAGCAAATGGGATATGGTTAGTTAGCGTTGTTGCCACATCTAGGCATTCACATGGTTCCAAAAACTAGTCATCTATGCTTAGCAATGAACAATGGCAAGCTCAATGAACGATGACAAGCTTTTGAGCTTTCTTCTGCAGCTGATTATAATGTTGCCAGCTACATAAAGCTCACTAAGCTTCAGGTGAACTCAAAACGAGAAACAGAACGCGCAGGATAAGTTATGGAATCAGTCTTAAATGCAGTTTAAAAAAAAAAAAATCCACATAAGCTCACCTTAGAAACAGAAACAATTACCCGAATTTCCAAATACAGCTGTTTGTTGCGTCAATCTGAAGCTGATGAGCATAACAATTGATCAAAAGCCTTACAAATAAATCAAACACACAAGAAACAGAAAAAATTAAGAGAAAAAAACGTAAAAATTGCTTCTTTATATCATTTTCCCACATCTGGGAATAAAAAAACAATTCCCAGAAAATCAAAACCCTTTTTTTCTTTGAGAATTATTTCATTTCCTTCAATGCACATTTGGGGTTTTCAGAATCCCTTTCACAAAACAAATTGATCGCAACAGTTAAAAATCATCAATTCAACAAAAACCCTTCACAATTCAACACCCACCAACCCAGAAAACCCTTAACTGAGAGGCGAAATTGCAATAAATTGACTAAACCACGATCAAAATTCTCATTTTAACTCAAAATTAACAAATGATAACAAACAAAGAAAAAAAAAATTCAGTTGGAATTATAACCTTGATGTGTAGCATAAACCCTAACCTTGATGTGTAGAGAAGAGTTCTCATCAACGAGGAGTCCGTGACGACATCAATTGTAATTCTTGAATGCAATGATATAACAAATCTGACCTTTTTTTTTTAATTTTTTTTTCCTTTAACTTTCTTTCGAAAAAGGACAACAATATTCCCTTCTTTAGAATTATTTGTATTGGGTTTTAAAGTTGCTGCTCTACAAATGATATGCTGCCACGTGGACTGCAAAACTCTGCTTAGCTAGGATGACGTGTCAATGATTTGAACACTAATGTAGTAAATACGTGGGAAATATGAAAATTTCCTTTTCAATATTTTTTATATTTCTTTAATAATTAAAAAATTTATAAGTGATTAAATAATTTATTTTATGTTTACAGACAAAAATTCAAATTTTGAATTTTTCAAAGTATGGTTTTTCAACTTTGTAATATTTTTAAACACCAAAAAGAATTTATACTATTATTCAATCAAATAATGATTGACTTTTTAATTAATATTCGAATTTTACAAAGTATACTCTTGTAGACAGCGGCGAACCGATGTTGGGACTTAAGGGGGGCTTAGGCCCCTCTTGAAAAATTAAACTCTCTTTTACTCTATCAGGTTTTACTAGTTTCAAATACACCCTATTATTGAAAAATACCTAATTTAACTACACATTACATTTCTTAATTTCTTTTTATTACAGCCACCTGACCACTGATCTTCAACACCTACCCTGTCTCCTACTACTCTTCTCCCCTGCGAATTTGTACAAAAGAAAAGACGAGAACAAATTTCTTCAAAAGCCAAACGAGTTTATATTTTATTATATTTATATATTTTACTCTTTATTTTATACATAAAATTTTAATCAAATTTTTATTGCTTTTCTTATGTAGTTTTCATGTTCATTTGTTGTCAATATCTTGTTTTTATTATGCAAACAATCATATACCTTTTTTATGATAAGTGCAATCGAATACAAAATATAGAAATAATTATTCTTCATTTCAAGTAAATTACATCCCTATTTTAATTAATTCTTATTACTATATTCTATCAATAAAATTTATTTATAGTTTATTAATGCTTATTTATTTATTTTGATTCATTCTTTGCTATAAATATTGTAAAGATTGAATCACGCAATCGAATGGGAGATGAATAGATAAACGATAGCTTGCTTACATGCATTTAGAAAAATATTTTTGATATAATAAGGTAATCATGCAACATTTTCAAGAGAAATTCTACCATACATCCGCTGCACTGCAGCGGATGCAACCACAGGCCGCTACGTAGGCACCTCATGGCGCCACATTAGCATGAGGTGCCTACGTGACGCATTCTAGGCCGTCCGCTGCACTGCAGTGGATGTACCAGCGAATTTCTCCATTTTCAAAGCATAAAAACTCGCAAGAGACAATTATGACTTTGTATTTACTAAATTATTGAACTATCATATTTTAATATTTTAAATTTTGGTTTATTGTGTTAAAATTTATTTTAAGGGATAAGGTTCATTATATCCCTTATCTATATGTATTTTTTTAAAATTTTTAATAAAATTTCTCTTTTTCATTGTTTATCAAAGAAATTATAAAAATTTAAAAATACTAAGATGCCCTCCTTCACAAAATCTTGGGTCCGCCCCTGCTTATAGAGTCTAATATCATAAGTTAAAGTTAAAAATAGTCGAAAACAAATTGTTCTAAATATATATAAGATTAAGGAATAAAGAGAAGTGAATTTGATACTTGTAACTAAAGAATATAAAGAGAAATAACAAGGGAGATTAAAGAAGTAATTCGTAAGACTAATCCTTTATGAGCTGAGAGAGGGAAACCGAAAGGGTAATTTAAAATATAAATAAAAATACTAAATAAAAAGGACATCAAGTATATCTAAATAATTATATTATAAATCTATATATTTTTTAAATACAAATAATATGGGGTCACTGTCGACCTTCACTGAACTAAGTATGACTTCGTTAAAATCGTCAGATTTTGTGATCATATCATTACTGTGAGTAAACAATTAAAAGTCATGACAAAAAAATGGAAGCACAAGTTGTTAGTTAGATGTTTATAATATTCATATAATAAAGGGATAATTCCAATTTGTCCCCTGAGGTTACTGTAGCACCGTTAGATTTAACGGAAAATGTATTAAATAGTAACTTAACGCTTTACAAACCATTTAGAAAAGTGTATTATAGTCTATTTTACTACTTATTAGCGTTAAATTATTATTTAATACATTTTTTATTAAATCTAATATTAGCATTAAGTTATTATTTAATACATTTTCCGTTAAATCTAACGGTTTAATACATTTTTCGTTAAATCTAACGGTGCTACAGTAACCTCAGGGGGCAATCTTAGATTTCAGAAAACTAAGGTCCTCAATTTTTTTAAGCCTAACCTCAGGGGGCAAATTAGAATTATCCCTATAATAAATACAAGAAGGATGACAAGCATTATACAAATGAAGGATTAAATATTACAGTTTAGAAATTTGACACCAATATTGTAAAATTGCTGCCAAAATTAATTTACGTAGTAAAAATGAGAGAGAAAGAGAGAAAATGATGGATTTGAAACTTCTTTTCCTTTCTATCTCTTACCTTTAGCTGTTTTTAAATTTAATTGCTTCAATTTTCAAACAACAGAAACTTGTCCTCTCCATACAGATCATAAACTCAGATTGGAATGGAAAGAAGCGAAGCAAACAAGCTACGAGAGGACACTTTCCTTTGAGGAAAATTATGCTTAGTGTTTGTAGCATTATGATATGGGTCTCCAAGGCAGAAAAAGAAAATAAAAAGGTACAAACGAAAGAAAAAAAAAACCTCAAATATAAGGGGACAAAAAAAGAAGACAAAAACAAAAATACAAATAAAAAACAGAAGAAGAATTTGCTTGAGTGTAACTTTTCGAACCAAGCTCAATTGTTCAGGTGGGAAATGTTGAGCTCTAAGATTGGGTCTTATTTGGATATGAGTACCCAAACCCAACTTGAAAATTTGACAATCGGTTTTCAACTTGTGCCCACTTACAAAAAATTTAACAGATCATTTAGGGATGGCAAAGCCCTACCGTATCCGAGTTTCGCAATAACTTGGACTATATAATTTTTTTTTAATTTTTATTTCCTTATAATTAATATATCTATTTGACAATCAATATTTATATTGACATGTGCTATAATTTAGTGGTCGCTTTGTTGGTTTGTCATACTTATTGTTGAGCTTTCCAATCTTTATTGATGCAATATTACTCTCTCATTCCCTCTCAGTCATTTTATTATACTAAATCGTTAGATAAATGATAATTAGTGTAATTAATGCAAGTTTCCAAGGAATTCCAGATGGAGGATCACCAGGAAGCAAGTGATTAATGTTAATTAATTAATACAACTTTCCAAGGAATTCCAGATTTGGAAATAACTATATGGAAGCAACTGATTAATGTTAATTAATTAATGCAAGTTTCCAAGGAATTCCAGATGCAGGATCACCAGCAGAGCTGATTAATTAATGTTAATTAATTTTTTTCCTAAGATTAAAAATATATATACAAATTTCCCAAACAAATCGTAACTTTTTCCTGTTATGTGAAACTATATATTTCCACCTATATAAATCGTGAATAGATAGATTGGAGTCTCATCAAAATGTGAAAGGTGACCTCTTATTTTACTTCAATATCAAATAATACAATGCAACTGTAATAATTGAATGGAAATTAAATTAATTAGCTCAATTATTAATCATTCCATTATCAAATCTTCATCAATTATCATTATTTGGGGCCAAAAGCATTTTTTGATGAGACAGTTTTTTTTTATATTTTTTTATAATAAAATATTGCATATTTAGCAATCAAATATAAAAATAAAAAACCAAAATTTAAATAGTGGGGTTTCCACCATCTCCGTCCTGCACGAACACCATGATAGTATGGCAGATGTGAAAATGATGATGATGGTGTAGAAATTGCAACTCTCTCTCTCTCTCTCTCTCTCTCTCTCTCTCTCTCTCTCTCTATATATATATATATATATATATATATATATTCATATTTTGTGTGATTTCATCTCAATTTAATTTCGATTGCTTAGTTCTCTATATATGATTTATTATTTTATATAAATGATATTAAGATCCAAAAGAATATTGAATATTTTGGAAATTTCTTAGAAAAGACATTTTGGAAATTTCTTAGAAAAGACGGGAAAAAAACTAAATGCCTAAAAAAGGAAAATAGACTTAAATTGAAAATTAGGAAAAAGAAAAAGAAAAAGAATGGAAACGTAAGAGCTTACATGATGGATCAAAGATTTAGGATTTTAAGGAAAGAAAAGTTGTCTTCACTACAACAGGGAGGACTATTTACGGCGGGCCAAAACCGCTGTAAATAGTCATTTGCTGCGGTTATGCGGTGGCTCACAACTGCAACAAAAACAACCGCAATAAAAGTTTTTACGGCGGTTTTGGCCCGCCGTAAACACAGTTTTACGGCGGTTTAGTTGTTCGACGCAAAAACATTCGACGAAACAGGATTGGCAATAAACATACCTTTTTACGGCAGTTTCGTGTCTGCCGTAAAAAGGAGTATTTACGGCGGATAAAAAACCACCGTAAAAAGTCAAAAAAATCGCAGTAAAAAGATTTTATAAAATTTTTGTACAACTGTCGTGGACTGATGGGCAACCGCCGTAAATAGTTTGTTTTTACAAAAATCAAAAAATTGCCGTAAAAAGATTTTATATAATTTTTGTACAATTGTCGTGGACTGATAGGCAACCGCCGTAAATAATTAGAAAATTTTTTTCAAAGTTTCACTACTTGTGCTATTCTATATTTATTTATTATTTACAAAATAATTAACCTGTCCCATAAAAATATTTTGATATAATTCTTTATTCATTCATTTAATGAATATAATGTAATAAAATCAAATACAAAAATATCTCATATAATTGTTCAATCATAATCCAAGAAAACCAAATATAACGCAATCATCATCCACACTATTCATTATCTTATAATTAAACAAGTAAACATGTCAGTTAGATTTCAACAACTTTCACATAATTTAATCATCTGATAAATAAATTACAAAACTTTGTAAACAACCTACAACTTGGTAAACAACTTGTAACTTGATAAATAACCTGTAAGAAATAACAAAGCAAGTCTATTAACATTATTGCAATTGCATACACTTGCTAACTATGTTAACCAAATATTAAAAATAAAAAAATAACATACAAAACAATGACACTGACATGGTCAAAAAATGATGAAACCAAGTGGGAATCAATTACTTTCACAGGCTGCAGCAAATGACATCAGTGAACAAAATCAAATATAGTTAAATAATTCTAGATTTAATCCTATTCAAGTAATGGAGGCAGTGTCAGCAATTTAAAACTTAAGTTCTAAAGAATCATATAAAGAAAAGTGTAAATTGCATGGAATTATGTTGAGCTATCCAAATTAAAAATAATAATAATAATTTCATGGAAATAATTATAAAAGGAAGCAAGATATTATGTAATAAATTAAACTCACCCTGGTGACAGAAATTGACACTTAATCCCATATGCCAGTGTTCCTATCCCTGTAATGTTAACGGTCAAAACTTTAGGTATCAAATTTTTCCTAGAGGAAGACTTCATAATGCTTTTCAAGGGATGCTAACCTCAAAGACTTATCAGTCAGGACCAAGCACGAACCTAACTTAGGTTAAAAAATGTCCAAAAACTAAACCACAAATCTATGATACATGTAAATATAAACATAATTATCCATTCGCACAGCAATCCTCAATCATAAAATCATTAAAAGAACAAGACCAGTTGTGGTAGAAGTGGCAGCAAATCCAGCGATCAGAGGTTCTGGTATGGCAAAAACAAATCAATAGTGGTGTTCACATAGAAACAAAGGCGGTAGAATGTTGTTGACTCCACTACATAAAGATGGTAGTGACTTTAATATGACATTGTTTTAAGTGCAGGAACGTAATGGTTGTGCAGCAGAAAAATAAACAATGGTTCTGGCCGAAGGGATGATCCCACTAGATAGCATAGACAGTGTTAACACTTCAGAGAGTTTTAGCACCATTGCTGGGCAGCTTATGCTTTTGGATCAAATGGTAACTAGCATGGCATCTAAGCCCAGGTTTTGAAGAAATTACCTAGAGTTTACAATTGGTTATCAGGTCATATTAAATACTAACAACGACTTTCCAAAAATTTGACAAGAATTTTACTTGTAGTCATTTTAAAATTTTAATTGATCTTAAAACGAGATATTTTAATTTCGGAATTTGGGCCAGTCAAATTGCTCCAAATGAGTGTTGTAACAGAAAATGCTTCAAAAAGAATTCAATTGAGGGAAATTGCAACTAAAAAATTTTGGAGACATGCAACTTGAATTAAGTAGGGGTTAAATAGCTCAACCCTTTCTTCAAACCAAAGTGACCTAATTAACTTTGCCTATATATTTAAAGTACAAAATAAATCAGTAATAATGTAAAAAAGCCCTCTAACAAATTTTAAAATGTGAGCAAGAACAAAACCCTTCAACATATCTGAATATTTCATTTAATATTTTTTATTTTAATATACTGAATATTTATTTTAATATAAGTTAATATTTTTAGCTAATTAATTTTAATATACTTGCTTCATGTATATTTCATTTAATATTATTTATTTAACAAATAATTCAATAAATACATGAAGTTAATTTAGAATATTTAGTATTAATGTTGCTAATTTTTCTCACTTTTGTTTCTTTTTCCTTAATTCTACTGATGTTCGATAAAATGCGAGAGGTGGGAGGCCCATTGGACAACTCAATGGCCGAAGAGAAGGAAAAAGGTTTGGTGTCTTTTACAACAATCTTTAATGAATTAGGTCTTCAAATGAGAGTCTACTTAGTAATTTAAACAGTGGGGTTAGTAACATTGTTCGAAACCTTAAAGTTCAATTTCGCTACAGTCTACTTCCTGGTGAATTGGGTCCATACAATTTTCGAATGTTTGAATCAAAAAAAGAATTTATTTTTTAAAGAAAAGGGTGCTACTTACTGATAAACTTCATCTAAAATTATCATTACAGCATTGTTTTGAGCGATTCAAGAACCAAAAAGTAAGAACACAAAATAAATAAATAAATAAAGAAAAAAACCAAGAA
Organism: Boswellia sacra; assembly: GCA_013180625.2. Lineage (NCBI taxonomy): Eukaryota > Viridiplantae > Streptophyta > Magnoliopsida > Sapindales > Burseraceae > Boswellia > Boswellia sacra. Next base: position 66,727 of record SNVD02001095.1, on the reverse strand, counting down.
ACTAAAATAAATAAATAAATAAATCTTTTTCCTTCCTTAGTGTAACGCATTTGAAGATTATAATTCTTTCGGTGCACATGCACTTGCAATTTATAGCAGTTAAAGCAAACAAATCAAGAGAGGAATTGTAATTCAGTTACCTGTTAAAAGAAACAAAAACATCGGAGAATTGATAAAGTGCATCTTGTATGCTACAGAGGTATTGATGAGCAGAAGCAGTACCAGTTTCAGCAACTACTTTTTGAGAATTTACCAATTCAGCGACAGGTAAAAACAACAACTATATAGGGAGTCCATAGAATAAATATTCTGTTATCAATCCAAAAGAAAAGAATTTCATTCATGCAACGGGCTCAACAGAAGATCTATTAGCAAAAAAGAAAAAACAAGGCAAATAATTGGATTTCTAAAAGATTCAAGGGCCAGTCATTAAATCCTAAGAGAAGTATTCATAAACAGTATTCCGGCTTTAAACATTAATATACTTGAAGCAGACTACATGAAAAAGAAAAGTCAGTGATGTAAGAAAGAAAATAGGAAGCAAACTCTTCGTCAAATTTGGTTTGGATTGAGAGGTAATGTTTGTATTTGAATTATAAGATTGCTAGTGAAAGTGTCCAATGAATTTTTTGGTTGCTCACACGGCACTTCACCTGACAATAGCAAATTAATTGATATAGCCTGATCCAACTTCTAATGCTTCTATGGTTGCTGCAATAACTAATCCAGCCAAGCCATAGCCTGATCCAAGCCCAACAATCCTTTTAGACCTGAAGAATTGAGAAAACATCATCATGTCATATCACACAATTTTATTATAGAAAAACGTTTCAGGCAACACAAGCAACTAAAATATAAACCAAACAGCTTCAGCTGCAGGTAAGAATAATACGCAAAGAGAAAATAAACTTGAACAAGTCTACACTTGACAAATAGAAAAAAGCGAGAACACTTCTGATGGCCATTGACCTGTATAACAGCAGAAGATGAACTCAAAGAATAATCAAAACTACACTACAATGTTTTTATATCCAAAAATGTTATTTGTCGAATCGAAGATAACTTGCACACAAGGCCGCTGTTTTCAAGATTTTGTCTAGTACATATATCAAAAATACCATGGCAAGCGTTTTTAAGCCTGTTATCCACTCTTTGGCTGAATAAGATTTGACGCAGGGTAACCATCACATCCAAAAACGTATAAATTTATTTGAAAATTATATACCATAGCATCCCTGCCAATGCTAGAGGTTCATTTAGTAAAATGCTGCAATTAGGAACTTGTACAGTCGAAACTCACCAAGTGTTCGAAGAAATGAGCGAAAGAATTAACTCATGTGAGAAATAGTTTGGGAAAAGCGGCAACAAGTAATATGTAACATGCAACAGGTAATTCCTCTTTTGAACCTGTTCAAAATCAACACAACAGATGCAGACAGAAAAACATAAGATAGTTGCAACAAGACATGCCAACAGATTAAATTTATTGTCTATACCTCCAACACTTCAGCGGTACGTTTCAGATCAAGTGTGCCATCTTTAGCCTCATGAATCAAATTGATGAATTTCCTGGTCAACAAGCTTGCCATTTGAACAACCAAGCAGATTCTTGTCCTTAAAATTGCTATTCCATATATCAAAGTTGAAATCAACTATTCAACAGCGTATAGCAAATAGTGTATACATGCTATTCCATATATCAAAGTTGAAATCAACTATTCAACAGCGTATAGCAAATAGTGTATACCTCCGATACAAAAGTGATTGAGACAGGAAATTGAGACAGGATCTTTTGTTCAGTGAAGAGTTGATACTAGAATTGGAGTTTCGTGAAGAGGAGGGGTTTGGAAATGCAGGAAATTGGCACCGTGAAGTAATCGAGAAGCAAGAAGAGGCAGGAAATTGAATGGAGAGAATTTACAAATAGGGGAACTTAAGAAGAAACGAGAGGGAAAATAACACAGTAGGGTTAGATGGAAACAATTTGGGGATTTTGTAGAGCCTTTCTACGGCGGTTTAATAAACCGCCTTAAACGTGTTCCGTAAATACCTTTTAAGGCGGTTTTTAAAAACCACCGTAAAAAGACGCAGTATATGACTCCCTTTCTTGTAGTGCTTGTCGGGTTTAGGCTACGATTGGGGATTTTGGATTTGGGGTTTTAATTTTAGATTTTAAGAATCAAAATAAACAGTTGTGACTTCTAGAGTTTCCAGGACTCCAGTCGCAACTGGGTTCTTTTGCCAACCCTAATTCATTCCTTTTTTTTTAAGACACCAAATTAAAAAATACTTATGTGCATTTGATACGCCATATTATTTTACTAACATATTGTGCCTAGACACACATCTTATATCATGTCAATATGTGGTTACATATATTTTTCCTTCTTGAGTTTTGAGCTTTGGTTTATTCTATTTTGTCATTTTTTTTCAAGCCATTTGCTCAATTAATATTTTATTGCTCTGATGAATTATTGTGATAGGTTATTATTTTGGTCAATGGGCTCATCAAATCAATAAAATCAATTTATATATTTGTTTTACATAAGTTTTTCTTAATTATCATCAATGTTCTTACCATGAGTCCATCTTACCCATATATATAGTTTTATGAATCATTACAAATCTCATCAATTTTTTATGCAAAAAAATTACCAGAATTTATTATTTTCTTCCCTTCTCATGTACAAAAGTATTTTACATATTTATTATATATGCAAAGTATTCTTAATTTGTGCATCGTTTTTAATATTTATTTCGGGAAATTTACTTGAAACTACTGCGATGGACATAAAACTTGTTACTCAACCATCGAAACCATGGATGTAGCTATTTGAAATCCACTAATGCAAAATATGAATCCATTAGTGTTAAACTCGAACCACTATAGATTTATACTAAGTATATCATATTCAAGACTTTCAACGAAACATTTAAAATCAATTACATGCAACTTTTTATACCTTTTAAATTGTTTATAAATTTTTCTTGTTTAAAATACATATTTTTTAAATATAATTGCCATATATGCCAATTAATGTGTAATAGCGCCAGAGGAAATCCAAAGCATAACTTTTCACCTTAGCAGCTTGATTAATTAATGAAGGGTCAATTCTACGATTCTCTATTGAGGTTTTCCAAAATCTCACTTGACTATCTCTATTCTGAACATCCCACATGCCTCTGTCTCGATTAAGAATCATTAAAAATTTCGTTAAAAATATACAATTTTCCGAATTGCTCAAATTTTACCATTAAAATATATTCAAAATTTTAAATTAAAAATAAAAAAGAATAAAGATAAAACCCCATTCTTGGTAATATAGCCTTTCATCAACCACTACCTCAAAAAGTCTTAAAAAAATTACTACTATAATAAATGATAATAAACTTTAAAAAAATTTTTATTGAAAAAATTTATATTAAAATCTTGAAATAATAAAACATTTATCCCATCTGCACCTAAAAAAAATTATCTTATAAAGTTCAAGTCTTTCAATGCAATTTCTTTATCTTTTCAATTTAATTTTTTTAGAGTTTCAGAATTTTAGATATTTTAAAGAGCCAATTAAGGGTAATTTGAGAAAATATGCATTTTTAACAAAAATTTTTACTGGTTCTTAATGCACATGAGAGGTATGTAGATTTTTCAGAATTACAGATGATCACGTAGGATTTCGGTAAACGTCGAAGAAAGTCGGTGAAATTGACCCATTAATTAATATTAATGATCAAGTTGCGTAATAAAGTAATGCATTAAATATTATAACAGCCACTTTAATGATGTCTATTACTTAGGACCGCCCTAGTTAGTATTTGATTGATAATTAGAGAATTAGATTTAAACATTGAAAATAAAATAAAAATTAACATTTAAAAAACATGTATGATAAAATTGATAGTATTGTCCTGCATAAAAACTTATATTGAATCTAAATTCTGTCTTAACTGATTGATCAAGTAGTAAGTAATGTGTTATTATTTTTATTATATGAATAACATTTTATGTATGAAAGAATTATAAAAAAGGACGAAAACTAAGCGGTGCATTTGAAAAGTAATCTAAGCATTGAAAATTTAGATGCCATAACTTTTGACAATTTGATAAATAAATGTTTTTTCTTTGATAGACACTTAACCTTAAACATCTCGATACCTGTTGATTTTGATTGTTGATTTTAGCATTCAATACTTGTCGGTCCGTCAAACACAACTGTTTTATAACAAAAAAAGCATCTGTCAAGTTGTTGGTCATTGGATAGAACAGTAACCTTTAAATTTTTGGAAAGTAGTCAATTTACAGCAAGACCTACTAATTTTGATCATTTTTATAATTTCCTCTGCTTAGAAAATTAGGATAATCATTTACGATATCATGTCATCATCCTTATTATAAATGCCATCTTACTTGACATATCACTAAGGATGAAATTTGGGATAATTATTTGAAAAGAGTAATATTACTTGTAATAAATATTTAAATTATTTTTTTGGAGTCAAAACCTATGAAACAAACTAGAAAAACGTTTTCTTTCCTGATTTTATACATTTTTACGATATACAATTCAAAAACTACTTTTGATTCTTCTCAATATTTCAGTAGATATGTTCTCTTAAATTTTCTTGTATTCATTGTTTTTTTCTTTGTTAAAAAAATTCATATTCTCAATAAAATTAAACTTTTTTTCCTTTAAACTTCGTTTATACTTCTTAAAATCTCCCTCTCTCTCTTTTTTTTCCCCATGTTCTTAATATGTTTAGAATGTAAATATTATTTTATAATTTATTATCAAATTAATACATAACCTTTATTTAAACATCGAAATTCTTTGCTTATATTAACATCAAATTTCATAAATTAAAATTGTTTGAAAACAAAAATACAAAATTAAGATTCTTCTGAACATCTCAGTAGATATGTTCTCTTAAATTTTCTTGTGTTATTTTTTTTAAAAAAGATTCCATATTCTAAATTAAATTGACTTTTTTTTCGAAACTTTGTTTATATTTCTTAATTCCCACATTCTTAAAATATATTTAAAATTTAAATATCATTTTTGTAATTTATAATCAAACATATAACCTTTATTCAAGCATCACAATTCTTTACTTATATAAACATCAAAATTCATAACTCATTTTAAAAATTATTTGAAAATAAAAATATGAAATTCATAACTAAACACATCCATATCAGAAATAATGATAGTTTAAGACATTCAGAGAGTAGCAAATTCTCTAAATAATATGACTAAGGACCTCCATCTTGATAACTTATTAAATAAAAATAAAAAAGGTTGAAATAGTATTATGCATCTCAATTTTATAATATTGTAGGTAATGTATTGATAATTAATAATTACAATGTCACTTGTCATGCATCTTGAATCGTTATCCTTCATCGACATGCTGACGATCGAAAGCCATTTTTTTTTAAAATTTCTTCAATATGCTTTAACTGGAAAATATTGTCTTGAGTGTGCGATTTGTGAAACTAGAAACTTGAAGTCCAATGAATTGAATTAATCAAAGTCGTTTTCCTAAATCTCTACAACGCACTTCCTCCTTATTTTACCACAAGTAGAGTAGTAGACGCAATACACATGCCGGAGATCAACTCTTTTATTCATTTATCTTTTAAATGATATGTCGTTTTGTTACACTAGAGGAGGGCACATCCTACTCTAATCAAGTTTGTTTTGACCATTATTTGGGAGCGGAATAGGATTAACAAGTAATGATAATACATTATAATCATAAATTCCATGCCCATCTTCATGTTGGCACATGCATAGTGCCATCCCTTATGATGTTCCTTCCAAATCCAATCGAATCATTGTTACATGCACCTTGTTCTTTGTTTATCTTCATCCATGTTGTAACTATTAGTTCTAGCATTTGTTCACGAGCATCTTCCTCAGAAGCTCCAATTTCGTGCATGTAGCATTGGATTGATTTAGGAGCATTTCCTCTTCTCATTTCATCCTAATTAGCATCAAGAAAAACAAATTAGAGGAAATATTATGATTTTCAAGAGCTTAAAACTCCAACTATTGTATACATATTTAAATTAAGTACATATAAATAATTAGAAGTGATTATATATATCATATACAGAAAGTGTAGATTTTGTACCGATGATGTTCCTAGATCGTCTGCAAGTCTTGTAAGCAATGATATGCAACGGATTATATTGTGATATTCTTGAAAGCACTTAGACACATCCTCTCTTGTTGGATTTGTAATGAAACAGTAAACATGTAACATTATTAGAGGTGTTCCAATTGAAATCCATGCATTTTCAAGGAATTCTCCAAGGGTTGGGATATAGCCACTATTGCACCACTTTGCCTCCACCAAATATGACTTGCATAAATCTGCCCACTGTAAGTAGATTGCCATATGCCGTACATGATATTGTAATAATTAATCAGCAAATAAGAGATCACATAATATTATTTACTTGTTGATGTTAACGTAAAACATGTGTCATGCACATGTTAAATTTTGTGGTTAACTTGTAATAGAAATAAGAAAAGTATTTTTGATTCATATTCTACTGTTTCTAGGTGATTATTATAGGAAGTTTTTGATTCACAATAAATACCTTTATAGATTAGGATAATATTTCTTGTATCCTAATCAAAATAGAAGGATATTTGATGAGTCCTTGTTACTTTAGGAGTTTAACTATAAACACTTCCTATTTTAGTTTATCATATTCCTAATGTGATCTTGATTGAGATATTTACAAGATTTCTAGAAAGATTTCGGCCAAGACCTCTCAATATATACCGAGTTATTGCATAGTTGTGCAGAGAGAGCTTTTGCGCATTATATACTGGGTGTGTTCTTGAGAGAGTTGGTCACGACATTCCATGACTTCATAGAAGAAAGCTTTAACGTAAAAGGAATGTCTTTGTTACTTTGATTTATTAAGTCTTTGTTTCATGTATGTGTGTTAAAAATCATACATGAATTGTTGATTAAGTCTGAGTAAGTTAGTAGACACTTAAGATAACTTGAGGGTTGAGTGTTTATGTAATTCTGTGTCAGACATCGGGTGTTATGTGTAACTTAACAGTATACTGTTAAGTTATCTGTGATAGAGAGTGAGCAGTCTCACTAGTGTTTAGGATCTTTCCGAAGATTTTGTTTGTCAAAGATTAGGTCAGTGTGTAAGAGTGAGCACATAGTGAATTGCAGCTCTATAGCTGTCCGTGGACGTAGGTTTTTATAACCGAACCATGTAAAAACCCTCCTGTGCCGATTTATATTACAATTTACTGTGTTGTTATTTATAACTGCATACCTCCAGAACTTTCAACTGAAAACAAAAAGCGTATACAAAATATAGATTGAAGTAATTTACCATTTTCTTTAGGTAAGAAATGATGTGAATTCCTTGTTCTTAGAGAGCATCAAAGGCAATTTCATTAATGTCATTGTGAAAAACAAAAAACATTTCTTCATATACTGTGGAAGTTCCTCTGTTGCATTGACGTCCCATCTTAAATTCCACACTATTTATGAATACTAATTCATGTCAAGAAATAACAAATTAATTACGAAGGAATTCATAAACTATTACACACATATATAATGCACCAACCTATCAACAGCCTCCGCAAAGAGCTTGAATTGATCCAAGCTAGCAACATTTGCATTGTAAACATCATCAATTGGGTCTATAAAGGCATTTAACTTTGTGACCATCGTTCTACAATGTCCAAACTGAGGCTCAAATAACAATCCCACAGCCCATAAGAAGCACCTCATTAGTCTGTCATGTGAATCTCCCGGATCGTATTCCTCCACCGCCTTATAATTAAGTTTATAATAATTACATGACAAGAAACAATTGATAATTAATTAAAAATATATTAATTATTTTGATAAGTTCTAAAGTATCCATTTTGTGTACGTCTATACATGTATGCAAAATAGTACATGTTCTCATTAATGAAGAGAGCCAAGACTTTCCCTACAACTATTTAATATAAGAGAACGAATGTAAAAACTACTTTAATTTTGGTTCTAGTTCGAAAATGATATAAAATTTTTTATTAATCATTTGCTCAAAATCGTACCTTGATGCATACTTTAGATCTTCTTGGTGTTTTGTTTGGACGACATTAAAATCCAGTTTAGCAAGCTCAAGCAATGTAGGGTTCATGAACTGTTTTTGCCCGCACGCGTCTATGAACCACCTCGCCTCCAATCTCAGCATTTTCCAATGCAGTGGAAGCTCCAAAGCATGGTTTAGCATTGTTGAAAGATACTCTTCTTCGTTATGCTTGAGCTTCACATATTCTTTTAGGTATGTGGTTGTGAAATTTCTAGCATCATGAAATATACTTTCCTCCCCTTCTTCAAAAAAATATGCAGCTTCATAGAGATACAAAATTCCTTTGCAATCTTCACTCAGGCATGGCTCAAAGCTTCCCTTTTCATCCGTGAAATTACTGAAAATTTCTACAAGAAGAATACACACTAATTAAAACATATGTTTTATTAATCAAACAACCGAACCAAGAACGGAAAAATGCAAATTGTATGTAAAGACTGGCACTAGCAAAAAAAAAAAAAAAAAAAAAGAAAAAGAAAAAAATAAAACTATTTCATAAATTAAATTTTTGTGGTCCAGAGTTATAATGCCCTTTTCAAATGATTTCATTATTTGACTGTAGCCATCTATCTATCTACTTTTTCTAATATTTCATGTAGATATATTTATTATAGCATACCTGTGGAGATATCGAAGCCGGAGATATCGAAGCCATGTTGTCTAAGGAGTCTAAATTCAAGAGCTACGGTAAATAAACTGTCATGTTTTTGCCTATAATTGCTGTGTATTATACTCAGAATAATCTTGATTTCATCATCAAAGTGATAAGAAACTCCAAAGCCTTTGCAAGGTATTGATAAGCTCCAATTGATGTATAGGATCCTTTACAGTATCATCAGTAAGCATCATCCTCACTTCTTCCTTCAGCTTTTCCCCTTGTTTGCGAAATGATTCTTCCTACAAAATAACAAATATGCATGTTAGCTGCCTAACTTGAAAGTCCTAATACTCTGCCATCCCGACTAGGGTACCCGGCCAGCATACAACGGCATCAGCTCGGTAGAGCAATTGAATGTAAGATCTTTATTTTTTTAAGTGAAAAAAATAATAAAAAAGTCGGGACTATCTCACAGAACCCGGATAACAAATCAATCCCTTGATTAAAATGCTTCTAGCTAGAAGTACGCAGCAATAACCTAAAAAAAGAAAAAAGACGACAACAACATGAATTATAAATACCGTATTGTTACTCCGAAGTGATTGAATATACTCATAACTCCAAATGGACGGCTGGTAATTGGCTGATCCCGGAGTAGTAATTTGAACAGGCAATGAAGTACAGAAAGCCATATATTGTAGAGAGAAAACAAGAAATTGAGAAAAAAAAAATATATAAAAGTTGTGTTACGATTGAAAGAAGATTAATTGGATGTTGCTTTTAGTAACAATGTCTGTATACCTATATACACGAGGGACGGATGCATATATATGTCACGTTTGAAACGGATTTTTCTTCTTTTTTTTTTTTTGCCAAAAATGAGCAATCCTTTGAAATTGTGACTTATTGAAAACAAATGATTAAATTACTAAAATGTTGTTTCCTTGCAAATATAGTTGTTTTAAAAATAAAGTTAGTTTATATGATCCTTATAAATATAGGAAAGAATGTTGACCGCAAATAATTTCTTTATAATATTAATGGCACCTTTACTTATTTGTTCTTTTTTTTGTGCGATGAATCCCAAGCACAATTCGATAATTGAATTATAAGAGATGGATTATGTTGGACTTACTCTTTGGACAATTATCGGACAAAATGTTATTGTAAAGCCCATTAAAGCCCATTAATATTTTAACTAAGCTTAGCTCCATCAAATTTTTTTAGCCCAGCCCATAAGTCTTTTATTCATTATATATGCCATGCATTTATATTAGGATTAATTAAGACATAATTAGAAGAAAATTCAGAAGAGAAGACAGAGGGGGGGAACGTGAGATAAGGGGGGAGAAAGCAAGAGAAGATTTTGATTTTTCTAAGGAATTTGAAGATTTTAAGGTAATTTCTTCATCTCTTAGTTTAATTAGATTATATAATTTCAATCCTATCTCTAGATCAATATTAGGAGGAGGTTGTTTGATATTTGGATATGTAATAGAGAGAGAAACTAGAGAGAGAAATGAGATTTCCATGCTTATTTAGGCTTCAATTTCTTGTATTTTGAAGGAATTGAAGTTTTGATGATAATTATGGAAAATTAGGGTTCTGTGAACAGTATAGATTTCGAAAATTATAGCAGTTTGTTGAATTTGAATCTGATTCTGAAATTTTTATATGTTAAAATAGACATCCTAAATATTTGTTTAAAATTGGATTCACTGAAAAATGTGGAGTATGCAATTTATTATGAATTTTCGAAGTTTACTGTTCACCACTGGAAATTCAGTTTTTCTGCAGAAAATCAGTTTTGGGCAAGTTAATTGAGTTATCTAGAGGTCTTCAAAAATTATGAAATTTGGGATATGAGTTTGTATATATGTGTAGTTTAAAACTGGAGAGTTTTGTGAATTTACAAATTTAGTACAAATTATCATGTATTTTAGAATAGGGAGAGGTCAGTTCTGGAAATGAATTTACAGAATTTGTGTATCTGGAAAAATGAAGGATTTGAGGTATCTAATGAGCATATAATGCTATGAAATTTTATATGGTATTAGACATGTATGTGTAGAAGATGTTTATAAAATATTAGACCATTTGGATGAGTCAATTAATTATAAAAAATCTGAGAACCAGAATTGTTCTGTTTACGAAGTGTGAAAATGGAGTTACTTAGGAGAATTAGTATGTTATTGGTGAGATTGGGGTTTTGTGCTATTAAAGAATTTTATTTGACTTTTCCCTTAGGTGAGACTGCGGTTCCTAATATATACCGAGATTCGATCGTGGAAGGGGTTGCCACAGAAGTTGATCCACGAGATTGTGAGTTGGAGAAACATACATTTTTACCAATAATTGAATTATAATTTATAAATTTCTATTTTTTTATATAATTGTTAGCAAAACTTTATTATGTTAGTAAATAGATATTTTTTTTATTCTTGTATGAAGCATATTTCATAGTTTATCAAATTTTGTCTATGTAGTTATCAGAAATTGTTAAGCAAGCCAATGCACCCGATTAAATAATCTTTGGTCCACACATGCAAACTAATTTTTATGGTAAGTTGATCATGACATTTACAGTGACAACAAAAATAGACAATTGCTCTTGACAGCCGGAGGACACACGAAAGTTAAGCTCCAATCTTAGCACTTTTGTCTTTGCTTGATTATAGCAATTTGTCTAAAGATTGCCAGCTGTAATTTCCTTTTGATGAACTTTGTAATTGTATAAAAGCATGTATATTGTGCAGTCCAAAAAGACAAGAAAGAAAAAAAGAAGAAAGTCAATAAAATATTTTTTTATTTCACTCAGCTTTATCTCTTTTCTTTCTTGGTATCAGAGCATGCAAATGGCTGCAAACCCAAATCAAAACAATCAAAACCGTAGCAGAGAGACAGAGCCACCGCCTCTTTCTTTCACCCAAAATAACCTCAGTCTTTCTTCACCCATTAAACTTCACAGAGACAACTTTTTGTTATGGAAATCACAAGTTTTACCATCCATAAGAGGAAACGATCTTGAAGATTTCATTGATGCATCAATCCTACCTCCAAGTAAGTTTATTATTAATCAGGATGGAAGTCAAAGAACAGAAATTAATCCTTCGTTCCAGACATGGAGGAGGAAAGATCAACTGCTTTTAAGTTGGTTGTTATCATCTATTGCAGAAGAAGTATTGAGCAGTGTGATAGACTGCTCAACATCACTTGAAGCATGGAGTGCTTTGGAAACCCTTTATGCGTCTCAATCAAAGGCAAGGGCTCTTCAACTTAAAATGCAACTCAATTCAACCAAAAAAGGATCCATGTCCGTGGCAGATTCTTCACCAAAATGAAAGGCCTTGCTGATAATTTGATGGCTGCAGGAAATAAAATCTTAGAAGAAGATTTAATCACTTACATTCTTGCTGGTCTTGGGTCAGAGTACGATCCAGTGGTTGTCAACATCACTGCAAGAAGCAACACACTCCCACTCCAAGAAGTTTATTCGTTGCTTCTCAACTATGACAGTAGGCTCGAGCAATTTAACACAACAGCTTCAATTGAGATACAGAATAATTTGTCGGCAAATTTTGCATAATCCAATTACAATCAAAAGAAGAATTTAAACTATGGAGGATGGGGGTCTTTCTTTGGTGGTGGTAGAGGACAATCAAGAGGAAGGGGCAGAGGTAGAAATGGTGGTAACAGGAATAATTCAAAACCCACTTGTCAAATTTGTGGGAAATTCGGTCATTCGGCATCAATTTGTTATTACCGATTGGATCCAGACTTCAACCCTCAAAATCAATCTAATAAGGGGACAAACTCTGCAGCTTACATAGCCACACCTGAAGGAGTAGCAGATCCCAACTGGTATCTTGACAGTGGTGCAATGAATCACATAACCAATGACCTTTCAAATCTGAGTGTGAAGAATGAGTATCGAGGGAATGACAAATTGACTATTGGAAATGGCCAAGGTTTGGATATTTCATACACTGGTTCTCTTGTTTTACCTGCATCTCATAAATCTATTTATTTAAAGCATGTTCTCTTTGTTCCAAGCATGACTAAGAAACTTATTAGCATATCTAGACTTGTTAAAGATAATGACATTTCAGTTGAGTTTTATAACCAATTTTGTTTTGTTAAGGATTTGATGGAGGGGAGAACTCTGCTTCAAGGAATTGCTAAGGATGGCTTATATAAGTTGATTGAACCGTCACACACAAACTTTGGCTTGCTAAATTCAGGACCTCGATTCTCCAATGCTTTGTCCTTATTTTCTTTTTTCAATAAAGACATTGAGTCTAGAACTTCAATAAAAACTTGCTTGAGTTCTTGCCTAAAATCTGTTAAATCTATTGATATTCTACATCAAAGATTGGGTCATCCCAATTTACAAGTTATTAAGAATGTCATGAACTCCTGTCAAGAAATGAAAAATTTTGTTGATAGTTCCATTCCTACATTTTGTACACCTTGTCAATATGGAAAAAACCATAGGTTGAACTTTAAATCCACTGAATCAAAAACAAATGAACCACTTGAACTTGTTCATACAGACCTTTGGGGGCCTTCACCAGTCAAATCCAATGATGGGAACATGTATTATATCAGTTTTGTTGATGATTTCACCAATTACACTTGGATTTTTCCTCTCTCAACCAAGTCACAAGCCTTAACAGTCTTCATTCAATTTAGAAAACACATAGAGAGATTGTTAGACAAACGGATTAAAATCCTTCAATCTGATTGGGGAGGGGAATTTCGGCCATTCTTATCATATCTGAGAGACCATGGCATTTTTTTTAGGCACCCCTGTCCACACACCCACCACCAAAATGGGAAAGTTGAATGAAAACATAGACACTTGGTAGAGACTGGCCTTACCTTACTTGCTCAGGCAGGCATGCCTTTACAATTTTGGTGGGAAGCTTTTCACACATCTGTTTTCTTAATCAATAGATTGCCTACTCCCACCTTAGCCAACTTGTCACCTTTTGAGAAGTTATTCAAACTTAAAGCTGAGTACACTTTTCTTCGCGTTTTTGGATCAACTTGTTTCCCATTCCTTCGACCTTACAACAAAAATAAATTCCAATTTCATACTGAAAAATGTGTCTTCTTGGGTTATAGTTCCGTGCACAAAGGGTATAGGTGTTTACACCCCTCTAGGAAAGTCTATGTGGCTAGACATGTGATTTTTAATGAACAAGAGTTTCCTTTCAAGTCTAACAACAATTTCTTTAAGTGCACAGCTACTCAAACACCTAAAACAACTTTTCAGAATTACAAAATCCTTGAGTTTGTTTGTGGGACAGAGATCTCAACTAGTCAACAGCCTGAAGCAATATCTTAGAATGCAGATTTCACCTTTCAACCATCTCATTCAGGTAACCTTCCAAACCTTTCATCCTCTTCATTAAGCTCACCAATTCACCCTCAAAATGAAGCTCTTGTTCAACACCTAGATGACCAAACTTTACCCACCTCCACTCACACAATTCCTATTACACAATCAAACACTGGTGCTTCTGTCCATCCAATGATCACTAGATCAAAGGCTGGAATCTTCAAACCAAAAACATATCTCAGCACCCAATCTGAACCCTCATCAATAGATGATCTACCCATCTCTGTTGAACATGCTTTAAATGATATGAAATGGAGACAGGCAATGCAAGAAGAGTTTAGTGCTCTTATGAAAAATGAAACTTGGGAATTGGTTCCTTTTACACCCGACTTGAAACTTGTTGGCAACAAATGGATTTTCAAAATTAAACATAATCCTGATGGTACTGTTTCTAGGTTTAAAGCAAGACTTGTGGCAAAAGGGTTTCATCAAACCCCTGGGGTAGATTTCTCTGAAACATTTAGTCCTGTGGTTAAATCTTGCACTATAAGGGTTGTTCTTAGTCTGGCTGTAATGAAAGGATGGGATGTTAAGCAAATAGATGTGAATAATGCTTTTTTGAATGGTGAATTATCTGAAACTGTTTATATGATGCAACCTGAAGGTTTTGTAGATACTAAGAAACCTGACTTTGTTTGCAAGCTGAAAAAGGCATTGTACGGTCTAAAACAAGCGCCTAGAGCTTGGTTTCAAAGACTTCGAGCAACGTTAACTCATTGGGGATTCACTAACTCCAAGTCAGACAATTCATTGTTCATCCAGCAGAGTAACGGTCATATTGTTTTGATCCTAATTTATGTAGATGATATCTTGGTGACAGGAGACTCTAATGAGGCAATCAATAAAGTTGTTCAAGATTTAGGAACCTGTTTTGCTCTCAAGGATTTGGGTTTTCTTAACTACTTCCTGGGAATTGAAGTTTTCAGAGATTCAAAAGGAATGCACTTATCACAAGCAAAATACATTTCAGATCTGCTAAAAAAGACCAACATGGAAGCATCAAAAGCTTGCCCAACTCCAATGGTGACTGGTCAAAAGCTCTCAAAATTAGGAGGTAAACCTTTTCATAACTTTACCTTGTATAGAAGTACAATTGGGTCCTTACAATATGTTACATTGACAAGACCTGAGATTGCTTACTCTGTAAATAAGTTAAGTCAATTTTTATCCAATCCTACACAAGAGCATTGGCAATTTGTTAAAAGAATACTCAGATATTTACAAGGAACTAAAGACACAGGTTTGTTCTTTTCACCTGTTGGGAGGTTAGAACTGAGTGCATATACTGATGCTGATTGGGGATGTGATATTGATGATAGAAAATCTATTGGAGGATATTGTGTTTTTCTAGGTAGGAATCTGATTTCATGGAGTTCAAAGAAACAACAAGTAGTGGCCAGGTCAAGCACCGAGTCAGAGTATAGAGCTTTGGCTCATGTCAGTGCTGAGTTGACGTGGATTTGTTCTTTACTCAAAGAGTTACATGTTGAACTTGTTGGAATTCCTATAACATGGTGTGACAACCTAGGTGCTGCCTCTTTGGCATCAAATCCTGTCTTTCATGGACGAACAAAACACATTGAGATAGATGTTCATTTTGTAAGAGATAAAGTAGCTAACAAGGAGCTTGATATAAGATATGTTTCGTCTCTTGATCAGATAGCTGACATATTTACAAAACCTCTGGCTATTAATAGATTTGAATATTTAAGATCCAAGCTCAATATCTATAAAAGACACTTGAGCTTGAGGGGGGATGTTAAGCAAGCCAATGCACCCGATTAAATAATCTTTGGTCCACACATGCAAACTAATTTTTATGGTAAGTTGATCATGACATTTAAAGTGACAACATAAATAGACAATTGCTCTTGACAGCCGGAGGACACACGAAAGTTAAGCTCCAATCTTAGCACTTTTGTCTTTACTTGATTATAGCAATTTGTCTAAAGATTGCCAGCTGTAATTTCCTTTTGATGAACTTTGTAATTGTATAAAAGCATGTATATTGTGCAGTCCAAAAAGACAAGAAAGAAAAAAAGAAGAAAGTCAATAAAATATTTTTTTATTTCACTCAGCTTTATCTCTTTTCTTTCTGAAATGATTGTTTAATGTTTTAGAGATTTAAAAGTAAAGAATTGAATTTTTATGTTTTACTATGCTAGTACCCAATTCATCCAGATAGTAAAATTATAGAGGTCTTTGGGACCCATTCAGGCACACATAGAGGCTTTGGGCCATGTGATCTGGATGTTTAGCCCTTTGGGGGCAGCTCTGCGCATGTGTAGGATCAGTATAGTGATATCTTTGCCTGAGCGATCCTAGCCCCGCCAGGTCATGATCAGTCAGATTAGTTGGGTACTTGATTAGTGAAACTATAATAACTTAGAAATTTAAATTATGAAATGAGTTTTATGAGATTTAGAAACTTAATATATTTATCATATTGAATGTTGAATGCAAGTAGAAATGCTTTAGAAGATTTTTATATTCAAATTTAGATTTTGTGAAAGGCATAGAAATTATTGAAAGAATTGCTTCCTCGTTTTTGTATCTTTTCTAAGTAGTTTTCGTATTAATGTTAGTAAAGCATAATTATTAATTAATTTATTATTATGATATAGTATTTTATTTATGCAAATTTTTATCTATTTTAATGACTCTATCCTACTCACTGAGGTTATACTCACCCTATTTTCTTTTCTTTAACAACCCTTTTTTCCCCAGGAGATTGCAGTGTTCAGTCAGAACGCCAGTAGCTGCTTGAGGTTGGCCGTTTGATGATGTTTTGAGAGCCTTCTTTTGATATCTTATTGTATTGTTGTAGATGGTTTTCTTGCATATGTACATATTTTGATTTCGTATATGTATCAAAGATTTGTTTTAGTTTGTTTTAGACAATTTTGTTTACTCAATCATGCTTGAGTTTTTAAACTTATATTAAAATTTTAGTTGTAAACTTTTTGAATCGAAATTAATCATATTTGAGGCCGGAGGCCATATTTTCTTCTAAAGACTGTTTTGGAGATACAATCATTTTAACAGATGGACTTAAGGTCCCGAAAAGGAAGTTAGTGGTTATATAAATATTTTGGAAGTGTTGAATTTTGTGTACTTGGCAGGGGGATTAGTCTAAATACAGGGGAAACTCTGCCAAATTTTTCATAAATTAGCATATTTTAAAAAGTTAAATTTTCTTAGTACAGTTTTAGGCACGATTCGCCCGTGTTAGCTAGGGGTGGGTCGTGTCAACTTTATACAGTTTTAGGCACGATTCGCCCGTGTTAGCTAGGGGTGGGTCGTGTCAGTTATTTAATTTCATTCCAACAGGTAACAATTATGTACTTCCAAATTAATATTTTGTATTTTTACTTGATCTTACAACTTAGGATATGAAATATAATTAATGTACGATTTATTTCGCCATTTGCTTTTAAAGTTCATAAGATATATATATATATATATATATATATATATATATATATATATATTTTCAAATCACCATGTTAATAAATTTTGTGATGGTATATATTTTTTCTATAGATAACATTATATAGAATTTTGATAAAGTTTAAAAATAAATGTACGTAAAGCAATACTTTTTACATTTTTAATTTATAAAGGATTTTACCTTAAATTTAAGCATGGCATATGTCATAAACTTTCTCCTATTAATTATTGATTTGAATTTAGTAATTTCTGGCTAGAAAAATATGCTACCTATTACTTTAATTACGTCCTAATAATCAATCACATTGTTGGCTGCAGATTGATCAAATTGGTATGCATTCATCTTTTTAATTAAGTCCTAATTAATGAATCACTTTGGAGATGCATAAATTATGATGAGTATTGAGCTAGAGAAAGCACATTCAACACATCGCTAGCAAATTAAAAATAGTTTTAAGAGGAAACAGTTTGTAATTAATGTGACATATCAGAAGGATTTCTGTAGTTTAATTATTTCGCTAGTTGCTAATAATTTAATAGGCAGAATCACCTAATAACCAAAAGTACCCAAATTTCTAATGGAGATTAATATTTAATACGAGTAACATTAGACTAGAAGGGCCAAGTCAATTATCAATCACAAAAACATGCATATGAATGTTTAATTATGAAAGAAATTAAGGATTTGCAAATAGCTATTGGTGGTCCACGATTGATTTTGTGCCTAACTAGTTAATTTCCTCCACTAAAGTTGACTTGATAAAAATATAAAAATTATTTCAATTATTTCTCTTATCCAAATGACCAATCCTTCAAACTGCGGGCTCATGACCATTAATTAACATAGATTAATATTACACTCATGAAGTCAGTATATACAGTTGGGAAAATACTTAGGTGAGCCTAACATATATTGTGCATATTACTTTGCAGATGTTGTATGTCTAACAATTTATATTGTACAGTATGTTTAGTAATGGTTATTTTTAATTTTTTTTTCAGTTATAAATATTGAATTGGTCCAATTTCCTCATTTTTCTCAAGTTAATTATTCCATTTTTTTATTCCCACCAAATCAGCAAGATGACTTGGTGAATCTATCTCATGCAAATATCCCTGATAAGATAGATGTAACATTACTAATTCAATACTACATTACTCATTAACACTTTTTACATTGATTTTCTTATCCTTTAATTTACTTGATGTCACATCAGTTTTGTATATCAACTTTGTAAGAATGATAATATTGATTAAGTGGCTTCTTGCTAAATTTCCCAATCTATAAAACAATTAATGTCGAAAAAAGGATCAACAATGAAGCATGACAATGGCGTATAGTGGACCCTTCTGACATCGAGCCTGTAGGAGGGGATGAATTTAGGCCATTGAAGCATGACATCACAGTGCTTCACAAGGCGGCTGGGGGATGGAAAATAAATATAGCATGACAAAATATAAGAATGAATCTTCTCATTTTAGTCATTCCAGGAAAGGGAAAGGACAAGTTGGTATCCCTATCCCCACCCTTTATTATTATATTGTAATGTGTGGAAAATACAAAACTCTATTTGTCCCCTCACATATCTTAATTTTTTTACCTATCAAGCCAGCTTATTAGAAAACAAGGTGCGAATTAAGGTTCCAACTTCCAACTGTAGAAAAAGCTTCAAAGTCAAGCTTGCTGCTGCTAAAGATGATCAATCTTTTGTTTTTAATCGATTTTTGCCTCTAATTGATTTTATCAAGCCATCATATTAGAATAACTATTTATATTGTTGCGTAATGCGGAAACGATACCATTAAAACAACCAAAATGCACACCACAAACTATGCCAGATAATTGAATATAATAGTAACTAAAGAGGCAATCGTTCAACCAACAATGCAGAAATAGAAAGAACACCAAGATTTAGCGAGGTTCAGTATTGTTATCTAAGTCCTCTGGCGCCACTGAAGAAATCTTAAACTATCTTTAAAGAGAATCACAAACTTTTAGGCCATAATACAAATACCACAACTATTAAGCCAAACTGTAATTACCCAAATAGTTAGCCAAACCGTAATTAGCCAAATAATTGGGTAATACTACAAATACCCAAAAAAGAGAAAAAACAAATATTACAAACTTTAAGGTCCTTAATGAAAGTCCTTTAAACTATGAGGTCTTATATTAAGACCTTACAAATATGGGAGGTGAAGAAGAATTTCAATGAGGCACATAAATGAGAAGACTTGGCTTTAATTTATAAGCCCAAGCCTCTCTAACACAATGACTTCCACTCCATGTGGGATCCTTATACACACATACAAATGGCTAAAGAGCCAAAACTTCAACATTTCTCCACCTTGGCGATTTAGCTAATCCATCACAAGACTCTTCTTTTTCCCATATTCTCTATCATAACTGAAATGCCTCTCAATGTGCCCAATGGCGCGGTCAAACTCGCACAATATTGATCAAGTTCAAACAATGACTAAACTTGATCGTTGTTATAACCTTAGTCAACATATCTGCAGGATTCTCGGTAATCCCAATCTTCTGAAGTAAGATTCTCCCTTCATTAATAATCTCGCGAATAAAATGATACCGAACATCAATATGCTTCATACGAACATGGAACACTAGATTCTTTGCTAAGTGGATAGCACTCGGATTGTCAAAATAAAGAGTGATCTTTGTTTGCCAATTCTCAATTCATCCAGCAATCCTTGTAACCAAATAGCTTCCTTTATAGCATCTGTCATTGTCATATACTCTGCCTCTGTAGTAGATAAAGCCACCGTAGACTGTAAAGTAGACTTCCAACTCACTGGTGCTCTTGCAAGAGTAAACACATAATCGGTTGTCGACCAACGTTTATCCAAATCACTAATATAATCAGAATCAACATAACCAATAGCATACTGATCACACGTATCATCCCTCTCAAAGATTAAGCCAATATCTACGGTTTTCAGCAAATACCCTAGAATCCATTTCACTGCTTGCAAATGTCCTTTACGAGGATCATGCATGTACCTGCTCATAACTCCAGCTGTATGTGAAATGTCAAGTCTTGTACACACCATAACATACATCAAGCTACCAATTGCATTAGCATATGGAACTTGAGACATATACTCTCGTTCCTCATCTGTACTAGGAGATAAAGATGCACTGAGCTTCACATGAGGAGCAAGTGTGGTACTTTTAGGTTTTTACTACTCTATAATGCCAAACCGCTGTAATACCTTCTTCAGATACTACTTCTGAGTCAAACAAATCGTGCTTCTCCCTTTATCTCTGCTAATTTCCATACCTAGTATCTTCTTAACTTCACCCAAATCTTTCATCTCAAACTCTCGATTCAACTAAGTATTCAACTTTGTAATTTCTTCGACATTCGTCGAAGCTATCAACATACAAGAGTAGATAAATGAAAGAGCCATCATGTAGCCTCCAAAAATACACACAATTATCAAATTTGCTTCTTGTGTACCTTTGACCCATCATAAATCGATCAAATCGCTTGTACCACTGCCTCGGAGATTGCTTCAAACTATAAAGTAATCTTTTTAGTTTGCATACCAAATTTTCCTTACTAGCAACTTTGAATCCCTCTGGTTGAGTCATATAGATTTCCTCTTCCAAGTCACCATGTAAAAATGCAATTTTTACAACAAGTTGAACTAGTTCCATATTCATCTGAGCTACCAAGGCTAACAAAATTCTAATGGAAGAATGTTTCACAACTAAAGAAAATACCTCATTGTAGTCAATTCTTTCCCTCTAAGCATAGCCTTTAGTCACCAACTTTGCCTTGTAGCGGACGTCATTCTTGTCAAGAAATCCATCTTTCTTTGTAAATACCCATTTGCAGCCAATTACCTTTTTACCCTTCGGTAGTTGAACTAGCTTCCAAGTTTCATTCTTTGCTCATAGTTGTCTTCCACTGATCAACTTCAGAATATCTGACTGCCTCTTTATAAGTGGAAGGAACATCATCATCAATTATTGGAAGTGCATAGGCCACCATATCAGCAAATTGAGCGGGTCTGCGAATCTCACATCTTGGCCTATTAATTGCAATAGATTCTTGTTGCTGTTGAGGTTCCTGAGTAGAACCCTCTCTATCATCTCCCACTATAAGAATTTTGGGCTTATATGTCACTTCTCTTTATGAACATATGTCACTTTCTCTAAAAAAGGGTCGAGTATGTAAAGTCAAACTTATTATTTCATTTATATGTCACTTTCTCATTTTTCCTAAGTTTACCAAAATGCCACTCTTATAAATTAACCTAAATCCTCCCACTTTGTTTTTTCTTTGTTGCCCTAGCCACCTCTCATCTCATCACTTCCTCTTTCAAATATTCAACACAAAAGCTCCCTCTCAAATATTCAACACAGAATCCCTAACTCTCTAAAATCTCTTGAAATAACAAACTCTCTTCTACGTTAGCTCTTTTAACTAATCTCTTCTTTTTTCTAAGTCTTCTTCTTAGTCTTTGTCTAAGAGAATTCACATTCTTTCTCTTCAACAATATGAATCAGCGAGTTGACTAAGTGAGTATCTCTTTCATTTACTTACTTACCAGAATTATTTTGGGGATACGCTTTTGATTTTGAATTATGAGTTATTATATCAATATAATCAATCAAAACTTAGATTTGCATTTGATTGAGAATTGAAATCAAAATTTGTAGTTCGATCTACAATTTTCCTTCACAAAACATAACCCTCGTTTGTTTATAATAATGGAAATGAGAATAGTTCATGATGGTTTAATGTTCCGACAGAATTTTCAATTAGATCATATGAGATAGCAGCTGATCGTACTACATCTATAGAGACATTGATGAATCATTTACAGGTGGAGTCAAATATTCAGTTTTGTTTTTTCCTGGGAGACGACTCTTAATCATGTAAAGACTGCTGGTCTTCTTGGCGACGGCTTCGATTCCACTCTAGAGATATGCAAAAAGAACCTCATATGGATGGTTACTCGAATGCAGGTTATGGTTGATCGGTACCCAACTTTGTAAGTTTCTAGCCTCTAGACACATGCAAATTGCACGTGCTAATGTCGAAAGATAAAATTGTTTTATTGGGAATGCAATATTAGAAAATCTCTTGGAAAAAGTGAGAATAAGAGAACAAGAGAGAAACTGATAATATCTTGAGAGTAGAAGAATAGTTACCAAAGGTGTCTGTCATCATGAATATATGGAGTCTTTCATTATAAAATATGTCTGGAATATTTGGAGAGCCTTTTTTTATGAGTTTTTTTCTTCTCTTCTCTTTTAATTTTTCATTTGTTTTTTTCTTTGCTTGCCTTCTAAAGCCTCTCTCTCTCTCCTCCCCCCCCCCTCCTCCCCTAATCAGTATAATGAGAGAAAGAAACAATAGTATAAAAATTTTAGACTCATCTATGTTTGCTTTACAGGGGCGATGTGACACATCCGAAAAAGGATTGCCTCCCAAGTATAGGAGTGTCGAAGTAATAAACCCAGTGAGACCGGGGTCGATCCACGAGGAAGGAGATTTTAGCGCTACAAATTATAAGCTAAGCAAATACGATATGATGATTCAAAGAGATGACAATATAATATCAACAAATATAGGTAAGAACAAGTTCGTAAACAATAAATGAGAATCACACAAGAGAAATCAACGTAATAATAAAAGCTAAGGTTAGGGGATCCGCCCTTGATATTTCAAATAAGGATAAACAACCCAATTTAGTTATATGAATTATATTTGCTTCGTTACCAGTATTTATACCACTTCTTGTAAATGGGTTCAAGCATCCAATGTGCCAATCTCCATATGTCTACAACAAATCAAGGTTCCTAACTAGATTCATGTCGGTAAGGAAGAATCATACATCTAGAAAGGATCCAAGCATTTGATGTGCCAAGGATTGTCGACAATGGATCAAGACCTCCACTTTACAAGTGGTGTCAAGATTGATTAAGAAATTAAATATAAATCATATAAAATAAACATTATAAGATTAAGATTATTAAGCACATATTAAGGGTTAGAGAATCCTTATTCTCATATCAAGGGTTTCACCCTTTCACCTTAGCAAAAGAGAAATTAGCAAGACATTATAAGAGAAAGAACACAAAATACAAGAAAAAGGAAATTCATTAATAACATTAAAACACAATAGAGAAACACAATACAAGATCCTAGCAAAGGCCAAGATGATCCAGCCAAGGCCAAGATGCCCTAATGGGTCACAAGGCACCTCTATTTATAGATACATTCAGGGGCAAACTTGTCAAATTACAAAGGAATAGTTGTCAAATGTTAGGTGAACTAACTTTGACCATTGGGATCATTAGGTGCACCACTTTGACCACCGATTTTGACATTGAAATATTGAGCATTTTAATCACATGTCTTCATACAAGTTGTAGATATTTCTCTCAACTTTCTAGAACATATTGATTTGCACAATTTGGATACGTATTTTGAGAGATACGGTCCAAATACTGAGGCCTAGTCAAGCTGGGCCGAGACTGTAGATGGGTTCATTTCCAGCCCAATTTTGGTCCACTAAGAGCCCAAATTTGATGATATTTGTGAAATGCAATCTTGTAGATAATTGAATTAGCTTTCCAAAACATTAAGATTTGTACCATTCTGATTTATAAATAGAAAGTTATGCCCATTTTACCGAACCTACATCAAAACCGAAATTAAGAGAAAGTTAATTCAAAGGATGTAAAGACTACAAATATGCTTAAGTTTAGGAATTTAATGACACTATTAATGCAATATGATGAATTAAACTCTTATTAAGCATACATATTTAAGTGTTCATCACGATGTTATCGAGGTAGATACTTGGGTTAGTGCATCTGGAAAGAATGGTTTGCGACGTGACTGGCTTATCTGGGATAGTAAATTAGGTGAAGTTTTAACGAGGGCCTCAAGGTAGGGAATGGTTTTATAAAATTTGTCGTACTTCTGTTGTTTTTGATAGTTCTAACTTTCAACAAACATTGCATATATATGTTGGCTCTGCTGTCAAAGGCGGCATATATTCAACAAAGTTGATGTTATGTAACTTTGTTGTATATATGTGCATTTTGGTACAAAAATATGAGATGTCTTTTTCTTGTATTTTTCCTAGAAGAAATTAAGTTGTAACCATTTCTAGCTCACAACATGTAGGCCAACAATTTTGCATCTCAATGAGCAATAGTGTTTTTGCTTATCTCTTTTGGAATGTGATTGATTTGTTTAATATAATTTGATGTTTACAGTGTGTGGGTGATGATGAATAAATTGACTAAGAGACTATCCAAGATTCTAGATGAAGTTCGAGGGGAAATTGAGCCTTATTTCATGAACTCAGATCCCGTTTTGGATGAGGATAATAGGAAACTACCAAAACTTGATGACAAAATAGCAGATTATGTTTGTAGAGGTTTTAACTGTAAGTTAATTACTTTTGTATATTGAAAATTATTGGCATAATTTATAGTAACTGTCTTGCTTCTTCGTTGTTGCTTTCTTTTAAATCTTTTTTTTTCTTCTCTAAATTTGTAGCCTAGATGGAATCATTTGGATGTCAACCAGCATGTTAATAATGTGAAGTACATTGGCTGGATCCTTGAGGTAGATTTTCTACTAGATTATATTTTATTTCATCATGTTATATCTCCCTGTTGTAAAATCTTGGTGTTGCGTTTATTTTTGTTAGTATATGTTCTTTTAGTAGCCATATTATGTCTGCCATGAAGCTTGCTAAGTCTGAAGATGGTCTTGGTCGAAATTCTAATTCTTAAGAGCTGGTTTGAATTTTTACAACCGGAACAAATCCTTTCTTATTTGTAATTTAAACTAGAAGCTTGGAAAACCATCAGATATATCTAAGTGGTGGCCCTAGTTTTACTAATTTTTAAGAACATCTTAAGATTAGAATTTTCAAACGTTTTAAAAACTACCACTTAAACAATAGTAGTTGATATTCTGCACTTTGTGGTGTTTGCTTATGTGATAATAGAAATGCTCATATATAGTATTTATCTTCCACTAGTTACTTCTAGTTATTCATATAGTGCAAAGCGTTGGGTTGGCGCTATAATTCGATATTGCGAGTGGCTTGCAACTCTAAGAGATAGAACCATTCCTATTCATGATGGTGGTAAACACAAGATATATATCCACACTTTGCTATATATAATTTTTAATTTGTTAACTAAGAGGAAATATCTTATACCGAATTTAATTTATTAGTTTAATTTGAATGTTTTTAAGTATAGTATTAATAACCATAGTTGGAAGGGAGAGTATGTTGAAGTTGGCGAAGAGAATGACAAGAAATTTTTGATGTTTCCAATGGAAGTATGTGGATGCCATTACCTATAAGTATTGTAGTTGAAGATATTAAAGTCATAACAAGAGGTGTCATCCAAGTTCCTTTCTTTCTCCCCTTAATTTGGTTGCTTTTCTCAAACGATTAGGATATCTTTTACTTTTGAAATTTTGACTTTCATAATTCCTTAGATAATCCTTTATCCTTCTTTTTTAATGCTCTCTTCCATTTCATTTTGTTTCTATATTTTGGATTTTGCTTTTTCATTTTTATTACTTTGTAGAAAATATTGAGCTTAATTGTAAGAGTATGCTACTACTTGACATAACATAAAACAAGTAATGCTACATAACTTGTAAACTTATTATAAAATTATATACATTTTTCTAATATAATTATGTCACTTCAATTTATATGAATGATTTTATACAAAAGAATTTATAAATATAATATTATTTTATCAGAAATTTATAAATAAAAATTATAAACTTGCATATATTTGAAAATAGTGTATTCTTTACATTATTGTATTAGGTAAACTTATCAACACAATTCTAATTTTCTTCTTTTTTTTTATACTTTGCATTGAATTAGTTTTATAATTTTTTTCTATTAATTTATTCTCTCTTTCTCTTTAAATTTATTTTTAATGTAGTTTTAGCAATAAGAGAATAAGGAGATGCTGGTGCTACGCTTATATTTGACTGAATATAACCAACTAATGGAAGGTATTATATAGCTGATTTTGGTTTTTTATATCCATTTTTTATGAATTTTGGTAGCTTGAGTGGTTTAATGAGCAAAATATATAACATGGTTTAATGAGAAACTAGGAAACTACAAATTGCAATATGCAAAAAATGTCTTGGTCATGGTAGTTTATCTTTGAAAGTAAATTGCAATTCTTTATTTTCCAAAACAAATGGCTGGGTTTTAAGCTTCAGTAATATGAAGCACGCTTTTCCTGAGGTTTTTGATTTCATTATTGGGCTACTAAGAAAAAAAGAACTTTAATAAGTGAAGTAAACTATATAACTAATAAAGTTAGTTGAATTCAATTAATGTTTGTTGTTAATCTATCTTCATATAATCAAATAATTTATACTTGAAATATCATTTTTTATTACTTTTAAGTTTAATTATTAACTCATATTAATTTATACTTGATATATCCCTAGAAGCCTAATGATCGCCGTTTTACATGAACTCTTTTCTACAACATCAATTGCCAATGTTCATCAACTTCTTTCACTCTTCATTTTATCTCTTTTATTAGAAATTGAAGAGAGAGAGGTAATCTTAAGGCGTGTTTGGAATCCGATAAATAGAAAGTGATTCCATTAATGGTTTTGTATTCTAACTTAACTTATTTTTGGGTTTATTTGGATTAAATTTAAAGTAAAATATTGAGTTGTTTATCTAATTGAGGACTAGAGGAAGTGATTTTGAATTCATTCTCAAATCCCCAAGGCTACAACTATTTTGGGCAACCCTCTTAAACATGCTCTGCCTAAGTATTCAGGTAGCTTTCAGGTTGAATTGACAAAAACTTTTCTTATAGTCATCCTCAATTTTTCAATAACTTTATTTTAATGTTTACATTTCGATATTAAATTTACAGGTTCTGAAAATCCCTATAAGTCTTCAACCAATCTGTAGATCGTACTTGAAATAGAGGCTTTGTTCACCTTCTCAATGTTTCAAAAAAATTTTTTTTTTAAGTTCTTTGAATATAGTTCATATTGAATTTCAACTTTTGATTGGACTTTTCATACAATCATATAAGTGAACTATACCTTTTTCATTAATGACCATGTAGTACTAGGTTTATACTACCTTTTATTTATTTTACTTTATTGCCTAAATGTGGTTTTGATAAGTAATTATGAGGACAAACGTTACCATGTGATATGTAGGGCATAACAACTTAAATTCTTTAAAACACAAGATCTATGTAGTTGATATTTACTAAGAATTAGTACATGTATATATATACATAAGAGGTAAAATTAATTAGGATAGTTTAATGATTTGCAATATATTATACATTGTTGGACAAGTTTAATTAATTAATCGATGATTTGCTATTACTCATTGCTTGTAAATTATTTACCATTTGCTATATTTTGGTTACTTAAAAAGCTTCTTAAATTGCAGACTGAGAAGAACACGAAGAGGTTTAAGCAAGTGTAGGCATGAGAAGTATCATGCTTGTTATGGAGGAGAAGAAGAGGAAGAGAGAAAAGCTAACAACATTCACATGGTAGAAGAATTAAGCTCTCTGTTGCAAAACTAATCATGAACATATATGATAAGTTAGTTGTGATATTATATTTGATATTTATTGTTGATTATTGGAGCTTCAAACTGAATTTGTTTTTATAACGTTATTTGTGAAATATAAAGTGGAAATGGTTGATATTATATTTTTGTTGTTTGATTGTTGGGAGAAACAAATGGAAAATGCTTTGGTTGAAGTAGCTAGGATTTGAAGTTGCTTGTCTTTTTACAATATGCACTTATGTTGACTTTTGTCTTTGTCTTTGTTGGTTTTGCTGTGTTTTAGCCTATAATTAGGTATTGGACTTATGCATTACCACTTGATTCTATAGCATGATTTGGGTTATTCAAATGTTTCCTCTTTCAATTACAGTAAGAGAGATACATCATAGAAAGAAGTGTTTTGTGTAGTAGCATGTATAACTAATACGTTGTATGATGAAATTTTTTTTTGTAATCGTTGAGTTATTACATTGTTTTTGCTATCTAGGTGTTCTTGTATATATATACACATATAAAACTAAATTTCTAAAAATAATAAATATATAATACGTGTCAACTTGAATTCCAAATTTAGGCCGACATGTATTATATATGATCAAATTTACATGTCGGTCAACAAATGACACAAGTTAATGTGTCACTTCATAAGTGACACATAATATTTTATGTGAATGACACATCTATCCTGAATCTTAATAAATGTGTCATTTGATGAATGACATTCCTAGGTGTCACTTCGTAAGCGACACAAAAGAATTGATCTATATGTCGTTTGATGACTGACACATCATTTTTGTCACTTATGAGCAAACACATATTTACTGAAAACTGACACGTATATTACAATATTTACTCCATACATGTCTGTTTCTGAATGACACATATTTCATAATAATTTATGTCGGTTTGACCAAGTGACACGTATAGGAAGATGTGACAGGTCACTTTATGTCGCGTGGAAACCAACATATATAATGATATATGTCATTTTTTGGCCGACATCAAAGGCCAGTTTTGTTGTAGTGTCCCAAATCCTCCTCTGTCACAGGAGTATCATTATCTATCTCAACAGATCTAACTGGGTTCAATGTTGTCGTTTCAAACTCCACCTGCTGCTGAGTATGCTTCACCTGCTGTGGAGTACTATTCACCTTTGTTTGGTTTTCTGATTTTTTTCAACATTAAAGACTCATCAAATGTTGCATCTCGACTGGATACAATCTTCCTCGAACTAAGACACAAAAGATGATATCCTTTTACTCCTGAAGCAAACCCCAAGAAAATCGCTTTCTTGACTCTAGGATCTAGCTTAGATTCTTTCACATCATAATATGTAGTGAAACCAAAAACATTTAAAGAATCATCATCAGAAACAGGTTATCCAGACCATACCTCTAAATGGAGTTCTATCACGAATAGCAGCTGAAAGTAGACGATTAATGAGATGACACGCATAAGTCACAGCCTCAGCCCAAAATTCCTTGCCCAACCCAGTGTTAGACAACATACATCGAACTTTCTCCTTCCATGTTCGATTCATGTGTTATGCCACCCCATTCTGTTGTAGCGTACCTCTAACAGTAAAATGACGTACAATACTTTCATCTTGACAGAATTTCAAAAACTGATCACTGCAATACTCACCACCATTTTTTGTTTTGAGATGCTTGATCTTTTTGCTAGTTTGTGCCTCAATCATCTTTTTTCACTTGAGGAAAGCACCAAGTACATCATCCTTTGATTTCAAATAGTAGTTCTTTTGGAAAAGTCATCAACAAAAGTAACAATGTAGTGCCTACCTCCTATAGATGCGGTTTTGGTAGATCCCTACACGTTTGAGTGAATATAATCAAGAATACCCTAGGTATTATGAATAGCGGTGCCAAATTTCACTCTCTTCTACTTTCCCAGAACACAATGCTCACAAAAATTCAGCTTACAAGTCTTTGCACCTTTCAGTAAGCCTCATTTCACTGAACTGAATAAGGATTTCTTACCTGCATGTCCCAAACGCATATGCCACAGTCTAGTGATCTCTAAATCTGTATCATTATCAGAAACCATAGTCGCTGATCCAATAACCGTATTACTATTATAATAATATAAGTTGTTCCTTCTAGTGCCTTTCAATACCGTAAGAGCGCTTGAAGTGACCCTCAGAATACCATCTTGAATAGATACCACATAACCTTTAGATTCCAAGGCTCCCAAAGAGATGAGATTCTTCTTCAACTTCGGTACATACGAGTTTTTCTATTCTAGATCGTTCTGCAAAGTCTTTTTAATTATTCAATATATTTCATTTTGAATTCAATAATTTAATTCAATTTCGAAATTGAATTAATAATTAATAAAAATATCTTTATTTTGAGATCCGAAGAAGTTACTATAGAACATCTGTCAAAACTCTAGTTAGTCTATCATGATTCCTCAATCGGATCGAACCTATTCCAACAGTATGATAAATATCATCATTGCCCATATACACAATTCCACCATCAAGCTCTTCAAACTGAAAGAACATTCTCTATATGGACACATATGATAAGTATAACCCGAATCTATAATCCACTCATCAGAACCAGAAGTGGATGGGTGACCAACTAGACATATATCTGAATCATTATCATTCTCACGCTCAACAACACATGCATCAGAAACCGCCTTGCTCTTATCTTTGTTTTTCAACTTCGGACAATCTTTCTTCCAATGCCCTTTCTCGTGACAAAAGGCACACTCATGTTTTCCTAATCTACCCCTCAACCAAGATTTTCCCCTTTTTCCTGATTTCCTACTTTGATTACGTCCTCTCACTGTCAATGCATCTACTGACTCATCCGTATGTTCTCTTTGATCTTTCTTACGAATTTCATAATTTAACAAAGCAGAACAAACATCTTCAAAAGACAGTTTATCTTTCTCATGGATAAGAGTAATGCACAAATGATCTAATTCATCCGGAAGTGAGCCAATCAATAGCATAGCCTTACGTTCATCTTTGAAGGTTTCATCTAAGTTTAACAAATTAGCAATTAACTTATTAAGCTTATCAATATGGAACTGATGCTTGTATCTGGTTTCAACTGAAGACGGAACAATCTCTTCAATAGATAAAGCCGATTCTCATTGCTTTTTTTCATATATTTGTTTTCCAGCACCTTTCACAATTTGCTTGCAGATGTCTCTTTTGTGAAAGGATACTTTTGTTCTCTACACAAACAAGAGTAAATCAACCCACAATCTTTTATATTCAGCTTGTCCCAATCTTTTGCACTGATATCTTCTGGTTTTGTTTCTTTCAGAACAATATCCAAATCTTGCTAATACAACCCATCTAACACCTCATTCTGCCATAAGCCGAAACTATTTTGACCATCAAATTTTTCAACATCTATTTTTGCATTTATCACAGTCACTATCTTCTCCGGTACAGTTGACGATGATGCCATCACTACCTCTCACAAATAAGCTCGATACACAAATGACCAATAACCAAGCTCCAAACAAACTAGTATATTCAATAACTACCAATCCAAATTCAACAACCCAGAATAGTAGTAAGTGCTTTAATGAAATAGCCACTCACTACCCAAAACCTTAGGCTTTGATACCAATTGTTGCACAATGCGGAAGCGATACCATCAAAACAAACAAAATGCACACCACAAATTATGCCAGATAATTGAATATAATAGCAACTAAAGAGGCAACCAATCAACCAAAAATGTAGAAATAGAAAGAACACCAAGATTTGATGAGGTTCAGTATTGTTACCTACGTCCTTGGGTGCGTTGAAGAAACCTTCACTATCTTCAAAGAGAATTACAAACTTTTGGGTCACAATACAAATACCACAACTATTGGGTCAAATTACAATTACTCAAATAGTTGAGCCAAACCGTAATTAACCAAATAATTGGGTAATACTATAAATATCCAAAAAAGGAGAAAAACAAATATTCCAAATTTTAAGGTCTTTAATGAAAGGCCTTTAGACTATGAGGTTTTATATTGATACCTTACAAATATGGGGGGTGAAGGAAAATTTCAATGGGACATATAAATGAGAAGACTTAACTTTAAATTATAAGCCCAAGTCTCTCCAATACAATGACTCCCACTCTACGTAGGATCCTTGCACACACATATAAATGACTAAAGAGCCAAAACTTAAAACATATATATGAGCCAACATTTTGAAGGATTAGTCATCTCTGGATTAAAAAAAAAAATAGAAATAAAAAAAATTATGTATGAATAAATTTGTCTACATATTTTCTATATGAAGATTAATGAATGGGCGTGAAATAGTGATGTTATTGCTCAGAACCTTGCCGAAATTAAACATAATAATGCAACGAGGAAGCTGTTTAATTGATGACTTGTCAAGGTTGGATTTATACAAAATATATTGTTGTAAATAATTAATTTTCGTTAAGGTAATCTGATTTGTTAATTAATAGATATGGTAGTCGGTTAAATTTAAAATTCAACAGATGATATGTTCTGACGGAAATGGTATTGGACTACAGCCATTTATGCAAGTTGCTTGAGTCGGTAAAAGAAGCTAAAAAAAATCCAAATTATAGCAAGTCAAATATAAATGAATTCTTTATGTTTTAAATAAAATATAATACGAACAATATTAAAATACTTAGTTATTTTGATATAATAAAACATATTCTTATGCCGTGTGGAAAATCCAATCGCATCATATTCCTTCTATGAAAATTGATATAAAATATGTTGTCAAAAGAGACCATGATATGTTTCTGCTTGTTGAAAACACAAAAGTGCATGCATAAGAAATTAGTCCTACTTTTTTACTTCAATTTCAACTATTGAATTTAAGAAATTAGCCTAACTTTTTTATTTTTAATTTTAACCATTGAATTCAATTTTTCAATTATTGAATTCGATGAGATCAACAGTTAAAAATTTGTGTCTAGTTTTATATTAAAAAATTTGTGTCAAAGTATCCATTACATAAATAATAATAATAATAATAATAATAATAATAATAATAATAATAATAATAATAATTTGGTTATATATATGGATGAAATTACTCATTCTACTCAAAAGCAAAACTATCGGTAATCATCATAATACTATCTTCTCTAAATGGCTCCCGCTTCATTGCCTGCTCAAACCAATGCTATTGGACGGTCAGCCAATTACAAACCTTCCACTAGGAGTTATGAGTATATCCAATCACTTGGGAGCAGCTATGTGGTATATATTTAATAAATAATCAAGTGGTGTTGTTATAATTGTTTTATATTGCTTAGTTACATACGTATATATAGTGTACTGAAATAATTAGTTAGCTAGTAACAGATCATTTTTTATGGAGGGAGAATCATTTTCCAAAAGATTGGAAAATCTAAAGGAAGAAGGATGATGCTTACTGATACTTTGGAGGGTCCTTTGCACAAAATACAATTTTAGCATCAAACTTTGACTATTCTTTATGGTATCAGAGTCATCATAATTAAACGGTTGTAAGTTCAAATTTCTTCCGTGTTATTTAAAAATCAATTAGAAAAAAAGTAGTCTTATTTAGTCCACTTATAAGACCTGCTGACATATATGAGGCTTGATTCAGTCCGCGTTGCAAGTACACGAGGTCCTTACACGTGAAGGGGCATATTAGGGAATGAAATACTTAGTGTTAAGCCTACATCTACAAGCTTACACTTTTAAGTCAAGTGGTTTCTTAATATTTTAAAGGATACACCATTGAACATGAGACAATAAAAGAATGGCGAACACACAAGAGAACTGATACAAAGACTTCTTATTATCAGTGTATTGGTTTAGCTTTGGTTTTAAGTGCTGTTGCTTGTGTTGCCAAGTAGAGGATCTTGGAATGGCTCCTCTCTTGCATGGTGTGTTAATTGCTATCTCTCATCTTTTATTTTTTTCATGGGCTGAAGAAGAAAAGGAATTCCACCGAAGGTGTCCACCTTTCAATTGTGGGAGGCTTGGCCAGCTTGGCTACCCCTTCATCAATAGAGCACGTCCTCTTGACTGGGGGTTTCTGAATGGAGAAAAATGCAATGATGACTATCCGAGGATGCCATTGGGGAATGGATCAAGATTTTATATTCTACAAATCTCTCCAGATAACATGTTACACTTGTAGATCGTTCTCATCCCCCAGAATCCCCAAAGTTCGAAAGGCTTGTGGGTAATTGCAGCAGTTCATCCTTCAGAAATTTGAACCTTTCCATTTCTCCTTTCGTCTTTTTTTGAAATCCCACAAACCGCATTCATCAAATGCTCAAGAAAAAATTTGACCCTTCCCTCAAATTTCAAGTTCCACTGCAATGGCCCAAAAGGCTCTGTAATTTCTCCTTCCAACTTCAGTACTCATCCTGGTTTATCTGGACTTCCACCTAACTGTTCACTTGTTCATTTCCAAGTGGATAAGACTAAAAAATATGTAGAGTTTCTCAATCTGTATGCTGGTTTCTTTTTCCTTAAAGTGAATGTAGAAGAAAAATGTCTTGAATGTCATATAAAAGGAGGTCAATGTCAAAATGACAACAAGGGAAGTTTTCACTGTTTAAACGCAGGAACAGGTGTCACAAAGTAGAGTAAGATTGTAGGACTTGTACATGGATAAAACCTTTCCTACTTTCTTCTTTATAAATTGGTCTGTTCTCTAAGTTGTTAGTTTGTTAAAACAGTTAGACAAAACGAATTCCTTCCTATCTGCTTTATAAATTTAATTGATGTCTTGCCAAGGTTTGGAGGAATCGGATAATTATGTTGTGTGACTGAGGTCTGTATCAGTTTTAGATCGGCAGCTTCATATCTTTTCATACATTTCGACGATGACAATTTTACTCATCAATATAGTTTTTTCCGGTCTAAACTAACACATTCTATTTGTAGCTTCTGTGGCATGAAATGAAAAAAGGGCAC
The DNA here is from genome assembly GCA_013180625.2 of Boswellia sacra. Classification (NCBI taxonomy): domain Eukaryota; kingdom Viridiplantae; phylum Streptophyta; class Magnoliopsida; order Sapindales; family Burseraceae; genus Boswellia; species Boswellia sacra. Next base: position 31,612 of record SNVD02001095.1, on the reverse strand, counting down.
CGGGATCGAGGCTACACCTAGGACTTGGTAATATGCCTCTTTAATCAACAATCTTATTTCCAACAGATCTCAAATTAAAGCAAATACTCTGCAGTCCATTATTTTGCATTTATCTGGTTACTGTCCACTCAATTACATCAAGGAGCCATGTGAACAACCATCCTCCCCATCCCCTCCAAACCATTTTCCTCCCCCCTCCTCCCCCACCAACCGCCACCCCCCACAACGAAAAGAACTCTCTCTCTCTCTCTCTCTCTGTATATATATATATATATATATAACCGCCACCCCCCACAACGAAAAGAACTCTCTCTCTCTCCCTCTCTCTGTGTATATATATATATATATATATATATATATATATGGGGATATTTTAATACAAACTTTCGACACAAGTTCACACATACCCCACCTAGAGATGGAATCGGGCCGGGTTGGGGGTGGGGATGCCATCCCCATCCCCGTCCCCAATTAAAATATCAATCCCCATCCCCTATTAATCCCCAATTTTTTAAATCGGGGATGGTGATGGGGAATCCCCAAAGCAAAAATGCATCCCCATCCCTATTCCCAACCCCATTTACTTGTTAAAAATTTAAAATTTTAACTTTTAAAATTTATACTTTGAAATAAAACATATTTTAAATTACAACTATAAACCTTAAGCAACATACCTGCAAATAAATATTAATAAATCTTTAGACAATCAACATCCTTAAAATAAATCTTTAGGCAAACAAAGGTGGGCTAGGTTGGGCTTGGGTTTTATTAAAGTAGGCGGGACATTAAGTTTTATTAAAGGTCTAAGTATTAGATTACTATATTATCTATAATAATAATATAATATTATATATAATTATATATAAATATATATATATATATATATATAATTTTTATTTTAATTTCGGGGAGCGGGTCGGGTTGGGCTTAAGCATAATCCCATCCCATCCCCATTTAATTTCGGGTAAAATTATTATCTCCATCCCCACCCCATTCCCTATTTTTAGCTCCCCATCCCCGGCCCAAACCGGTTGGGGAATTACGGGGCCACATCCCCATGGGATTGGTTCCACCTCTAACCCCCCCCCACCCAATCACCCCCCCAATCCCAAAAATATATATATAGGGATATATTTCAATAAAAACTTTTGACACAATTTATTGACATAAATTTTCAAGTCATTGATCTCACAAAATCCAATTATTGAGATTGAAAATCAACAAGATACATTTAATATTGTCAACTTTTCAATTACCTCAATCATTAGATTTTGCAGGTCAACGACTAGAAAATTGCGTCTAATCTTGTCTCAAAATATCCCCTCGCTCTATACACACAGAGTGATATATATATATATATATATATATATATATATATATAATGCATCCCCGCGATCAAAAATTAATTTTCCTCTAAAAAAATTGTCAGCAGGTCAAAAAGCTTAATAACTTCTTCTTTTACTTCTTTGTTATAGCATTTGGAGTATTGGCGCTCTTGATTGGGGTTCTGTCTGTCTATATTACTCGGCATCGCAAAAAGCAAAGGTATACTCCCCCAGGCTTCAATTCAAGATACAGTTCTTCCTATCCCTCCTCAAAATCAGAGCTGGAAGTCGGTAGTTCCTACTTCGGCGTCCCCATCTTCTCCTACACTGAGCTCTCAGAAGCAACTAACAACTTTAGTCATGAGAAAGAACTTGGAAATGGAGGCTTTGGAACGGTTTACTATGGTAAGAAAATAAATTTTACTGATATTTTTCTATTGAATAAAAATAGAAAAAGTTGACCCTTTATGTTTATTTGATACTTTTCAATCAGCGAAACTTTGGGATGGACAGGAAGTTGCTGTCAAGCGCCTACTCGAGCACAATTTCAAAAGGGTTAATTGTTGAGTATTGTGGCTCATATGCAATGGGAGGAATCCCACATTGATTAAAGAACAAAAATTGAGTCTCATATGGGCTTATAAAATGAGGCCATACAGGAGAAGTTAAGTGTCCCAAGTGAAATATCCTTCACCCCCCTCTATTTGTAAGGCCTCACATATAAGATCTCATAGTTTAAGGGCCTTTCATTAAGGACTTTAAAATTTGTAATATTTATTTTTTCTCCCTTTGTTTTGGGTATTTGTAGTATTGCCCAAGTGTTTGGGTAATTACAGTTTGGCCCAACTATTAGGGTAATTACAGTTTGGCCCAATAGTTGTGGTATTTGTATTGTGACCCACAAGTTTGTATTCTCTTTGAAGATAGTGGAAAGTTTCTTCAGCGGTGCCCGAGGACGTAGGTATTTATACCGAACCTCGTTAAATATTGATGTTCTTTCTATTTCTGTATTGTGGTTGATTGGTTGCCTCTTTAGTTGCTATTATATTCAATTATCTAGCATAGTTTGTGTTGTGTATTTGGTTGTTCTATTGGTTATCGCTTTCGCCGTGCATAACAATTGATATCAGAGCCAAAGGTTTTGGGTAGTTAGTGGCTATTTCATTGAAGCACTTACTACTGTTCTGGGCTATTGATTTTGGATTGCTAGTTATTGAATATAATAGTTTGTTGGAGCTTGGTTATTGGTGATTTGTGTATCGAGCTTATTTGTGAGAGGTAGTGATGGCGTCATCCTCGACTATATTAGAGAAGACAGTGATTGTGAAAAATGCAAAAATAGATACATTGATAGTGAGAGGGCGTAGTCGGAGTAGGAAATTAGGAAAAAGGGGAAAATCTTGGTCGAGGGGTAGATTAGGAAAAGATGAGTGTGCCTTTTATCGTGAGAAAGGGAATTGGAAGAAAGATTGTCCTAAGTTGAAAAAGAAAGATAAGGGCAAGGCTGTTTCTGATGCATGTGTTATTGAGCTTGAGGATGATAGTGATTTTGATATAAGTCTAGTTAGTCATCCATCCACTTCTGGTTCTGATGAGTGGATTATGGATTCAGGTTGTATTTATCATATGTGTCCACATAGGGAATGGTTCTTTCAGTTTGAAGAGCTTGATTGTGGAGTTGTGTATATGGGCAATGATGATATTTGCCATACTGCTGGGATGAGGATTGACTAGAGTTCTGACAGATGTTCGGTATGTACCGAAGTTGAAGACGAATCTCATCTCTTTGGGAGCCTTGGAATCTAAAGGCTGTGGTATATCTATTCGAGATGGTATTCTGAGGGTCACTTCAGGCGCTCTTGTGATATTGAAAGGTACTAGGAGGAACAACTTGTATTACTATAATGGTAGTATGGCAAAGAAAAAGGGTTATTGGACAGCTGCTATGGTTCTGGATAATGATCAGATTCAGAGATCACGAGACTGTGGCATATGCGTTTAGGACATGCAGGTGAGAAAGCCTTATTCAGTTTGGTGAAAAGAGGCTTATTGAAAGGTGCAGAGACCTGCAAGCTTGATTTCTGTGAGCATTGTGTTCTGGGAAAGCAGAAGAGAGTGAAATTTGGCACCGCTATTCATAATACCAAGGGTATTCTTGATTATGTTCACTCAGATGTGTAGAGACCTACTAAAACCGCATCTCTGGGAGGTAGGCACTACTTTGTTACCTTTGTTGATGACTTTTCCAGAAGAACTTGGGTGTATTGTTTGAAATCAAAAGATGATGTACTTGGTGCTTTCCTTAAGTGAAAAAAGATGATTGAGACACAAACTGGCAAGAAGATCAAGCATCTCAGAACAAACAATGGTGGTGAGTATTGCAATGATCAATTTTTGAAATTGTGTCGAAATGAAAGTATTGTACGTCATTTTACTGTTAGAGTTACACCACAGCAGAATGGGGTGGCAGAACGCATGAACCAAACATTGCTGGAGAAAGTTCGGTGTATGTTGTCTAATGCTGGGTTAGGCAAGGAATTTTGGGCTGAGGCTGTGACTTATGCGTGTCATCTCATTAATCGTCTACCTTCAACTGCTATTGGTGATAGAACTCCATTGGAGGTATGGTTTGGACAACCTGTTTCTGATTATGATTCTTTACATGTTTTTGGTTCTCCTGCATATTATCATGTGAAAGAATCTAAGCTGGATCCTAGAGCCAAGAAAGCGATTTTCTTGGGATTTGCTTCTGAAGTAAAAGGATATCGTCTTTGGTGTCCTAGTTCGAGGAAGATTGTATCCAGCAGAGATGTGACATTTGATGAGTCTTCAATGTTGAAGAAATCAGAAAACCAGACAAAGGTGAATGGTACTCCACGGCAGGTGCAGTTTGAAACGACGACATTGAACCCAGTTAGATCTGTTGAGACAGATGTTGATACTCCTGTGACAGAAAGAGATTTGGGAGATGATGGAGAGGGTTCTACTCAGGAACCTCAACAGCAACAAGAATATATTGTAGTTAATAGGCCAAGACGTGAGATTCGCAGACCTGCTCGATTTACTGATATGGTGGCCTATGCACTTCCAATTGTAGATGCTGATGTTCCTTCCACTTATAGAGAGGCAGTCAGATGTTCTGAAGTTGATAAGTGGAAGACAGCTATGAGAGAAGAGATGCAGTCTCTTCAGAAGAATGAAACTTGGGAGCTAGCTCAACTACCGAAGGGTAAAAAGGCAATTGGGTGCAAATGGGTATATGCAAAGAAAGATAGATTTCCTGGTAAGAATGACGTCCGCTACAAGGCAAGGTTGGTAGCTAAAGGCTATGCTCAGGGGGAAGGAATTGACTACAATGAGGTATTTTATCCAGTTGTGAAACATTCTTCCATTAGAATTTTGTTAGCCTTGGTAGCTCAGATGAATATGGAACTAGTTTAATTGGATGTAAAAACTGCATTTTTACATGGTGACTTGGAAGAGGAAATCTATGTGACTCAGCCAGAGGGATTCAAAGTTGCTGGTAAGGAAAATTTGGTTTGCAAACTAAAAACCTGTTTGGCATTACAGAGCAGTCAAAACCTGTAAGTACCCCACTTGCTCCTCATATGAAACTCAGTGCATCTTTATCTCCTAGTACAGATGAGGAACGAGAGTATATGTCTCGAGTTTCGTATGCTAATACAGTTGGTAGCTGGTGTATGCTATAGTGTGTACGAGACCCGACAATTCACATGCAGTTGGAGTTGTGAGCAGGTACATGGATGATCCTAGTAAAGGACATTGGCAAGCAGTGAAATGGATTCTACGGTATTTGTTGAGAACCGTAGATGTTGGCTTAGTCTTTGAGAGGGATGATACATGTGGTCAGTATGCTATTGGTTATGTTGATTCTGATTATGCTGGTGATTTAGATAAAAGTCGGTCAACAACTGGTTATGTGTTTACTCTTGCAAGAGCACCAGTGAGTTGGAAGTCTACTTTACAGTCTACAGTGACTTTGTCTACTACAGAGGCAGAGTATATGGCAATGACAGAGGTTGTGAAGGAAGCTATTTGGTTACAGGGATTGCTGGATGAATTGGGAATTGGGTAGAAGAAGATCAGTATTTATTCTGACAGTCAGAGTGCTATCCACTTAGCGAAGAATCCAGTGTTCCATGTTCGTACGAAGCATATTGATGTTCGGTATCATTTTGTGCGGGAGATTATTGATGAAAGGAGAATCTTACTTCAGAAGATTGAGACTGTCGAGAATCCCGCAGATATGTTGACTAAGATTGTGACAGCGATCAAGTTCAGTCATTGTTTGGACTTGATCAACATTGTGCGAGTTTGACCGCGCCAGTGGGCGCATTTTGGAGGTGTTGCAGTTGTGATAAAGAATGTGGAAAAAAGAAGAAATTTGTGGTGGGTCGGCATATTAGCCAAGGTGGAGATTTGTTGAGCATTGTGACTCATATGCAATGGGAGGAATCCCACATTGATTAAAGAACAAAAAGTGAGTCTCATATGGGCTTATAAAAGGAGGCCATACAGGAGAAGTTAAGTGTCCCAAGTGAAATATCCTTCACCCCCCTCTATTTGTAAGGCCTCACATATAAGACCTCATAGTTTAAGTGCCTTTAATTAAGGACCTTAAAATTTATAATATTTGTTTTTCCCCCTTTGTTTTCAGTATTTGTAGTATTGCCCAAGTGTTAGGGTAATTACAGTTTGGCCCAACTATTTGGGTAATTACAGTTTGGTCCAATAGTTGTGGTATTTGTATTGTGGTCCAAAAGTTTGTATTCTCTTTGAAGATAGTGGAAAGTTTCTTCAGCGGCGCCCGAGGACGTAGGTATTTATATCGAACCTCGTTAAATCTTGGTATTCTTTCTATTTCTGCATTGTGGTTGATTGGTTACCTCTTTAGTTGCTATTATATTCAATTATCTAGCATAGTTTGTGTTGTGCATTTGGTTGTTCTGTTGGTTATCGCTTCCGCTGTGCATAACATTAAGCAGTTTATGAATGAAGTTAAAATCCTCGCCCGTTTGTTCCACAGAAATCTTTTCACCCATTATGGCTGTACTACTCACAATAAGCAGGGTCTATTGCTTGTATATGAATACATTCCCAACGAAACGGTTGCCGATCATCTTCATGGCGACTCCGCAAAGCCTGATTCACTAAAATGGCCTATTCTTATGAAAATTGCAATAGAAAGAGCTAGTGCATTAGCTTACCTCCATGCTTGTGAGATCATACATCGTGATGTGAAAGCTAACAACATTCTTCTTGACAATAACTTTTGTCTAAAGGTAGCAGATTATGGTCTTTCCCGATTATTCCCCACTAATGTTACTCATATTTCACCTGCTCTGCAAGGAAGTCCAGGCTATGTTGACCCTGCATATCATTAGTTTTACTAGCTAACAAATGAGAGCGATGTATATAGCTTTGGAGTTGTACTTATTAAGCTTATATCATCAACGCGTGCTGTCAACATAAGTAGGCATAGAGATGAGATTAACTTGGCTAACTTAGCAGTAAACAGGATTCACAAATGTGCAATTGTTGAGTTGATCGATCTGTGCCTTGAATATCAGTTAGATGAAGAAGTTAAAAGGATGACCACTTCGTTTGCAGAATTGGCTTTTCTACTTTTGCAACAGTATAAGGAAATGAGACCTTCCATAGAGGTGGTTTTGGAGAAGCTGAAGCGAATTGAAAGTGGAGAAATTTTCAAGTGGGAGACTGTGAAAGAAGGGAATGATGATAATGAGGAGTTGAAGACTAAGCGACCACCAGGATCACCACCAAATTGTGATAAGAGTACTTTGTTGAAGCCACTCTGAGTGCCATCTTCACCTATTTTAGTGACAGCGAAATGGGTTAGTAGTAATACTACGTCTAATGCCAGTTAGTGACGAAGCCAACATGTTGCTTTAGTGGGGGCAACTTGAGTCTTAGATAAATTATTGATAATAAACATGAAAATTGATTCAAAATACACATGTTAATATATTAATGCTTAAAATAGTTTTTTTTTTTAAATACAAAAGATTGTAATTAAGAGTGTACATGTACATACTCATACGTTATATAAAAAATAATAATCAAAATAGCTTTATTTATTTATATTGTAATTAATTGATATTTTATGCTTTTAACAAATACTTGGTATAAACTATAACTACTTTGAAGTATTTTATATAAACAATAATTTGATAGAGGGTAGGTTATTGTAACTAAAACTTTGAATTTAAGTGGAAGACTGTGACGGTGGATTGTGGTTGTGTTGGTATCTCTAGAGATTAGTCGAGGTGTGCGTAAGTTGGCTCGAACACCTCGGTTCAAGGAAAAAAAAAACTCAAAATTTGAACTTAAATGTTTAACAAATTGGTAATTATAATTAATATGGGATGACCTTTTGATCTAAAAATATTATGATATTATTTGACAATGTATTAAGGTTCAGTTGCTCATGTGGATTGATAGAATTGGCTCTCAAATTGCATGAAGCTGGTGTCAGACATAGATCCGTGCTCCTGCGCCATGTGGCTCTCGCTCCTACGCAAGTATGATAAAAAGTTGGTGCTCCTGTGCAAGGTTTGTTGCACCGCTGTGCAACAACAGAGAATGCATGTTTGCTCATAGACAGAGACCTTGTGCTCCTGCGCGAGGTGGTTCGCGTCGCTGTGCCAATATGAAGAACATGCGAACCTATTCAGGTAGAAAGTTGGCACTTCCACTCCAAGTGCTTGGTGCTGTTGCGCTAGAGGCAGTTACTCGATTGGACATTATAAATAGATTGTTTTGTTTATTTTGTGAGAGACTTTTGAATATTCTCTTTTAGGGTTTCTGAAAAAATGTGAGGGCTAAGACAAGAGTGTTTCTTGGTGTAAGAGAGTATTGCAAGCCTTGTAATATTGTTTTGTTCATAGTGAAATAATTCTCTGCCAGTCTTCCAAAGTGGATGTGGGCATAATTTGCCGAACCACTATAATTCTTAGTGTAGTCTCTTGATTATATTTTCTGCGTGTTATTATTTGTTGTGATTAATATTTCTATTGTGTTTGGTATTGTTTGATTCTTGGGTAGAATTTGGTTGTATGATCTATAGTCATAACAATCTAGTATCAGAGCCTTGGTTGAGGCTTGACTTCGCATACAAGCTATTCGTGAAAATTTCTAAGTGAGAAACAATGGCTAGAACCAAATTTGAAATAGAGAAGTTCAATGGCAAGGATGACTTTGGTCTTTGAAAAAATGGAAATCAACATATCAATGCATTCATATCATGGCATGCGCGAATGGTCACTCGAGGGCGGGTTTGTTTTAAGTGGAGGAGTACGACGAAGGACATCAATCTTGTCCCAAGTAAAATTTGGATAGCCCACAACACCAACCCATTAATTATGTTTCCAGCAACCCATTTAATGCAAATAATGATTATTGGACAGCCTATAAGCCCATGAATTCAAATTGGGAGCCTTTCCAATATATTTCCATAATTTCAAGAGTGTTTTTGGCTAGTCGGAAGTGTTTTTGGCTAATGGAAAGTGCTTTCGGCTAGTGGGAATTTCTTTTCGCTAGTGGAGTTTGCTGGATCATCTTTGCTTGATTTATGCCATGTTTCCTTCCATGTTTTATGTCATGTCTTCTGCCATGTTTTATGTTTCATGTATTTCTTTACGTAATTCCATAATTCTGGTTGTACTTAGATTTGGGGGATTTCTCCAAGTATTTAAACTCTTGTTTCATGTAATTTTAGGAGGCTTTTGTGATGGTTTATGAATGTTAAACTTGTGGAGAGTTCTCTCTATAAAAAATCTTCAAAATTGAGTTTTCTGAGCGTTTTGCGTCTTGTTGACAAAATCGACCCAATTGCATCTTTATGAATAAGATCACAACCCATCAACACTTTTCATCCGACGTTAGGTATGACAGAGGACATCTGCCTTGTCCGAAGTAAAATTCGGATAGCCACAACATTAGCCCATTATTTGCATTTCCAGAAACCCATTTGATGCAAATGATGAGAACTGGACATCCCGCAACACTAACCCATTACACCAGCCCATTTTGTGCAAATAAAGCAGCCTATTGATTAATGAATAAGTGATGGGTATAGGAGTAATTTCAAGTTGTCTTCATCATTATTTATCCATCATGATCCACAAATTTGATGCATAATGGTTGGTTTGATGTGCACATGGTTGGTTTGATGCACATGGTTCGAATTGTGTTTTGGCTAGTTGAGTTTGCTGGATCATCTTTGTTTGATTTGTGCCATGTTTCCTTACATGTTTCTCCCATGATTTCTGCCATGTGTTATGAATCATGTGTTTCTTTATGTCATTTCATAATTTTGATTGTACCTAGACTCGGAGGGTTCTTCCAAGTATTTAAACTCTCGTTTCATGCATTTGGAAGAAGCCTTTTGGATGATGTTTTATGAATGTTAATCTTGTAGAGAGTTTTCTCTATCAAATCTGTTCAGAATTGTATTTTTTCAGCTTGTTGCGTCTTGTTGAACAAAATCAACACATTTGCGTCTATGTGAACGATATCACAACTCCATTAACACCTTTCATCTTGCGTTAGATTGTATTAGAGCCAAGTCTTGATATGGCTGGGCCAAGAAACAATAACAGAGATCGTCTTGAAAGACTGGAGCAGCACACAGAAGAGGTGACTAGTAGCATTAAGGCATTGATTGAGCATGTTAGAAATTTTCAACCTAATACTCTATCAATACAAGCACAAAGGGTAACGCCCATCGATGCAATGAGAAGTCAGGCTCTGCGAGAAGGGAAGTTATTTCCTTCTAATAATGCTCCACCACAGATTATTGACATACCTAAAAAGGAGGAGAAGACATTGCTACCCATATCTCTCAAAGATGATGAGTTCATGAGAGATATGACAAGCGTCAAAACTGGCATGTCTTTAATTAAAGAGGAGAAAACGTTATTGCCTATATCTCTTAAAGATGATGATTTTAAAAAAGGCACAACAAGTGTCAAAACTGGTATGCTTTTAATTAAAGAGGGGAAACCATTTCTACCCACATCTCTTAAAGAGGGTGATTTTATAGATGATAAGACAAATGTCAAAACTTATACTCTCCTAATTGTGAAGGGAGAGCAGCAACCCGCACAGCCCATACCAAAGGAAGTTCAAGGCTTATTGATAGAATTTGAAGATGTAATGGCAGAACCAACATGATTACACCAATGCAAGACATTCAACATCGCATTGATTTTGTTCTACGAGCTAACTTGCCAAATCTACCACATTTTTGCAAGAGCTCACCAGGGCACGAGAACTTGCGGAATGGGGTGCAATAACTGTTACAAAATGGACACACAGCAGGAAGTAATCGTCATCATGTCAAACCTACCCTGCCTATTCCTGAAAAGGTAACGATGAATGGAAATCATTATATCAGCCCATTCATGTCATAGTATGCACGAATAGTCACTTGAGGATGAGTTTGTTTTAAGTGGCGTATGATGAAGGACATCTACCTTGTCCTAAGTAAAACTAGGATAGCCCATAACATTAGCCCATTATTTGCATTTCCAGCAGCATATTTCATGCAAATGATGAGAATTGGATAGCCCAAAACACCGGCCTATTGATTAATAAATAAGTGATGGGTAAAGGAGTAATTACAAGTTGTTTTCGTCATAATTTATCCAGCATGATCCACAAATTTGGTGCACATGGTTGGTTTGATGCACATGGTTGGAATTGTGTTTTGGCTAGTGGAGTTTACTGGTTCATCTTTGTTTGATTTCTGCCATGTTTCCTTGCATGTTTTATGCCATGATTTCTGCCATGTGTTATGAATAAAGTGTTTCTTTATGTAATTTCATAATTCTGGTTGTACCTAGACTTGGAGGGTTGTTCCAAGTATTTAAACTCTTGTTTCATGTATTTGGAATAAGCTTTTTGGATGATGTTTTATGAATGTTAACCTTGTAGAGAGTTTTCTCTATGAAATTTGTTCAGAATTGTATTTTTTAAGCTTCTTGCGTCTTGTTGAACGAAATCAACACATTTGCGTCTTTGTGAATGATATCACAACCCTGTCAATGCTTTGTGTCCTGTGTTATGTAGGATAGGTATACCACCTCATTATAGTGATTTGAAGGGTCTATCCAATGAGATGACGACACACAATCAAGGGTGGGTTGAAAAAATTGAAAAAACATGATGACTCATCAAATCCAACAAAATGATGACGTGAGATCTGGGTGGTTAAGAAAATTTTAAAAAAAAGAACAATCACCTTCAACACATGGCTAAACATTAGTGGTTAGGCATACCACCCGAGCAATATGCTTCTCCAATATAGCATATTCCCAGGCCAGTGAAGCATGACTTGCTCAATACAAGCAAGTCATGGAGGAATGGCCGAGAGACAACCTTAGGCAATTGGGAAATGGAAAGTTGGAGTTTATTGATGAATTTTTTGGCCCTAAATCTTTGGAATTTGATAGTAGTTGATCACATTGTTAGATGGATGGGTGAAGTTGTTGGATGGAAAACATTTGCACTTCTAACAACAAATTCGTAAGATCTTAAATTGGTTGAGTTTAACTGAATTCAACTATGCATTAGAGTCAAATTGAAGTCCCTCATAACAGGTCTGCGAAGGATTGTGCCAGAGGAGTAGACTCAGCCACAGAAAAGAAATGGAAGCATGAGAAGAGGTCTGGTCGCCCACTTGGCCTAAGATTCAATAGAGAAAGTATAGATCACTTGTACATAGCTGATGCATATTATGGCCTTCTGGTTGTTGGACCTGAAGGAGGACTTGCTGCTCCTTTAGCAACTCAAGCAGTACGGAAGCCAATTCTCTCTCCAAATGTACATCCACAATAACGGATCAATCTTCTCCACAGACACTAGCAAGTGACACAATAAAGTGTAACATGCAAATATCTGCTTGAGAACCAAGCAAAATGAAACTAGGTCAAGTGAATAAGTTTCCTAAGATTATATATTAATGAATTAAATCATTTTATTTTTAAATTTTGATTGAAGGAACCATTTCTTCATCTTGTTGGAAGGAGAATCAACTGGCAGGCTTTTGAGATATGATCCTCTAACTGAAAAAACTCATCTTTTGTTAGATTCAACTGGCACGCTTCTGAGATATTAATGACACATGCATGAAAGTGGAGCTTCTGAAGAAGACGCTTACAAACACAAACGAGAATTAGTTACTATAGAATGGTTGAAGATAAATAAAGAACGAGGTGGATGTAAGAATGATTTTATTGAATTTGGATGGAACACTATAAGGATGACCTAGAGCCTGCACCAACATAGAGATGGACATGGCATTAATGAAGACTGCAAGAATAAAGATTATATGTCGTTAATGTGATTCCAGTCACTTCAGATATGGTGATCAAAAGAAGCCTGTTTAAATTGTGACTTGTTTTTCTCTAGTGTGAAAAAAAATTGATCGAAAGAATTCTGGTTAAACTATGACTTTGTTTTGTTTTGTTTTGTTTTATCTAATAATCATCCTGTAAATTGATCAGGGTCATTGTTCTCTATTTGTCATTGAATAATGAGGGAGGGTTGTATCCATTTCTTCTTTTTAGAAATATGTGGAAGGGGCTAGTGGCTTAGGTTTGAATGTTGAAGTATTGTTTTAGAATTTTCTTGCTTTGTTAACTGTGTGTTAAAATTCTTTATCATTATAGCCTAGTTGGTATTTAGGGCGAAACTTCCAATTCAGACTCCTTGTCTCAACTTTGAACAAGTCACACAGGATAGAAGATATATTTTCCAATTGAATATTAAAAATGAACTAGAAAATGACACATTATTAATTAATTAATCAATCAACATAATTATATATATATTGTCACCACTAACTTACTGCTCAAGCCGTTTGCTCAGATCAAATCGCCAAAATTTCAATTAATCAAAATTCATTTTACTAGTCATCTCGTCAAGGTTCAACGGTTTCGGAAATTAAAATACGTTAACTAAAACATAATCTATTTTGGAAAAACAAAACTACCGTCATTGCATCTTATAAATATGATGCACATGTAAGAAATTAAAATTGAAAATGTTTATGACTAGTAACGCACGGATGGTACTTTTTGGTAATCTTATTATTTGACCAGTTTATAATTCGATAAATAATGAAGAGCATCAATTTATGTAGAGCCTGGAATCTTGTGTGGGAATCTATTTAGCGGATCATCATATTATAACAATCGACAACTGTGAAAGGTCATAGAGATTCTATATTTTTGCTCAACACTCTTAACTCAGTAACATAATGCACATTCCACTATTTGATAAGCAGAGGTGATGATGTTTCTTGTGTATATATAAATTGTTTTAATTTATACTTGTATAAAGCAAATGCTTTTTCAAAGAGGAAAAAGAAATAAACAAGAAGAGTGTGTAAAAAAGAAAAAAAATCCTGTAAGACTCGTATATTAGCAGAAGATGTTAATTATTTTCAATGATCTACTGATTTCGTACATATAATACATAAGAATGTTACAGCACAAACTTTGTTTGTATATAAATTGATTTTATATTTCCCATTTTGCAATAGTTTCATTGTCAATTACTTTATGACACATTAATATATATATAATTTATAGACCTAATATTATTTAATTAATAATACAAATAAAAATAATATCTATACAACCAATTTATTATTGATATTATTATCATTATTGTTATTATTTTAAAGCTAGAATCTCAATGAATCAAGAAAAATTTACTAAAAACAAAAATAGAGGAAACCTAGTCATAAAAAATATAACCCTTTTCCATTCAAGCAGTTATACAACAAAACAAAGCATAATTCAAATTTAATTAGTAATCACTAAATCCAATCAAATCTTAACATGTATTATCGAAAAATGCTTGATTTAATTTCCAACACTTTACCATATTAATTGCAATATTCATATGATAATCAAATTATATTATTTGAAACGAAATTTTATAATATAAATTTAATAGATATTCGTAGCTTAACTCCTAAAGAAAATTAAAAAAGATAATGAAAAAAGGAAAAGAAAATTCAATAATATTCATTAAAATGTGCATGTCACAGTCATTGGTCCCAACTACTCTATCATCATTGGTAGCAAGGACATTGCAAAGTCTTATCAAATGGCACACGCGAATTTTCTTTTATTAATTGGACCAATTATCAATTGGTTGGGAGCATTGTAATTTAAAAAAAATGGCTCTATCTAGACAGTTATAAATGGAAAACCTCTTACACCATCGCAAAATCATTTATATGCAAATTCAGTAGAATGCAAGTTTATATGTTTGAGCAGGCTAAGGCAAGATAGTCCTTGTCTTTGATATTGTCCCAAGAAAATCAATTTTAGAAAGCCCCACCGATAATTTTATTATTGATAATGCTATCTATCATATGTCCCCGTCATGAGATTCATACAAATTATTGTAGAGTGTAATCAATTTTTATATTCTTATTCACAAGTATTAGTCGGACTACTAAAATCTAAATGAATTATCCTTCATGTTTTCCTTACTCTTTAGGAATAAAAGAAAAGAGGAGATTTTCCTAAATCACTCCAATATTACATGTACCACGGAAGAAATTAGAGTTTCTGAAGAAGATATTGCTCGCAAGTACATATGAGAACTCATTCCTGCAGCTTGGTTGAACATAAGTAATTAAAGATATAACAATGTTTAATTGAATTTGGAAGGAACATTGTGAGGATATGACTCCATGCATGTACCAGAATGGAGATGGATAAGGCGTTAATGAAGACTGCAAGACTAAAGATTATGCGTTATTATTACTTGTTAATCCTATTCCAGTCACAGATAATGGTGAAATAAGTACGGTCAATTTATGTTTTATTATTAAACCACTTTACAGGTATCTTGCTTTCTTAAATGTGGCTCCTAAAAATCTTTATCTAATTTATAGCGTAATGCATTTGAGAGCCAAACTTACAATTCCGACTCCCTGTTTGAACTTTTACAATACATCGTAGAAAATACACACTATATTTTCCATTTAAACATTAAAAGATGCATGAATAATTAAAAAAAAAGACACTTTATTCATTTGTTAATCAAACAAGATAATTATATCTACACCTTTAATTTCTTAGTCAATTTGTTTGCCTAATTGAAATCGTCAAAATCAATTGCTTCATCAACTTAATTATTTACTAGTCATGTTGTCAAGGTTCAATGTTTCAAAAATTAATAAAGACTTTCTCATAGCCTTCAGTAAATCTCTTAAGTGAAATATAATATACTTTGTAAAGTCAAAACTAATTACCCCGGTTGAATATCTTATAAAAGAATAGGGCTATCTGCATCGAAATTTATATTTTATATGTCATTTACTTATTAAACCTTTTATTAACATAAAAATTTTTAATCTTTCTCCATACACACATCCTAATGCCAAATATAACCTTTATAAAACTTGAATCTTATGTTAAATTGCTTTTCTAAATAAACTGGTCCATTTAATCAAGACGCCTACCCATTTTCAATACCTGAATTGGTTGTTTGAAGCTTAATTGATATGATATTGCTTTCTAGAAAAATTGCATGCTCGTCAACTTGGTTGAATACAACTGAATCCTACCATGTATTAGTGGAGTATAATTGAAAGCTTTAGTAACATGTTAGTAGGACACAACTTAAATTTTCATCACATATACTGTTTGATGGATTATAATTGGTACATGCCTTGCCAGCTATATATGTTGGAACATTTGCACTTAGAAGGTCCGACGATTGATCAAGCAAACTCAATGATAGCTAAGCTAAGGAAATTAACATGAGAAGTGAAGTGTTTGTCTCCTTGTTGGAAATTAGTATCAGTCTTTTTTAGTATTTCCAGATGCTTGATGTTCCAAAAGTCAAATTATTTACATGCTTCATAATATCTAGAATAGTCTTTCAATATATAAATATATGTTACTTATCCTCTATATAATTTGGAAAATCAGAAATAAAAGATTTGTGGATCAATATCTGTTTTATGCACTATAGTAGCAATTTGTTTTTTTTTTTTTTGCATAATCATATTTAATTATCTACAACAATATATTCTCTTTTATAATTTGGCTGGTTTTTCTTTTCTTTTTTTCCTTCATCTTTGCTTGGTTAGTTTAAGTGCTGGTTCATCCTGTTTCAAAAATGCTTAGAGACATTAATTTAGAAATTTAACAAATTTTCATGCATGCAATGATATCAATCTAGCCAATATTAGTAGATTTTCCAATCTGTACAAGAATTGTTAGACCTTGCCATGCCATTGACATGTACCAGCCTATTTGGCATGCTAAGTTGGCGATTTTTTAGAAAAATAAGAAAACGAAATCAGTTTACTGTTTTGAATATTTCCTACTTAACTATCTTTAGTTAGGGAAGTCTTTATTCATGTTTATTTTCAAAACTGGTTTTCAAATTAGGAAATTTGCTTATTTAACTTTAGGAAAGGTTAGTTATCTTATTCATGCATTGAATATCCTAATATTAGTTTGCTTTCCTAGAATTCATTATATGCAAGTTTAGGAAGCAAATCAAGGATTCCTTATACAATAAGGAGAAGTTGGATGTGTTGTGTAAAGGTCGACATTCTTGAAGTCTAGAAGAACTTTTGGCAAGCTGTTTTGTAAGCTGTTTTAAGAGAGTTTTAGTGTTTTATTATCTTGCATTTTTGTTTAGTCTTCATGTTATTTTATAATATACTCAAGGGAGTTTAGTGATTTATCAAAGGAAATTGTAATCTGTTAAGAGGGTCTTAACAGAGGGTAATGAAGTGTAGCAAGTTTAGGAAGTTGGTTCACTAAAGTTAGAGTTCTTGAAGAGAGAGTAGGTTACAAAGAAAGGTGAGTGAGTGAGAGAGGGGCTCTCTACTATTGTAAATCCAAGTAGTTTGTAAGCCTGAATGACATAGTGAATTGCGTTTGATTGCTTGTGGGTATATTCTACTTTATAGCCGAACCACATAAAAGCGGCTGCGTAGTTTTCCTTTTCTATTAGTTATGTTTTATACGTGTGTTTCTGACATAACTACATCCGTGGCTTCTAATGTAAAACACTAATTGATATGTGTAGATCCTGTTTTCTTCTGAAGCTATGGATTTTCTCAGGAATGAAGGTTCGATTAATGCCTTCTTCAGTGCTATCAGCATACATTCATTCAATCTCATATCTTCATGCACTATTGCCAAAGAAGTTTGGGAGAAACTTGGAAACAAGAATGAAGGTATTGCTTCTGTCAAAAGAATGAAGATTATGATGCTCGCTTCTCAATTTGAAAACATGACAATGTATGAGAATGAAACTATTTCTAAATTTTACTTGAGATTATGTGATGTAACAAGCGCCTCAACTTTCATTGGGAAAAGGTATGAAGATTCTCAAACTGTTGGGAAGATCCTTAGATATTTACTAGAAAAATTTCAGGCTAAGGTAACAATTATTTCAGACACAAAGAATCTTGATGGGTTAAGGATTGATGAGATGCTGGGAACTCTTCAAACATTTGAACTAAGTATCATGCGAAAGAAGAAAAATAAATCAATTGCATTGAATGCCTCCTTTTCAAATACAAAAATTGATGAAGCTGAGTTAGAAACTCGAGATGAAGATCAGTTAGCTTACATGGTGAAAAATTACACCAAGTTTCTGAAAAAGAATTTAAAAAACAAGAATCAACACAAAGGACAGAAAGAAGTAAAGTCTACTACATATTTTAAGAAATTCAATAAAGAACCAGAAAAGAAAAATCAATTTTAATGCAATGAATGTTCTAGCTTTAGACACTTGAAATTAGAATATGCAAACTTGAAAAAAAAAAGTCAATAAAGGCAAGGGACTCAATGCAACCTAGAGTGATAGTGACTCTCAGAGCAGCTTTAAAGATCAAGAATAGCAGAATGGTTTTATTGCTTTTGTAGCATTAGCATCTGATAAGGAAAAGTTAGTCATGTCTAAAACTACTGAATCAATTCCAATAGAAGCAAAGGCAATTGAGGAGGATGACAATGAGACTATCTTCGATCTAAACTACGTACTATGAAGAGTTGCAGGAATCATATAATGATCTTCACCATGCATGGGAGATTGAAATGTCAAAGAATAAAGTGCTAGAAAAGAAAGTTAAAAAGTTTGAGCAAGAAATTGAGATTGTGACTTATGACCTTGGAGCAGAGAGTTACTGAACTTGAATCTACCATTGAAAATCTGAATCAAGAACTAGTTGGGAAAACTGAATGCTTGAAAGAACATAAAGCACCCATTAAAAGTCTCAACAAATGGCCCAATAAGCTTGATGATATTTTAACTTATGGGAGGATTGACTCAAGCAAACATGGATTGAGGTATGAAGATCACAACAAAGCCTCAACTTAAAAAACTTTCTTTGTTAGCGCATCAAACAACTAGTTAAATTCAAGTACAAAAGGTATAGAGTCATCTCTAGAGAGAAGTATGAAAGGTGAAAGCATTTCACCTTAAAGCTCTAAATGCTCTTATTATAACACTTCATCTCATTTTGTAAAATCTAACTCAGGTCAAGCGAAGAAATTTGTTCCCATTTGATATTTCTGTGGTGTTAGAGGTCACATTTGGTTTGGGTGTTACAAATTGAATAATTTGTTGCAATAGAATGAAAAATAGTACAGGCAGCCACATAAAACATAACAAGAATGGGTCAAGAAACAGGTTTTGATGTTGCATTAGCTACTCTTAATGCTTCTACTAATAACTCTTGGTACTGTGATAGTGGTTGTTCAAGATATATGACAGATAACAAACAATTTCTAAAAAATTTTAGAACTTGCAATCATGGTTTAATCACTTTTGGAAATGATGCAAAGAGTAAGATAATAGGTAGAGGGACTTTATGTGTTGATGGCTCACTTGAATTTGATGATGTTTTATTTTTTGATAGTTTGAAAGCTAATTTGTTGAGTATTAGTTAAATTTGTGATGAAAAATACACTATTGAGTTCACACAAAACAAATGCATAGTGCTTGATTCTAAAAAGAATTGCATCGTAGAAGGATGTAGGTCTAATGATAATTTTTATTTGCTAACTAAACTGAATGCATTACATGCTAAAATGTCTGACATTAAACTGTAGCATCAAAAACTAGGACATATGAATTACAAAGACTTAGTTAAGTTAACTAAAATTGGTGTAGTAAAAGAAATGCCTAGATTTAAACAAAATCCTAATGCAATTTGTGGTCCATGTCAAAGAGGTACAAATGGTTCTAATTCATACCTTAGTACTTCAAAAATCCTTGAATAGTTACACCTGGTTCTCACAGTTCCATTTCAAATTCAAAGCATTTCAGACAAAAGTTATGTGTTTGTGTGTGTTGATGACTATTGTAGATATACTTGGATTAATTTTTTTAAAGAGAAATTTGATGCATTTGAAGTGTTTAGAAACCTTTATGTTAGGTTGGAAACTAAGGGTAATAGAAACATTAGAAGGATAGTTAGAATTAGAAGTGATCATAGCAATGAGTTTAAGAATGATAGCGATGCAGACTTTTGTAAACTTCATGATATTACTCATGAGTTTCTACTCCAAAGACTCTAGAGCAGAATGGAGTGGTTGAGAGAAAGAACAGGACGTTACAAGAGATGGTAAGGGTGATATTGAATAAAAAGAAGCTCATAAAGAGGCTATAGGCAAAATCTTTAAACACTGCATGTTATATCATCAACAAGGTGCTTCTAAGGCCTGGAAAAAGTCAAACCCTTTTTGAGCTACTAAAAGGAAGAAAACCTAACCTTAAAATACTTCCATGTGTTTGGTTGCAGGTGCTATATACTCAATGACAGAGAGGAGCTTAGAAAATTTGATGCAAAAAGTAATAATAGGGTGTTCTTAGTCTATTCATTAAATAGCAAAGCTTATAAGGTGTACAATTTGAGAACTGAAACAATAATAGAGTCCTCTACTGTAGTTTTTGATGATCTTGATGATTTTGCAGAATTTTCACAGAAAGAGATCGTAGAAAGCTTCTCAAAGTCAACTGATGGAACAAATCTAAAAATGGCAGAAGTGAAAGTTCTAATCACATCTGAAAAATCCAGTGAAGTTAGGACTGACAAAACTACAATGTCTGATAGTACAGATTTAAGCAGAGAAGAATCTAGGGATGAATCCAACAACAACCCCCAACTTGGATCCAAAAGGCATATCCCACTGCCTCAATCACTGAAAGCCTTGAAGGAAGTATGAAAACAAGGAGTAAGTTAAAAATTCAATTAAGTTTTACTTGTTCTGTTTCTCTCATTGAACCCAAAAATGTCAATAAAGCTCTTAAAAATGATGGTTGGATTCAAGCAATGCAAGAAGAGCGTAGTCAGTTTGAAAGGAATAATGTTTGGATGTTAGTTTCTGGAGTTGAAAACTCTAATGTGATAGGAACAAAATGGTTTTTGGAAACGAAAGTGATGAAAATGGTCAAGTCATTAGAAACAAAGCTAAGCTAGTTGCTCAAAGCTATACTCAAATTGAGGGAATTGATTTTGATGAGACTTTTGCACCTATAGCTAGGCTAGAAACAATTAGATTGTTGTTGCTTGCTATTGCTTGTTTACTCAACTTTAAGCTCTATCAAATGGATGTTAAAACAACCTTTTTAAATGGGATCCTTAATAAAGAACCTTTGTTAAGCAACTAAAGGTTTATATGGATCCAAAACATCCAACCTATGTGTGTAAATTGAAAAAGACATTATATGAGTTGAAACAAGCTCCAAGAGCGTGGTATGAGAGGTTAACAACCTTTCTTCTTGCTAAAGGATATATTAGAGGGAGTAATGGTAAAACTTTGTTAATAAAACATGCTTCTAATTATATTATTATGGCTCCAATTTATGTTAATGACATTGTGCTTCGTTTTACTTACGAGAACAAAACTAATGAGCTTGTCGAGCTTATGCAAGGTGAACTTGAGATAAGTGTGGTAGGTGAGCTTACGTTCTTTCTAGGTCTCCAAGTTAAGCAACTTGATGATGGAATCTTTATTTTACAAACTAAGTATGCTAAAAACTTGGAAAAGAAGTTTGAAATGGACAAAGCTAAACCCATGAGAACACCTATTGCTACTAATCTCAAATTGTCAAGAGGTAATGTAAGTAATGATATCGATCCAAGTTTGTACAGAAGCATAATTGGAAGTCTCTTCTACCTTATTGCTAGCAAACTTGATATCAGCTTCAATGTTAATCTGTGTGCACGTTTCCTATTATGTTTGAAAGAACATCTTGCTGTAGTCAAAAGAATTATCAGGTATGTTCATGAGATAACAGATTTTGGAATTTGGTTTTGCAAAGGCACAAATTGATTTCTTGTACGTTATAGTGATGCTGATTGAGTTGGGAATGTAGATGATGGAAACAACACTACACGAGGTTGTTTTTATCTTGGGATAATCTGGTTGCTTGGCATTGCAAGAAATAAAATTCAATCTCTTTCTCAACTACGGAGGTTGAGTATATTGCTACTGGTACCTATTGCACATAGCTCTTATGGATGAAACAAATCTTAAATGACTAATGGTATTGATCAAGAATCCATGACAATATTTTGTGAAAACACTAGTGCAATCAGCATCTCCCAAAATCCAGTTCAACACTAAAGAACTAAGCATATAGACATAGGATATCACTTGATTAGCGAGTCGGTTGAATCTAAAATTATCCACATTCAATAGATAATCAATTGGTTGGCCTATTTACCAAAGCACTAGACTCAATAAAGTTTGAAAAGTTGAGAAAAGCCATTGGCATTTTTCAGTTATCTAAGCAATTTTTTATGTGTAGTTAAGACAGTAGGATCCAAAGCATCTTAAGGTTACTTTTAACTTAGTACATTAAGAGCTTTTTTTTTTCTTTGCAGTATAATGTTGCTTAACTGAATGAAAAATAATGTCCAATACAAAAAGAGCTACTTGTATGTGATGAGCGAAAGCCATCCTTCGAGAGCAATTTATTTGTATTTTGGAGATATTTATAGATTGCCTGCTCAATTGGAGAAAGGTTACCGCCATACATGTGTGAAGCTACTGTATTTTGCATTAAACCATTGAGATTAATCTTTGTGTATTTAGGATCTTTGTGTATTTAGGAGATATGCTAAGGTTGACCATTCAAATGGAATTTGCCTATGTGTTGTGCAAACTAAGGAAAAATAAAATAGCAATTTGACTGAATTAATAAGTGTAATTTAGCTCCAAAAGTATACTGCGTTAAAAAAGGATATATGATGTTAAGATGTTGCAATCACATCCATCTTAATTATGTTCAGTTACATTTATACTTGTGTTATGTGTGTTAAATTTTATTTTAGGTCAGCTTTTTAAATCCTTGTTATTTCTCCAAGTGTCCTAGGAAGCCATGTTAGCCTTCTAGATTTGAAAGTTGAGATGTTGTACAAGTGGCAGGAATACACGATTTTTAATCAAGCCTATTAATGCATATTAATATGATTTATTGAGATAAATGTTACAAAATATTTGAAAACAAAAAATTATATATTAAGGGGGGGATTACAATTTTGTTATCTTAATATTTGTTAGAGATTTTTTTAAAATTAAAAAAACCATTCACTTTCTCTATTTCATTATCATTGCTAATCTCAATAGCAAAATCAGGCACCAAAAGCTCTACTAGGGTTTGTTATATCTGAGATTTTAGCGGTTAGGAATGGTTCCCAAGCTCAGATCACTGTCAAGACAGATTCAACAATCTGAGGATGAGACATCATCCTAAAAGATAGCACCAGTGGAGTCTTTTGTGCATGCAACTCAAGCAGCAAATCTAGAAGACAATTCACAATCTAATGAACTCAAGATTCTCAAGAACAATCCAATTCACAATCTAATGAAGATAATGATCCAGCTGAGAGTAGTGATGTTAATGTACTAGTGAACTGGTTGTTTGATTTCCATCCACTTGATGAGAAGTTTGGTTCTATTGAAGCCAAACAACAATTTAATGATCACATCTCTTTTTGTGAAATTGTTAAAGAGAGGTTTGTCAAGATTAAATGCTTTGCTCAATACAATCTTGATGAAATCTTGCAAGAGAAGAGCTAGAAAAAATTGGTAACCAAATTTCAACTCCTTGCTTTAATTTAGGAATTTTATACCAGTATTGAGGACAAATATCAATGATTCTAGTCACATTAGGTATTACACTGTGTATTGTAGAGGAAAGAACATGCACTTCTCATCGAATGTGATTAGTAATTATTTAGAAATTCCTAAGGGCAAGAAACATGCAACAAATAGTGTCACAGTGGCCATGAATTTGATTGCAAAGGAGTTAACTGGCAAAAAAAAGAGGGTGAACAATCAGATTCCTTAAACTTTGTTAACACCTAAGTATAGAGTGTTTAACAAGATAGCTAGGTACAATTGTACTCCTTCAACTGATCAATCACCTATTAGTGTTGATAAGGCTAAATTTTTGTATTATTTTGGTTTAGAGAAAGAGATTAACTTAGGTAAATGGATGCATGATTACATCATTACTATTGTTGAGAACCATTCTCTTAGGATGCCTTATCCTTGTTTTTATCATGGGAATTTTAATGAGGAATGATGTTCAGCTTGGTCCAAATGAAATTTTTGAATCTTTAGAATTGCCCCTCACTATTGGTTTTATGAAGAGAATAATGAGTAAGTTAATGTAGGTTACTGACAATGAAGATGTTGAGAATGTTGAGGACAATGAAGAAGAAGAGGAAGTTCAAATTCCTGTAAAGAAGCATAGAGTGACCCACAATGATTTAATGAAAGAAATGTAGAAATCTCTGCTTACTGCTGCTACTAATATTTCTTCTATTTTGTAGCAACAATAGCTGATTCTTGTTAATCAACAAAGTTTGATCACTAAGCAAGAAGCAAGAAGCAAAAATTCAAACTTTCTTTGACTCGCTGTGCAAACAAGATCCTACATTTATGCCCTCTTCTTCAAGTGCAAAGGAATCAGAACCTATAAAATCACCAAGTTGATCTTGATCTTGAGGTTCCTTTTACTGCTACTACAGAATAACCACTTACACATCTTGAACAAACATCAACTGATTATGTTCCTAAACCAGAACCACATTCAGCACATGACCATTCATCTCACAAGGAATCATCTACAGATTCTGCAGTCAAGTCTTTTGATTCTCCACTTGTAGCACAACAACCTTCTCAGATTCAAACAACAGAAGTTATTTCTCCTGCAGATCTTGATGCTGATATGACTTAAGCAGAAGCTACTGAATCCTTGCTGGTTATATCTGATAAACCTGAGACCAGTGCTGAAAGAAAGCAAGACGTATTCAAGAAATAGTTGATGTTGTTACATATTCTTCTTCTGAGAATTCTAAGTAGCAAAAACCTTCCATGACTCCACAGTATAAAACTATTGCTAGTAGAAGAGGAAAACCTTGGCTCCAAAAAGGATTTTTAAGGACATCCAACATAAATCAAAAGTGACCATCTATGGCACTTTGTGAAGAAAAAGGGGGGGGGGGGGGGGGAGATTAGTAGTTTTACAAAAGGGGAGTTTCATATAAGTGAGAATAGAGAATAGAGGGTAGAGGAATTCTTTTTTGGTTGTTGATTCCTTTGCTGCTGCATGCATTAAAGAGGAGAAAATACTTGAAGTTGTTTTTGCTTTATGCTACTTACTTTCGTTATTTGTCAAACTTTGTTCGAATTTCTGTTATTTGTTTTCTGTATGTTTTAAATCTTTGATAAACATTATGGTAACAGCAAATGTTATTTGTAAGTGTCTTGATCTTTTCTGTTCGTAGGTTATCTGTTTCTACACTTTATGAAGTTATTTCTGTTATAACTTGTTTTCTATAGGTCTATACTTTATTGTGGTTATTGTGTTTTTTCTCACACAATGCCAAAAGGGGTGATTCTTAAGACCATGCCATGTCATCGACATATGCTAACCTATGTGGCATGTTGAGTTGGTGATTTTTTTTTTTTTAAAGAAAATGGAATCAGTTTACTTTTTGAATATTTACTATTTTGAATATTTCCTATTTAACGGCCTTTAGCTAGGAAAGTCTTTACTAATGTTTATTTCCAAAAGTGGTTTTCAAATTAGGAAAGTTATTTATTTAACTTAACTTTAGGAAATGTTAGTTATCCTATTCATGTATTGAATATCCTAATGTCAGTTTGCTTTCTTAGAATTCATTCTATGAAGGTTTAGAAAGCAAATCAAGGATTCCTTATGCAATAAGGAGAGGTTGGACGTGTTATAAAGGTCAACATTATTGAAGTTAAGAAGAACTTTTGGCAAGCTATTTTGTGAGCTATTTTGAGAGAGTTTTAGTGTTTTATTAGCTTGCATTTCTGTCTAGTCTTCATGTTATTTTATAGAATACTCAAGGGAGTTTGAGTGATTCATCAAGAGAAATTGTAATATGCTAAAATGGTTTTAATAGGGGTAAGAAGTACAGTAGGTTCAGGAAGTTGGTTCACTAGAGTTAGAGTTCTTGGATGGAATGTAGGTTACAAAGAAAGGTGAGTGAGAAAGGAGTTATATACTACTGTAAATCCAAGTAGTTTGTAAACTTGAATAACTTAGTGAATTACAGCTTGACTACCCGTCGATGTAGGTTGGTTTATAGCCGAACCACGTAAAAGTTGCTCTACACTTTTACTTTCCTGCTAGTTACATTTTGTATAATCGCATACGTGCGTATCTGACATAACTACATTCGTGACTTCTAAACTTGCAATAATGAATGCAGAAAAAATTATCAAAAATCCATAACCTCCTTTACAAAACCTGAGAAAGTTAATGGCCTAGCTAGAAACAGCCGTAGCGGGCCCTTAGGGGTGTCATTCTCATTGCGTTTTCCACTAGTACTCCTAGAAATAATTAATGCAGTTTGAGCAGTTCAATTTCAACTTATTCTTTCTCATATGTTAATATCATTTATGGGTGTCAGCGAGTGAATGATGAACACTTAAATATGCATGTTTAATAAGAGTTTAGTTCATCATATTGCATTAATAGTGTCATTAAATTCCTCAACTTAAGTATATTTGTAGCATTTGCATCTTTGGAATTAATTTCTCTTAATTTTGGTTTTGTTACAGGTTCGGTAAAATGGGCATAACTCTCTATTTATAGATCAGAATGGTGCAATTCTTAATGTTTTGGAAAGCTGATTCAATTGTCTACAAGATTGCATTTCACAAGCATCATCAAATTCGGTCTCTTAGTGGACCAAAATTGGGCTTGAAATGAACCCATCTACAGTCTCGGCCCAGTCTGACCAGGCCTCAGTATTTGGACCGTATCTCTCAAAATACGTATCCAAATTGTGCAAATCAATATGTTCTAGAAAGCTGAGAGAAATATCTACAACTTTCATGAAGACATGTGATTAAAATTCACAACATTTCGATGTCAAAATTGATGGTCAAAGTCGGTGCCTAATGATCCCAATTGTCAAAGATATTTACAACTAATATTTGACAATTATGCCCTTGTAATTTGACAAGTTTGCCCCTGGATGTATCTATAAATAGAGGTGCCTTGTGACCCATTAGGGCATCTTGGCCTTGGCTGGAACATTTTGGCTTTGGCTAGGATCTTGTATTGTGTTTTGTGTGTTTATGTTATTAATGAATTTCCTTTTTCTTGCATTTTATTTTCTTTCTATTATAATGTTCTTCTAATTTCTCTTTTGCTAAGGTGAAAGGGTGAAACCCTTGATATGAGAATAAGGATTCTCTAACCCTTAATATATGCTTAATAATCTTAATCTTATAATGTTTATTCAATATGATTTATATTTAATTTCTTAATCAATCTTGACACCACTCGTAAAGTGGAGGTCTTGATCCATTGTCGACAATCCTTGGCACATCAAATGCTTGGATCCTTTCTAGATGATGTATGGTTCTTCCTTACCGACACGAATCTAGTTAGGAACCTTGATTTGTTGTAGACATATGGTGATTGGCACATTGGATGCTTGAACCCATTTACAAGAAGTGGTATAAATATTGGTAATGAAACAAATATAATTCATATAACTAAAATGGGTTAATTATCCTTATTTGAAATATCAAGGGCGGATCCCCTAACCTTAGCCTTCATTGTTATTGTGTTAATTCCTCTTGTATTTTAATTATTCTATTGTTTATGAACTTTTTATTTTATTTACTATGGTAGGTTCTACCACCTTATGAAATTGTTCTTTAATTTACTATGGTTGGTTATACCAACTATTTCCATGGATGGTTTTACCTCCTCTTGCTTTTTGTTTTATATTTGAATGGTCGGTAATACCGCCTACCATCTTACATATTTATTGATATTATCTTGTCATTTCTTTGAATTATCCATACCATATTCGCTTAGCTTATAATTTGTAGCGCTTAAATCCCCTTCCTCGTGGATCGACCCCGCTCTCACCGGGTTTATTACTTCGACACTCCTATACTTGGGAGACAATCCTTTTTTGGATGTGTCAAGTTTTTGGCGCCGTTGTCGGGAAAGGTAAAAATTGGAGTACAAAATTGTAAGTATTCTCTTTTCTCATTTCTATTTTTATTTTTCTTGTATGTGTTTCTCTTTTCTCTCCCCATTTCTATTTTTATTTTTCTTGTATGTGCTCATCTTTTCTTTCTCTTTGCATTAGTTGGTAGAATTGTTTGTAGCCACTCATCTTCTCTGGAAAACATGCTCATACCCAACCAAGGACATTAATGGATTACATAAGAACTCATGCACAATCATGCATAGTTTTCCCTCATGATGCAAAATATTTCAACCATGAATCGGATTTCATTCAGTTCTTACCCCACTTTCATGGCCTAGATGTTGAAAACCCATTTTTGCATTTGAGAGAATTTAAAGATTTTTGCAATATCTATTGTGACCTAAATTGTAGCATAAACATCTTTAGATTAAAGCTTTTTCTTTTTTCTTTAAAAGATAAAGCTAAAACATGGCTACAAAATCTTAGGTCAGGATCCATTAGTTCATGGAATGAAATGCAACAACAATTTTTGAAAAAATTCTTTCCTCCCTATAGAACAAATTCTCTTAAAGGGCAAATCATCAATTTCACTCAAAAACAGGGAGAGACTTTTTACCAATGTTGGGGTAGGTATAAAGCATTGCTTAATACTTGTCCTCACCATGGTTTGGAAACATGGAGACTAGTTTTAATTTTCTATTAAGGTCTTACACATCAAGCTAGGCAAATGGTAGAATTAATGTGTAATGGACAATTTGAAAATAAAGACCATGATGAAGCCATGGATTTCCTAGACTTACTAGCGAAAAATGCCCAAAATTGGAACAATGTTGGCACTTATGAGGTACCAAGAACGTCTAGTAGAGGCATATATAACTTTAGGGAGAATCATGATCTACATGTTAAATTTACATCCCTAGCTAGGAAAGTCGAGGACTTAGAAATGTGGTCTATGCAAGAAACTGTCTGTCAAACTTGTAATTCTAGTGATCATCCTATGGATGATTGCCCAATTGTGCCTACCTTTAGGAAAAGTGTCCATGAGCAAACCAACGTTTTAAACACTTTCCAAAGGTCAAATCCTAATCCTTACTCACAAAATTTTGGATGGAAAAATCACTTGAATTTTGATTGGAGGAATGATAATAATGCACAATCTTACCAACCTTCCTTTCAATCATGTCAAAATTTTCAAAAAACTCATGATCATGCATCGTATAAGGATCTTGAAGAAACATGGAATTCATTCATTGCAAAGCAAGAGGCTTTTAATAGTCAAGTTGCTCAAACTATGGCAAACTTGAATGATGCTCTTGAAAAACTTGCATTTGCATTTAGTACTCATGAGAAAGTTGTGTTTCCATCTCAACTCGAGCCAAACCTCATCAATCCACATGTGAGTAATCCAAATGGCCAACATCTAGATGAAGATTCGGTAAGTGCTTCTCGAAGATTCGGTAAGTGCTCTTCATGATGGTAAGGTTGATCAAGAACATATTCCTAACCCTTATAAGAAAGATGGTGAATCAATTCTAAAGGGTAAGGAAGAGGTTAATCAACTTACACCTAACAAAGAAAAGACCGAATCCTCACTTATGCATCATGCAAAGGAATTTAACCAAAATTTTGATATTAATGAATTTTTCGAGCATAATGAAAATGAGGAAGCTAATAGGACAAAAACTAACGTGGAAGACTATATCCAAAATGAGAATTTTTCAACTCCTTTGGAAATCGGGTTAACTAGTTCTTTTGAACCGAGTATGCAACTAGTGCCCATTGCTTCTAAAGAATTTTCATTACTTGATTTTGTACAGGTGAAGGAGATTAAGAGTTGGGAGCCATGGTTCGAAAAAAGGCAGGAAGAAACATCCACACTCAATAATGCATGCTTTAAGGACAAACAAACTCAGATAGTGGTAATCTCTTTCATTCTCACAAATAAAGGAAAAAGAAAGGTCCCACCTCAATGGCATATTTTTGACCGTGGTAAATCACTTTCGAAGAGATTCCTCTTTTTGCATTTCTTTATAATGATTGATCAAATTTTATCCATCTATGCCATATTTTCATTTTTATTTTTATTATTGATTTTTGCTATCATTTCTAGTTTGTTTTTATTTTATTTTGTGTGCGTTTATTTTAGTTGTGTGTTTTTATTTTATTTCCCGGTCAAGTGCCGGATACGGTACTCCGTGGCTTTTAAAGTCGATTTTTCAGTTCCCTAAAAACTGTTGCTCACCCTTACATCCATTTTCTTTTCTTCTCTCTCATTTTCTTCACATGGGATACCATTCTCTCAAAATTGCACAAACATTTTCCCTCTCTTCCTCAAAATGATTTGCTAACTTTAAAATTTATAAAGCTCGTGCCAGAAAGACTAAGGTTGTTGATGCGCTAAGGGTATTCCTGACCTGATTAAGATGGTTAATTGAAGCCAAGGTTCGATTCTCTTGTGAGTTTTCAGATAATCTTGTTTTCCATATGCCAGGTTTGGGAAAAAGCTCTTATGCCAAAAAACGAAGAGCGAAAAGGTTACAAGTTTGTCCCAGATGTGCAAGATGGACTTGTAACCAGCGTTGCCGCTCCTTGGGATATTTGTCTAACAAGCGAGAGGATAAACTACAGTTCATCAAGAATGGACTGAGTAAGGAGTCTTTGGATGATATCCGAACGACTCTTGAGACGCATTCTTGTGGACTTGTGCAGCGTGAAATTTTTAATTTGTGGACACAATTCTGAGATGAGCAGGAACGCTATAGTCTTGGGAATCTGACTCAAAATGACCCTGTTTGCCAGTTTATAAGAAAACTGGATGGGAAGCATATCTCCAACTCATAGAAGTTGTTTAAGCCGTTTCTGGATGTAAAACCAGAGGAAGATGTGAGCCACAGTCACAACTACCTGTACATATGCATGTGTGCCATCATTTTTGAATTTTAATACCTCATTGCTGTCATTTTTGAATTTGTATCTTTTGTTTGACTTATGGTGTCTTATTTCATCATATTTTGACCTTTTTTTGCATTATTGTCAACTTTTTCAACAAACAATTGAGCTACCTAGATAGATATCATCATTAACACACCTTTTTGCACTCCATAAATACCACATGTCTTGTTCTCTTCTTCACACATAGTTAGAGAGTTGCATAGACATGGAGGGAACTTTCAAACGTCGAATCCAAAGGATATGTGTATTCTGTGGATCTCGACCGGGTAAAAGTGAGGAGTTTATAGAAGTAGCAAATTACCTTGGTAAACTACTGGCTGAAAGAAAGATTCATGTGGTTTGTGGGGGAGGTAGCCTCGGGTTAATGGGTTGCGTATCAACAGCTGCACATGTAGGAGGTAGTCAAGTTTTAAGAGTTATTCCTAAAGCTTTGGCTATAGAAAGCATTGTTGAAAAAACGGTTGGGCATGAGTTACAAGTCTTCTCTATGCATGAACGCATGGCACATATGCTCATCAATTCAGATGCCTTTATTGCTTTACCAGGTGGCTTTGACACTCTTGAAGAAATTTTCAAATTGCCTCTTGGGCCCAACTGAATCTCCATCAAAAACCCATAGGTTTGTTGAATGTTAACAATTTCTTTGATCCTTTAATAAGTTTTGTTGATGCAGCT
Source organism: Boswellia sacra (assembly GCA_013180625.2). Lineage (NCBI taxonomy): Eukaryota > Viridiplantae > Streptophyta > Magnoliopsida > Sapindales > Burseraceae > Boswellia > Boswellia sacra. The sequence continues at coordinate 115 of SNVD02001095.1, read as the reverse complement.
GTAGAACAAAATTTTATCCCACATTGGACGAGAAAGATCCTTGTTTCTGCCACTTCTGCTGGTGAGTTACTTAACAAATTACAAGAAGTTAAGTATGAACCTGACCCAGATATAC